>JBBMKD010000067.1:1186374-1196519 GCA_037834095.1 Argya squamiceps | reverse complement strand
CCTTGTGCCTCTCTGCTGAGCCAGCCTTGTAACGTGTGTGGCTGTGTGAGCTTGGACTGCCCCCTGAGCAGTTCTCAAGCAGTTTCTCTACTGGAGAGGCTGGCTGGGATCTGGGAGGGCCGTGGCTGCACTCTGAACAGACACACTGTTACACTGCCTGGGCAGGCTGGGGCTCCAGCTGAGCTCCAGGCAGAGGGACTGGGACCTGGGATGAGCCTGTGCAGGAGCAGGGTCTCTCCTAAACTGGGACCTGGGGATGAGTCCACACAAGAGCAGGACTCTGAAGTGTCTGATAACTCCACACCAGGGCAGCTACTTCTGGAAGTGTCTGGCTGTGGTCATGTCCATCCTGCAAAAACTTTCAAGGGGATTGTGGCCCAAGGATAAATTCATGCTGGAGAAGAGACACCTCAGGGCATCTGGTGCTGTGGGATAACTCCATGCTGCAGCAGGGACACCTTGAACATCCATGGCTGTGCACGAGGCCGTGCTGGAGTGTCTGAAACTGTGTGGATTAGCACACACAGGGGGGTGAAGGCAGGGGTAGGGCCGTGTTGGAGTAGGGCCACTCCCAAAGGGAATGTGGCTATGGATAATGCCATGCTGTGACGGTGTTGTGGCCCCTGTATGAGGCCACACTGCAGAAGGTGCTACTCAGAGCTCTGTGGCTCTGGATGAGTCTGTGCCACAGCAGGTATATCCTGTGGAGACTGTGGCTCATGGATAAATCTCCACTTGGAGCAGGGACACCCCTAAGGGACTGCAGTCTGTGATTAAATCCAAGCTGGAACAGGAGGAGGGAAGGGAAGGAAGGAAGAGTTCACTGCAGTGTTAAACCTGATAATCAGGTCCAAAGAGGTGGAGATCATCATGGAAATATCTTTAAATTGTTGTAATTCAGTATTTGAGTTGCAGGTTATGGGAATTGCTACAGCAGGAACCACCTGAACCAGTGGAGCAACTACACAAGAAGCAGTTGCAGGGCAGCAGTGACCTGACCTGGGCTGCCTTTGGTGCCCAGGAGCTCCCCACAAACACCACTTCTCCAGCCCTGAGTGACCACCGTGCCATGGAGGCCAAAGGCATGGACTACATGAACTGAATGCTGACTTTGTGGACATTTTATGGGCATTTTTCCCAGTGGTCCAAAGACTAGGGAAATGATACCTGTGTATTGTATCAAAAGATGGGAAGTGGGCTGGTGGTTAATGAGGTTGTGTGGACACTGTGGGACCTGTGCATGACAGAAATGGTGTGGAATAAATGGTGGAATGTACTTGTTTTGGCTGGGATGGAGTGAATTTTCTTCCCAGTAGCTGGTACAGGGTTGTTTTGGATTTGTCCTGAAAACAGTCCTGATAACACAGGGATGTTTTAGTTGTTGTTGAGCAGGGCTGGCACAGCCAGGGGCTGTTCTGCTCCTCACCCCAGTGATGTTACTGTGATGGAGCCTGGCTGTCCTGGGGATGGCTGAGCCTGCCCTGGGGAAGTGAGGAATGAACTCCTTGGTTTGTTTTACTTGTGTGTGTGTGGATTTTACTTCCCTATTAAAATGTCCTTATCTCACCCCGTGGGGTTTTTTCTCACTTTTGATTCTCTCCCCTGTCCCACAGGGGTGAATGAGTGGCTGTGCAGGGCTGAGCTGCCAGCTGGGACTAAACCACGACAGAAAAGTCACAGTACATGTTGGAAATCTCTGCCTGAGCTTAGACTAAAAACTGATGTGTCCAAGCCCAAATCCCCAGCCTCTGCTGCCTTATTAGGATATAAAAGATGAGTGATATTTTTTATATGAATTCTGTGCAGGTCTTCTAGATATCCAATATCTGGAACAGCAAGGCAAGGATTCCCAGCTTATTTTTCTTTCAGGGATTCTCCAGGTGAAAATCTCAGATCAGTCCTGTCCCCTCAGGCAGAGCTGGTGAAAGGATGTTCGCATGGACTTCAGTTTGTCTGGCCACAGTGCTGATGGTCATCTTCCACACTGGGAATTTTAAAGAAGTTGGGTTTCTTCCCTGGTATTTTCATTTTAAAAACATGTTGGGGTTTTATTCCTTTCCCTGCAAGGCTTCGTCCTGTGGTTCCTGCCACATTCCTTAGCGATTGTGCTGGCTGCCCAGCAGAGGGGTGTAGAAACCAGCACAGGCACCAAACCCGCTCCCATTGCTCCCAGCTCCTCATCCCCGCTGCCCCCAGATGCCACCCCTCTCTCTGCACCTGCTGGAGGAGGGCAGGGAGGTGATGGAGGGGGTGAGGAGGAGCCAGCCAAGCCACTCAGGAGCTGCTGGTGGCCCAGGGCACAGCCCAGTCTGGGCACATGCAGGGCTGTGCCGTGGCCGTCACTCCCCGGGCACAGACAGGGCACAGACACGGTGCCAGCCTGGCATTGCCCTCACCAGAGGTGATGGCTGGAATCCTGAGCTGAGGGAACCCCCAGGAGTGCTCTGGGTTTTTCTGGGGGCTCCCAGCTTCTCCTGGATTGATTTGCTTAGAGTGTGTGGCTGGTTGAGAAAGCTGCCACCTGTGTCTGCATCCAATGGGAACGAAGGTGTGTGGTCTCCCTTGGGAGCCCTGGCTGTCCTTTGACCCCAGAGGTGACAGGAGCAAGCTGTGTGTGGTATCTCCTCTCATATCCTGTCCTCTCCACCTTTGCAGGCTGCTCTGTCAGTAGGTTTTCCTAACGAGGCACTTCAGGGCCTTTCAAATCAGCTCCAAATTCCCTTCTCTCCATCTGCTTCCCAGCCTCTGTCCATCTGCTCTGTCAGGCCTGGCTGACATTTGTCACCGTGGGGTGGATTTTGGGCAGTCAGCAGCCCCTGGGGCTCACTGCCTGTCCCTGATGTCCAGCCCTGTGGCCAGGATGACCCTCAGTGCCTGTCCCTATGGCCAGGATGACCCTTCAGTGCCTGTCCCCATGTTCAGGATGACCCTCAGTGCCTGTCCCTGTGGCCAGGATGAACCTCAGTGCCTGTCCCTGTGGCCAGGATGACCCTCAGTGCCTGTCCCTGTTGCCAGGATGTCCCTCAGTGCCTGTCCCCATGGCCAGGATGACCCTCAGTGCCTGTCCCTGTGGTTAGGATGACCCTCAGTGCCTGTCCCCGTGGCCAGGATGACACTTAGTGTCTGTCCCTGTGGCCAGGGTGACCCTCAGTGCCTGTCCCCGTGGCCAGGATGACCCTCAGTGCCTGTCCCTGTTGTTAGGATGACCCTCATTGCCTGTCCCTGTTGCCATGGTGACCCTCAGTGCCTGTCCCCATGGCCAGGGTGACCCTCAGTGCCTGTCCCTGTGGCTGGGATGACCCTCAGTGCCTGTCCCCATGGCCAGGGTGACCCTCAGTGCCTGTCCCTGTTGCCAGGGTGACCTCCAGTGCCTGTCCCCGTGGCCAGGATGACACTTAGTGCCTGTCCCTTTGGCCAGAGTGACCCTCAGTGCCTGTCCCTGTTGCCAGGATGACCCTCAGTGCCTGTCCCCGTGGCCAGGATGACCCTCAGTGCCCAGCCCCATGGCTAGGGTGACCCTCAGTGCCTGTCCCCATGGTCAGGATGACCCTCAGTGCCTGTCCCTGTGGTCAGGGTGACCCTCAGTGCCCAGCCCAGCAGGGTCTGCCCACACCCAGCCCTGTCCCTGCCCTGGGGGCTCCACTCTCCCAGCCCTCCAGTGCCAGTGCTGGGGGATCTCAGCATGGGCAGAGCCTGGTGTAGGCACAGGAGGGTGGGGATGGGACCCCAAAACCTCCGTCTGGTCTGAGGATGCTGATTTCTGAGTGCCTTTGCATGCCTTCCTGGGGGACCTCTATTCCCTTCTCCAGTTATTTGCCTTCTGCTGGGGTTCAGCACTTTTGGCTCTGAATAAAAGCCAGAATTCCCTGGACTGCAGGAGCTGGATGAGCAGAGGGACTTGGTGACATTGCGGCAGAAGTGTTGAGTCATTAAACTGACGTCCCAAAAAATGCTCTTTGCATTAAGGAGATTAATCACAGATCTCTTTATTTTTTTAAAAAAAAACCTCTTTAACTTCTGTGAATCCTTCCTGTGAGTCCTTCTCTGTGCTGCCCACGATACTTGGCCTCCTTGGCTCAAGCTGAAACTGATTTAGCATTAAAAATGCCATTCCCAACAGTATTAATAACACCTAAATCCTTCTGGGTGGAAATGCAGAGAGCTGATCTCCTCTCTGGGAGGAGATCAAAGAGCTGATCTCCTCTCTGAAGCAGCCTGTCAGTGTTCCTTCCCAACCCTGGGGAAGGGGCAGAGTTTGCAGTAGTGGGAGCTGGAATAAAAAATCTTTCTGGGGTGAAGTGGAGGGTTAAGGCTTGGCAGCAGAACTCCTGACCTGCTGGTGCCCCCCATTAACCCAGCACTGCTGGGTCGTGGAGGCTGTGCCCAGGCCATGGGCACTGATGAGCTCTGCCCCCCTGGTGGGTGGGAGCTCTCCTTGGAATGCCAGCAGGGATTTCAGCTGGAGCACCACGATGAAGCCAGGCAGGAGGGTGGAAGCCTGCTGCTCCAGGCTCTGGAGAAGCCCCAGCTCCAGGAGAGCAGAGCAGAGGTGTGGGGAGAAGCTGTGACAGTGGTGCATGAGGTGATGTCCCTCTGGGGCAGTGCTGGGCCACACTGGGAGGGATCTGGCACACAGGAGTGGGGCTGGGCTGGGCAGTGGCAATGACCCTTCACTCCCCAGGGAGGGGAAGAGTAATTCATTGACCCTGGCAGGACCTCAGAGCATTCCTGTCCAGTCAGGAGAGCAGCTCAGAGCTCAGCTGCTTATCCTGAGCATGTAATGAACGATACAAGACTTCCACACAAGGATAAACGTTATCAAATAATTTATTCTTAGATCTTTATACATGAGCAGAGATAGAGATTTATTCTCAGCAGTGCAAACTGCTTTTCATGAAGGTTGTGTCTTCGGGCTTTGAATTAAGATGTGTTGAGTTTATTTTTCCTCTGCCACAGCTTTATGTGACCAGACTTCAGAATTGACCTGGTAAATCCAGCAGAACATCTCTGGGCTGTGCTATGAGTAGGAAAGAGACATTTAATAGCACACATAACTGTCTGGAAGAAAGATTCCAGTGCAGGTACACCTGGGCTGTCTTTTGGGCTGAGCTGGAAGGTGCTAAAAGGAGAAGAGTTTTGCACCTGTTGACACAGAGCAGGAGATCAACCTGTTTGTGGATTTTTTCAAGAAAGAAAAACCACTGTACTGTAAGAGCAGTTTGTTAATTTGCTTCTCCCCTGATTTTACTGAGTTGATTTTTAGTTTCCTTCTATTTTGAGTGCATTACAGATGCTCATATTAAGAAGAGGTTTGCACTCATGGCTTAATTTTACCCTTTTCCCAAGATTTGCTGACAAGCCTGTTAATAAGAATGGTTTAGTTTTCATTTAGTACAAACACAGATGGAAGAATATTTGGGTGCCTTAATAAAAAGATTGTCTGGATGTCATCATTGTCTGGATGTCATTTAATAAGCTAAATATTCTTTTTTTCTTTTAACAATAAAACCTGAAATGCATGCATAGAAAAATAAACCCATGACTGTAGCATTTGCATGGTGTGAAGATGCAGGATCTGGCTGCATTCCTGGCACCTGGGTGGGGGCCCAGCAGTGCAGAGGGACGCCCAGGGACAGCAGATCAGTGGGTTTTCACTGGGATGGGGTGTGGATCTGAGATTTTCCATGAGATGGCACAGAGGACTTTGAAAGTCACCATCTGTTTTACATGTGGTGCTGTGGGTGATGTGCAGGGATTTCCCACTGCCTCCCTCATGCCACGCTGCTCCAGCAGGGAGCTGGGCTGGAGCAGGACATCCCCCAGCCCTGTCAGCAGGGCCAGTGCCATGGTGGGCACCCTGAGAGCCCCAGAGAGGCCTGACCCCAGGGGCAGGCACGGCCTTGTAAAAGGAGCTGGTATCTGGATCAGGAAATTACCTCACCAACCACTGCCAAAAGCTGCTCCAGTGGCTTGTTTTCCACCTTGGCAATGAAGCCCTGAGATTTAGGAGCAACTTGGCCAGCTGAAAGTGAGCCTTCAAGTCCTTACAGAAATTCCAGCCTCCCAGGATGTACCTAAGCATGCCCTAGTCCAGGACTTAATGCAGGCCTGGCTCACAGTCCCTGCAGGGAACCCACAGGACAGGTGGGTGCAGCCAGGGGATGCAGGGATGTAGGGAGAAAAGCAGAGTGTGCAGGGTGAGAAGGGGTGGTGTTAAATATGAAAACACATCAAACTGCTTGTGGGGGTGGTGGGGGAGAAGAGCTGGGTTTGTTTAGGCAGTCCTGGAGCAGGGTCTCTGCATCTCCTCCCTGCACTCCAGCACAGGGAGAGCTCTGGGCAGGAGAGTCAGAGCCTGGTCTGGCCCCTGTGCCTGTGCCACGTGCCCTCTCCAGGGCCAGAGACCCCTGAGGTGAGCACAGGGGTGAAGTTCAGCCCAGAGGTGACACTGGACAGGCAAAATGCCTCACTCAGCAACGTGGAGAAGCAATCAGCCTGTCTGCATGTGACCTTCCCTGCTGCTGCTGATCGATCTGGAGACATCAGCACCTTCCAATAATGCTGCAGTGCCAGGGGGGGATGGAAAACAGATTGTCTGGCCTGCCCCTGCCTGAGAGCAGTGACTCAGGGAAGCTCAGTGCTCAGGGATGAGCACCCACCTGACACCTCACAAGCTGTCACCCCTGGGAGCTGGCAGTGCCCAAGTGCAGTGTTGGGTTGCAGGCAGCTCCCCACCATCCCGTGGGCTCTCCACAGGGTGGGAAGGAAGATCCCAGAGGTGGCAGCCCAGGGTCCTGCAGGTTCAGGGAGCAGTGGCTGCCTTTGCAGCCAGGTGGATGGACCAAGAGTGTGGGGGGCTGGGGCAGGAGGTGCTCCCAGGGAAGCTGGCAGGTATTGTAGTGCTGCCCCCAACCCTCAGAAATGTCAGTGCCAGTCACTGCTGGGATGAGGCCCAATGGAGAGAGCAGGAGGTATTCATTGCTGGGCCATTATTTGAGCTGCAGTACCTTTTCCTTGGGTAGAGACAAAGAGAAATAAAGCAGCAGCTCAGTCTGTCCCATCCCATTCACACATTCCATCCTGTAGCCTGCAGAGCCAGGCTGATCATGGTCAGGGGGTTTTCCTGGGTTTATTCCTGTGGATGGATCACTGGAGACACAAACTTCTTTTGGAGTGGTTTGGGATTAGGGTAGTTTTCCCAGTCATCTTTTTACCTGTTCATTTCCACACCAAAGAGCTTTTCTGGTTGCTGATGTGAGCCTGGCCCTGTGCCATTAGCTTTTACCAGAGAGCTGGCAGTGCTCACCTGCATCTCTCATCCAGCAGCCCTTGAGGGGCCAGCCAGGCTGTCCTCTGGGATATCCTAACCTGAGTCTTTCTCCAGAAGGTAGGCAGGGATGCGCTGCTCAGGCTCCTCTTTGCCTCTCGTCCCTGGATCCTTCTAGAACTTAAAGTGCAGTTCTCACTGAGCTTGCAGCAGCCAGGGCCAGGTCACCACCTCAGCCCTCAGCCCTGTGTGAGGAGCAGCAGCAGCACTTGGGTGCCTCAGGGCTCTGGGCTGCATCCTGGCACAGACACCCTGTGAGAACCTGGGCTGTTTCATCAGCTCTCATTAATGTCAAGCCTTGGATAAGCTTTGGGGTATTATAAATGGGCCTGGCAGAGCCAGCACTGTCCCTGCTGGGGCAGTCACTGCTGGCTGTGGTGCCCCATGGGGCCCTGCTACAGGCTTTCTTTTCCTCTCACGGAATTTTAAAGGTCAGAAAAGCCCTCTCAGATCATCGAGTCCAACCCCTCCCCCAGCACTGCCAAGGCCAGCACTAGCCCATGCCCCCAGGTGCCACACCCACACTGCTTTTGATGTCACCAGGGATGGTGACTTCACCGCTGCCCTGGGCAGCTGTGCCACTGCCTGACCACGCTTTCTGTGAGGAAATTTTCTGAAATATCCAATCTAAACCTTTCTCTGGCACAAGTTAAGTCCATTTACTCTCCTCCTGTCCCTGTTCCCTGGGAGCAGAGCCTGATCCCCACCTGGCTGCCCCCTCCTGTCAGGGAGTTGTGCAGAGCCACAAGGTCTCCCCTGAGCCTCCTTTTCTCCAGGCTGAGCCCCTCAGCCAGTCCTGGTGCTCCAGCCCCTTCCCCAACCCTGTTCCCTTCTCTGGACACACTCCAGCCCCTCAAGGACTCTTTTTCCAGGGTCCCAGAACCGGACACAGGATTTGAGGTGTGACCTCAGCAGTGCCCAGCACAGGGGGCAGGCACTGCCCTGACCCTCTGGCCACACCATGGCTGGTACAAGCCAGGTGCCACTGGCCTCTTGCCCCCTTGGGGACACTGGTGGGGGGCTCCTGCACCCCCCAGCTGTGGAGCAGTGACTCTGTCAGCTCCATGCTGCTGGGACTCCACAGGGATTTCTGCTTTGCTCAGTCATTCAGGCACGGATGTGTGAGTTACTGGGAGCTTCCTACATCCAGCTGATGTCCTCTGGTCCTCCTACACGGAGGGGCTGGAGAGTGGTTACTGCTCCAGCAGCTGCCTGGTGGGTTTCTCCAATTCATGCCAAGTTAGCACAAAATGATCAAAGCAGCCAGTCAAAACTCCTTCCTTTTCCCTGCAGATCATTGGTGGCAGAGATTTTGATCCCTTTGAAGAGAAGAGCTAATTAACAACTCGCTGAATTAAGTAGAAGGTGCAGGGTGTGCACTGACTTTTTGCTGTTTTCGGGGCTGTCACGAAGATTACTCATCCCGGGGAAATAATCGTTTCCATGGCGACTGATGTACTTGGGAGGGGAAGAGCTGGAGACACAAATAACAAAGACAAAGGCCAAATCTATAATGCAAAGAGGAGGATGCAAACACAATAAACCCCAGGCTGCAGTGGGATGGTGTGAGGGGGATCCCAGGAGAAGGGGAGAGTGGGAAGGACTTCGACAGGGTGAGGGGCTGCAGGGCTTGGCGCAAGCATCTCCTCCAGGAGGTTCAGGTGGTTGCTACTGCAGGATTTCTTGCTCAGCAACTGCCACAGGCCTCCTTAAAAACACAGAGATTTTCAAGCTAGCCCAGGATGTGCAGAAAGAGCAGTGTTTGGAAGATAAGCAGGAACTGAATCTTCTCTTCACCTCTGCTGTGGGATCACAGCTGACTTCACCAGGCTTTTGCCTTATCCTGGCTGCAAGTCCTGTTGTTATAACCCTGAAATTCAGTGATCCCATACACAAGAGCAAACTGCCTCCAGCTGCCAGCACCAGCTCCATGATGACTCCTGAATTACAGGGACTGCAGAGGAATGTGCCTGGAGCAGCCTGGCCACAGCTCACAGCCCTGGGCAGAGCTCCTGGCTCCCAACATTTCCCATTCCAGCCTTCTGGAGCCCGTTAACCACAGGGGCTGGGGAAGGGGTTGGGTGGGCAGCCAGGAGGGCTGGCCTGGATGTGTTTATCCTCTGTCAGTGCAGGAGGGGGATGCTTTAACCTCTGAGGTCAAACAACAACCTATTTTACAGTCACTGCTCGAGAAGTCCTTACTTCTTCCACCACATTTCTGTCTTTATCTTTGAGAGCAGAGTAAATCTGGTGGGGGACAGGGTTTACCAGGGCAGTGGTCCAGCACAGGTCCAGGTTCCCAGCTCAACAGGAGCACCCTGTGGTACAAATAGTGCACGAGGCCCAGAATATGACATGTCCAGTTTCCAAAGCCCCCAGCATTGCCCAGCATCTCCCTGGTAAGAGTCCTGGGCCAGCCTGATGCCAAAGTGTCCAGGATTCACAGAATCACAGAATCACAGAATGGTTTGGGCTGGAGGGATCTTAGAGCTCATCTCACTCCACTCCCTGCCATGGGCAGGGACACCTTCCACTAGATCAGGTGATGCTGTTGTACACCACAACAACACAGACTATGACTTCAGAAGGCTGAAAATGACTCCTTTATTTTTGGGATGTGTCTCCCTTATATACTATTCTACACAGACCGATTTGATTGGTGAAACAAAGACAAACCTCTTCACTCACATTGGTCAGACCAGAGGGACATCAAGAAGAAGCCCCTTTTAGGGAAAGAATGTAAACATAATACAGTTACAAAAACACTTCTCTTGTTTACAGAAAATTCCCTGGGAAAAGAATTTCAGAAAACCAAAAC
>JBBMKD010000067.1:1076693-1092202 GCA_037834095.1 Argya squamiceps | reverse complement strand
TGACTGGGCTGTCAGAGGTGTCAGGGGGTTTGGGGCAGGAGCAGGGTGGCAGGGCTGGGCTGTCAGAGCTGGCAGGAACAGGGTGGCAGGGCTGGGGTGGCTGGGCTGTCAGAGCTGGCAGGGGGTTTGGGGCAGGGCTGGGGTGACTGGGCTGTCCCTGTGGGCAGAGTTCTCCCGCCCAGCCTCTGTCAGTGAGAACCACGACGCCGGGCCCGAGGGTGAGAAGCAGGACGAGGACGGTGAGTTTGGCAGCAGGAGGCGCTCCGAGACAGAGGATGAGGAGGTGACCACCCCGACAAAGATCAAGGAGCTGAAGGTACAGCCGAGGTGGGCAGAGGAGGGTGGGGGTGGAGGGGTAGGCAGGCAGGGCCCGGGCACAGGCAGGAAGGGTCCCCTCAGGGCATGGTCCCTGCAGTCCTGTCGGGGTCAGCTGTGGCCCAGGCTGCTGGGACCCTCGGGATGTGGCTCTTGGCCCCACCGGTGGAAGTGGGGCTGTCACAGGTGTTCAGCTTAACTTGGATTCCCCAGAAGCCTCCAGGTGGTCTCAAGGCTCATCCCCAGGCAGGGCTGGAGCTGGGAGCAGCCCAGTTCTGGGACAGGGATGGGGATGGGACAGGCTGAGCACATCAGTGCCCACCGCTGCCTGGGCACAGCCCACCTCCTCCTGCCCTGGTCCCTGGGCTATCCCAGCCCATTTCAGCCCCATGCTGGGAGGGGAGGGGGGTCCCTACCAGCCTGTCAGCTTAACTGTGGTGTTTGTGACAAGTGCCCTCAACTGACCCTGCTGGTTACTTTTAACCCTCTCTTTGCTGCCAGCCGGAGCACGAAACAACCCCCAGGCACAAGCAGGAGGTATTCTCTCTCTGGAGTATCTTAGTCCTCATTGGTGCATCATATTGTCCATCCTTCCCAAAACAAGTGTGTCTGTCACCCTGTTTACTGGAATACAAGATGCACCGGGCCGGGGGTTGGGTGCTGGAGGAGCCCGAGGAACAGACAGCTGGGGATCAGCTGTGGCATCTTCTATCCCACTAAGTAAGGTGGTCTTGATTGTGCCTGTGAGCAAGAGCCCTCCCAAGGGCAGGAGAGCCCCTGGCCCATTGGGATGCCCTGGCTTCTGCTCGTGTTCCTGACCCCACCATGTCCTCACCTTGTGTCTCCTCTCCTGTGGAGCTGGTCGCATCCTCCTGCTGGCACCCGACCCACGCTCTGCTCCTGCCTGCCCCAAACTGCCTCATCCACCCATGCCCAGCTCTCCTGCAGTCCCCTGAGAGCTCAGCTGGGGCTCCCCGAGCACTGTGGCTGCCATCCCACCCCACAAGGGGCCAAGAGGCTCTGAGCTGCCTGTGGGGGCTAGCACTGACACCAGCCCTGTGCCTGCCCACCCTGAGAGGGGCTGAGCAGAGAGGGAGGCCGAGCCCTCCCTGCACGAACCGTGCCTGTGGTGGCCCCATCAGCAACGATTCGTCCTGGCCTCAAACGCAGGGCTGCCCCCTGGGGGATCCCCTCTGCGAGCAGAGCTCCCAGCCGGAGCTGCAGCACGGCCAGGGGGTGGGCTTGGCCAGGCCGGCACCGCCCAGGCTCCCTGTGCAGCCCCGCCTCATCGCTTGCCCACTGCATGTGCATGTGCTGCAGCCAGCCCAGAGGTGGGCACACCTGAGCCCTCCTCAGCTCGGACAGGCGGGGCCAGGGCTGGACTTTCCCCAGCTGTGCTGAGCCTTCAGCACCTGGAAAATTTGGTGGGGTTTTTCCCGGGACTCTCGTGGGTGTCTTCTCTGCTGCCGAGGAGGTGCTGGGGAGGTGTTTGGGGCCCCTCAGGAGAGCTTTGGGTTTGGGTTGGAGGCAGAAGCCAGGTTCCTGCTGGGAGCTGGTTTGCCCACCTCTGCGGCAGGACCAGGGGCCACCCCAGCGCCTGTGCCCTCCCCGAGCCACGCCCTGACACCTGACCCCTCTCCCCTCTGAGCACTCTGAGCTGTCCCCTCTCCACAGCAGGTCACACCCACCCCACCCTGGCCTGTTCCACAGGGAGCCAGGCCTGGGTCCGTGCTGGACATCCCTGCCCAGCCCTGGACCTGCAGCCCTTTGTCAGAGCCTGCTCTGGAGCAGCTCTGCTGGAAATGCCCCTCGCTGGCCTTTCTGAGACAGAGCCTGGGCTCCCTTTGTGCCTGGCACCACACAACAGCACAGGCTGCTGATGCCTCCAGCAGGGCCCCATTGCTTGCTGATCCCAAGGGAGAGCTCACTCTCCCCTCCAGGAATCTTTAGCTTGTCCCCAGCCAGGAGGACACAGAGCCCTGGAGATGCCCCCAGGCTGTGCTGTGCCTTTCTCCTGCCTGTGAAAGAGCTGCTCCCTCTCCTGCAGTGAGACCTGCAGACCTTGGTGCTCCATTACACTCCTCATTTGGCTCCTGAGACCCTAAATTCCAGCCCAGTGTGCCACCAACCCTCCTGGTGCCCCTGCTCATCCCTTTGGACTGGGCTGCTGCTTTAACTATCGCTCTCTTCCTCTCTCCTTCCCAAGTTTTTAGACAAGCCAGAAGATGTTTTGCTGAAGCATCAGGCCAGCATCAATGAGCTGAAGAGGACCCTGAAGGAACCCAACAGCAAACTGGTTCACAGGGACCGGGACAGGAGGCTGCCTTCCTCACCAGCCTCTTCCTCACCCAAGCACGAGGATGAAACGCCAAAGGGAACCCCTGAAAAGGCCACTGAGGTTTGTTCTGCTGCTTCTCTTCCAGAGAGGATCAGGATGTGCTGGGGAGGAGTCCTTCAGCTCCTGTGCTGCCCTGAGGGAGCATGGTGGGAGTGACATGCTGGGGACAGGGTGGTGCTTCTGTTTTTGAACCATTTTCACTGCTGGAGGGAATCTCCCTGGGCACTGGAGGAGACTGAACAGCCCTGCTCTGGAGGTGTTTTGGGGCTTCCTGAGAGGTGATTTGTGGCTCTGGTGGCCCTTGGGGTGGGGTTTTGCTCACTCTTCTCAGGAGCAGCCTGTAGGGCAGTGCCAGCACAGCTCCTGCCTGGGGCTGTCCCCAGCAGAGCAGGACCAGGCCCCCGTGCAGGGGTGCCCCGTGGTGCTCTCAGCAGTGGTGGGAGGAGGTGGATGATGAGTGGTGCCAGGCTGGCATCCCACACCCACATCTCCCTTCTGGGCATTCTGCACACTGGCTTTGCCCTGGGACCGTGGGGGTACAGGAGAGCACTGGAATTGGGGTGCCAGGACGGAGCCCCCAGTGCTGGAGGGGTGTTGCCTGGGGCCCTGCTGGGCTCTGTGGCCCTGCTGGGCTCAGTGCAGGCAGCAGGTGACAGGAGTGTCCCCCTGCCAGCCCTGTCCCTGCTGGGGAGCCTCCCTGCCTGCTCCTCTCGGGGGGCTCTGAGCCTGCAGCAGGGGAGGTGGCTCAGGAAGGAGGGGGCCACACGTGGGGCTGCTGTGCCCTGGCTGCCCCCTGCCATGGAGAGGGCTCTGCAGGGACCTGGGGATGTGCCCGTGTTCCCACTGGGCCCTGGCACTGCCTGGGGCTGCAGGGGGGGCTCTGGCCCCTCACAAAGCACTTGCCTGGGAAGAGGAAGAGGGGCTTTTCCCCACATTGCTTTTACCATGGAATATATCAGGTGCAGAGATGTGAATGGAGCATCTAGAGCTGGCACAGCTGTGACCTCTGTCCATCTATCTATCCATCCTTCCATCCATCCACTCACCCACCTGCCCACCCTTTGTTCCTTCATTCCTTCTCAAATTCTCCCTTTCTCTCTCTCTCTCTCTCTCTCTCTCTTTGTCTCTGTCTCTCTGTCCCTGTCTCCCTCTGTCTCTCCCGTGGGTGCTGGGGTTTCCGTGCTGGCACAGACGATGGAAGAGGACACCTTAGAGGATTTTGCATCTGAGCATGGAGCTTCCCTAAGCATGGAGTCTTTCACACAGAAAAGCCTTGTCTCCTCTCCTGAGGTTGTCACCATCCCCTTCCTCCCCCACCTCTCACTCTCACTGTGGGGGTCCCCAGCCTGCTGAGGGGTCTAGTGCCCTCTGAGCAGAGCTGCCCATGGCTGTGTCCCCTCTCTGGTGACAGGCAGGACCCTCCCAGGACAGGGCTGTTGGTGGAACCTCTGCCCTGGCTGTTCCTGCTGGACTCTGAGCTGCCAGTGCTGATGTGGGGCTGTGCTGGAGCCCAGTGCTGAGGGTCCCAGGGCAGGGCTGACCCCATGGCCTGGGCACCTGGGGGGCAGCTCCAGCAGCCTCAGGCTGTCCTGGCTGCCCCCAGGGCCAGGCACCCTGACAGAGGGCATCCTTGGAGCCGTGCCTGTGCACAGCCAGGTCACACTCCATCAGTGTGAGGGCTGTGAGCTCTCAGCACCCCCTGTGGGCTGAGGGGACAGCCAAAAGTGCTGCCTTGACTGAGCAGAAGCAGGGTGAGGTTTGAGCCTTGGTTCTGGCATGGTTGGCCCCAGGGACACTTGTCCTGCCTGAGCACCCAAGGGAGAGGCAGAGGGGTTGGGGACAGGCTGGGCACACCCTTGCTCCATGTGGATGTCCCTTAGTCCATGCAGAAGTCACTAGCACGGGCAGCAGCCTGAAGCTGGGCTGGCTGAAGCAATCCCCAGGAGGCAGGATGGGGGTCAGGGAGGGCTTGGGCACAGCCTGGGCTTCAGCAAGGGTATGGCACCTTCAAGGGAGCAGCAGCATCTCCTGGTCCATGTTGGCACCCTCCCCATTGCAGTATTTCAGAGCTGGAGGACAGGAACAGCAGGTGTGAGGTGCACACACATCTCTTGAGTCACCTGAGCTGGGGTGCAGGAGCTAAGGTGGTTTCTCCAGTCACCAGTGGTTTCTCTCCAGGCATCTGTGACTGAGGCTCGGGCCTGGAATGTCCCCACATATCCCCACAGGCCAGAGCCTGTGGTCTCCATGAGAGATTCATGGCCCTGAGGGCACAAGGATGGCACATCTGCAGGGCCTGGAGCTCTCATCACTGCCAGAAGGTCCCCTGGTGCCCGTGAGGTTGGCTGGTCTGTCACTTCCAGCCCTCTGCCCCCCCTCCTGCTGGGCTGGGCAGTGCCAGGAGCCTCTCCAGCTCCCTGTTTTATCCCAACATCTGATTCCCTCCTTACCCTTGCCTGAGGCTTTGCCTCCCTCTCAGGTGAGCTGGGTCTCCCTCAGGGCAGAGGAGGGCAGCAGGGGTTCTGAAGGATGCCCAGGGGAGAGGCCTGGGGCTCTCTGAGGTTGTGGCCCCCGTTGGCAGGGGCAGAGGCTGTCTCTGCTCTTCTTTGTCCTCTTTCCTTCCTGTCCCTTGTGCTGCCTAGGCCACAGTGGGAATGACCACAGTTGCTCCTGTCCCTAGAGCAGGTGGGGAGGGAGGGAGGGAGGGCAGGGAAGTGTGAAAGTCATCCCTTGGGAGGTCAAGGCTGGTCCCTGGACAGACTTTGCCCAGCATCATCTCTGATGGCTCCATCCTGCAGCCCAGTGACCTCCAAAGCTCACAACATTCCTGCTTCCCTGGGGGATGTGCCTGAGTACCCAGAGGTTTGCTCCAAGCATCCCCCAGAGCCCTCAGCCTCTGGAGACACCAGGGCAGCCCTGAGTTGTGGCTGGAGCTGGCACTGAGCCCTCCAGAGAAGAGTTCACCTCACACCCAGGAGGAGCTGGATGTCCCTTCAGCTGGGCTGTGCTCATCTCAAGAGTCTGAGGAGAAGGAAGAAGCTGGTTTGGAAATAAATCTGAAACTTTGGGGTTTTCCTGACTGGTGAAGAGGTCCTGTCATGGATGAAGACCTTCCAGGGATCAGCCTTTTGATCTACAACATTCATCTTGGGCCTTAACTCAGAGGAGGAGCCTGAAGAAACTCATCCTCTTTGCCCAGGGAAGGTCTCCTCCAAAGGACTCTGGTTTGCAGGCTGAGAAGAGGGATGAGAGGGCTTTGCTGAGGAGATTTGTACACGTGCCCACAACTGACACATCCTTGTCCTGGCTGAGAACAGGTTCAGCAGTGGGACAGCAGGGCAGGAGCAGGAGGGAAGCTGCTGCACCCTCAGCAAAGTGAGCAGTGTCCTGCCTGAGTGGCTGCTGGGTGGAAGGAGGGAGTGCTGAGGGGATGAATGCCAGCCACCAGCATGGGCTGCCCAGAGCCATGGAGCCCCCAGGGAGGGGTCAGACCCAACTGGGAATGGCCCTGGTGCTCCTGGCAGGCACTGATGGGCTCTGTCCCCATTTCCATGGGCTGGGGAGGAACAAAAGCTGCTCTGGAGGCAGGCGTGGAGGAAGGAGGCTGGGTAAGGGGCTATGGGAGAAGCTGGTGCTGGAGGGAGCTGGGGGTCAGGTCTCCTGCAGACCCTGCTGCTCAGTGGGGCTGCCAAGGATCCCTGTGGCACCAGAGGAGGAGATTGCCCTTGCTGCCCATCCCTGTGGATGCCCTGGCACTGTGAGGAGCTGGTACCTCCCTGCCCTCAGGGCTGGGGTGTTCTCTTGGGGGCCCACGGGCTGTGCCCCAGTGCAGCCCCTGGGTGCTTCCCTGCAGGCTCCTGGGGATTTTGGGGGGAGAGGGAATCTTGCCAGGGGCAGAGGCAGGCAGGGGGCTGCAGTGAGGGCAGGGGCAGGGCCTGCAGCCTTGTGCTGAGGGAACTCTGCTGCCTTTGGCACCTGGCAGAGAAAGCAGCAGCTGGGAATGGTGTTTTTTTGCTTGGGGCTCTCACTGATTTCTCATTTCCTTGTGGGAGCTCTTCTACTAGTAACTGGTTTTCCTTCTTTCTTTCTCTCCTCTAATATTATCTTCCCTTCCCTCCCCCTGGCTCTGCTCCCTCTGCCCCCTGTTTTCCCTTCCCCAGTAGCAGTCACTAGGTTTGCATTTTGTGTGCAACTGCTCCAACCACTCCCCTGGCCCCCTGCATGGGGGGATCCTTGGACCACTGTTCTGGTTGGAGGGGACAGGCAGCCCCTCCCTGGGCCTGGAGTGCCCTTGCTGCAGGCTGTGCCCAGTCAGGCTGTGCCA
Source organism: Argya squamiceps (assembly GCA_037834095.1). NCBI lineage: Eukaryota > Metazoa > Chordata > Aves > Passeriformes > Leiothrichidae > Argya > Argya squamiceps. Next base: position 1,085,225 of record JBBMKD010000067.1, on the reverse strand, counting down.
TGGGCAGTGCCAGCCCCAGCACTGCCCTCCCCGTGTGCTGCCAGGGCTGGCTGAGCTGCCTCATGGTGCAGATGTTCTCTGAAACTCTCTTCCTGTGAGTTACTTCCTGCCTGCTGTTTGGCTGGATTTTAGCAGTGCTTTGTTCTGGGCACTCAGGAGGCCTTTAGCTGACGTGCAGGATGAGCACGTGGATGTACAGGGTGTCCCTGGCAGCAGTGACCTGGTGTCCCCTGCCAGCAGCACGGTGACATTCCCTCTGTGGCTGTGCTGCAGGATGCTCCGTGGCCTTTGCCTGATCCTGCTGCTGAGCCCATTGTCTGTCACACTTCACAGGGAGCCTTTCACAGGTGACACTTTCTGAACACTTGGTTTCAGCGTGGTGGGTTCTGAGATGTCCCTGATGAGCTGGAAAGGAGGGATGGCCTTTGTAGCATCTGGTAGGAAAGGGACAGGGCCTTGCTGATAGCTTCAGGTGGTTTCTTTCCCTGCTCGTGCTCTTGGCAGTGTGACAAATTCTTAGGGCACGTGGATGAAGCTGAGAGTGAAGCTACCCAAAACCCCAGGCCTTATTTCCAATGAAATCTCACCCCTGGGAATTGCCAGAGCCAGCTGAAAACAAGTGGGCAGCCAGCTGTGTTCCCCTGCCTCCAGAGAGACCCTGCTGTGGGTAATGTGTCTGCTGGGAGCTCCACTCCCACTCTGTGCCACCAACAAAGCCCCAGGTACTGGGAGAGCCACCAAGCAGAGCAAAGCACTGTCCCCAGAGGGGACACTGGCTCAGTCCCCAGTGTGGCATCGGCCCCTTATTTCCAGTCCCTCTCTCCATCAATGAGTTGCCAGGCTCTTTGTACAGAGCCTCAACTCTGGCCTTGATACAAACAATAGCAATAACAATAATAATAGTAGCAATAATAATAATAATAATGATGATGATGGTGATGATGATGATGATGATGTAGCCAGGCAGAGCAGCTGTGCCACCCGTGCCAGCAGCAATCTGGGCCAGGGTATTGATGCCTTTAACTCTTCTTGCTCCAATTGCAATGCAGGGCTCGGAGCACTGGGTATTTATAGAGAGAGAAGCCCCTAGGCTGGAAGCTGTAGCTCTGAGGAAAACTCTGAGAGCCAAGACAGAAGAAGCACGTGCAGGGACCTCGGAGGGGAGCACCAGTGGGAGCCTGATGAAAGCAGAGGTGACAGTAGGGAAAGCCAAGGACGTGGCAGGCCAGGAAGAGCCAGCAGCTGCAGCCTTGGAGACAAGGAAGAGAGCCAAAATGATTGCTAGTCCCGAGGATTTTGAGTCTGTGTGGGAGGATGAGCTCTATGAGAAGGAAAGCAGGGGTGAGGCCAGCCCGGGGGCAGCACACCCACCCACCCAGAGCGTGGAGGGGGAGCCCCAGGAGCCGGGCAAGGGCGCAGCCACCAGGGAGCCAGGGCTGCCCAAGCCCTGTTGGCAGCCTGAAGAGAGGCAAAGGACCAAGATTTTGGAGCCAGAGCCTCCCCAGGGAGGAGGTGAGCTGCTCTCCAAGGAGCATGCTTCTGCAGCTTTCAGGAAGCAGGAGGCCAGAGTGCCAGCCACAGCCCCAGAGGTCCTGAAAATAAAAGTGAAGGTTGGCGATGGCAGCTCAGAAACTTCTGGAACCCAGAGGATCATCTACTTAGGAGATCCAGAGGAGGAGAAGGACAGTAAAACACACCTGGTCTTGGACTCTGGTGGGGGGCTTGGCTTGGAGGAAAGACCAGAAGCCCCAGTAAACACATCCAGGGAGGGATCTGGGCACGTGGCAACCGTGGCAGAAGGATTCCAACCCCTGTCCTCAGCAAGTCACCAACACAGCACAGAGTCTGGACAACCCACTGGAGCATCAGAGCCACCTGGGATGGGCTGTGATGGGACCAGCCTGGGGGAACGTCCCCTCTCTGGGTGGGAAGAGCTGTCCCTGCAGCCAGAGAAAGGACCTGGTGCTGGTGTGCCTGGAGGAGCACCCATGGGAGGTGAAGCCCTGCTGTGTTCCCAGGAGGTGGGACCAGAGGAGACAGAGCTGCAGAGCTCAGTGGGAGGCTTTAAGCCGTGTGGCCTGGCAGGGGATGGCCCCAGGGCTGAGGAGCACAGAGGGAGCCCAGCACAGTCCCCAGATATCTGCCCAGCACTGGAGGGGCTCTCGGGGAGGGTTGGAGCAGACAGTGACAGGGAGGAAAGTGCCAGAGTGGTTCTCCAGATGGAAGAGATAGAGCCCAAGTCACCTCCATCATCAGCTGGGTCCCACACTCACACCGTGGGGCTGGAGGGGGACAAACCCAGTGCTCCTGTACCTCCACCCCTTCCCCAGAAACCCAGCCCAGTCCCTGTGGAGCCATCTCTGGGCACAGAGCCTCAGGACACAGCCCTGTCCCTGGGCACCAGCCCTGCCAGAGGGGTGGCCACGCCTGAGGGTGTGCACCCCTCCATGGAGGTGGCCCTAGCCATGGGCACCAAACCTGAAGCTGAAGAACAATCCCAAAATGTGGGATTTGCCTCATGGAAACCCCATCAGGGGACACATCCTGTTACAGGAGAACCACCCCAAAACACAGACACTGCAGCAGAGTCGATCCAGGTTACAGACCTGGCCACCAGGGAGGTTGCCCAGGACATGGACACAGCACAGAGCAATGGCCCTGCCACTGAAGAGCCACTGCAGGAGGAGAAGCCCACGATCAAAGAGCTCTTCCAGGGCTCAGGACCAGGGAAGCCGACCAGAGATGAAGGCTCTGGGATGGAAGAAGTGTCCCATGACAAAAACCTTGGCATGGCTGAGCTGCCCCCCAAGGGAGAAGAAGCAGAACACCAGACTGAGACAATCCTGAGAGACTTACCCCTCCACACTGCAGATCCCAATGCACAAGAGCCACACCAGGACTCAGAGTTCAATGTGGGACAAGATCTGCAGGGTGGGAGTCAGGCAGTCACAGAAAGCACCAGGGACAGTGACCTGGCTCCGGGGCAGCCACTGCAGGATGAGTCTCCTCCCAGAACAGCCGCTGATGTCCCACACTTCCAGTCCCCTGCAGCAGGATTGTGCCAAGGAAACGAGGCATCCCAGCTCTCTGCCCTGGTGAATGAAGGTGGGACAGGGCAATCAAGTGGTGGGACACATCCAGCAGAGCCTGGGGTGTCGGTGTGCCTGGCTGGGCTGGCAGGAGCTGTGTCCCAGGAGCATGGCGATGCCACCGTGGCCCCAGGAAACCAGCAGGACAGCAAGAGCTTCAGGGAAACCTCAGTGGCCTCCAAGATCAAGATGTTTGAACAAGTCGAAGTGGAGCGAAGGGCGGCCCAGGAGGGACAGGAGTGTGTGCCTGAAGCTGAGACATCGGTGACAGCCACGGGGAAGACAGATCTGGCACAGGACATGTCATTGAGCACTGGCCTCACCTCACCCCTTGCAGCGGGACCTGTGCCCAGTGTGGGCTCCTTGGCCCTGGGGCAAGGGGCTGGTTCAGGAGACACCTTCCAGCCTCGCTCCCTGAAGGAACATGTCTCTGCTGACGCCGAGCACGAAGAAGACAGTGCTGAGCTGGCCTCGCCCGACTCCGGCTGCGAGCTCACCCTGGCCGAGGCCGTGGTAACTGCACCGAGCCGTCCGGACGGGACATTCGTGCGCATGTTGTGTGGCTCTGCCCGTGTCCAGTGGCTCCTCACACATCCATTGACTGGCAGCAGGCGCTTTGCATCCCTGTCCTCTCTGTCTGTGTGTGTGGTCAGGCTTCACTGGCTGCAGCCGCCCAGTTGGTTCATCAGCTTTTGTTTTGTGCCGCCCCAGCATTCCGGCTCCCTGGAGAATGCCGCTCGCTGAAGCCAGGAGGGGCACCCGAGCTCCGTGGCCGGGAGCAGGAGAGGGCGCCGGGGGGTGGCTGGAGGAGCTGGGACTGTCACGGACACGCAGCCCCAGCAGCAGCGTGCCCACGCTTCCAGCTTCACCCCTGCATTTCCTACCTTGGTCGATACCCCTTCTTGCTTAGCTCCCACCCTGCCCTGCCTTCAGCAAGCTGGTGGCCGGGTGATGGAGTAGCTTCCCTCGCTCTTGTGAGCGCTAGATCAGCTCCTGCAGAGTTCGTTTCCTTCCGACTAACCCTTTTCTCTAATCCAGAGCAAATCTCAGGAACCAAGTGGGGAAGAAAAGGATTTATGTGACCCATCAGTAAAATCCAGTCTGAAAGAAGACAATGTAAAGGCTGCTGTTCCAGTGGTCTCGCAGGTCTCAGTGCTGTTTTGCTAAGTGCTTCTCCCGGCAATGTGAGCGCTCGCCCCGCGGCCAGGGCTGTGCTGCCCCTCCGCTCCCCTTGCAGGGCTCTCTGTATGTATTGGTCAGACACACCCCCCCGACTCGTGTCTGCAGGCGTGTTCCTCCGGGGCTGCTGGACACCCTGTGTTTCGCCCATACCTCTCAACCTCCCACAGTGCCGAGGGAGGGGTGTGCCGGCACAGCCCGGCCCCTGGGGGGATGGCCCTGGCTGCAAACTCTCGGAAGCAGAGGCCAGGAGGTGGGGTTTCTTCTGGCATCGGTGGGCTTAGAGCTGTTCCTAAGGGACAACCGGGTCTAGATTTCCATGGCAAAGTGTGGCAGTGGGACACGTCCCCTCCGATGGCAGTGTTGAGAGGTATGTCTGTGTCTGGAGAAGAGTGGATGGAGGGAGGTCATCCCTTGGCTCTGGCCATGCTGTCAATTACACTGACCAGGTCACCCTGAGACTCACCTGAGGCCTCTGCAGGGGCACGTGGTGTCAGTGGGGCAGACTCACCCCGGGGCAGCTGTTGGGCTGGACCTCCCCCCAGGGTGATGCTCCACAGAATGCTCAGTGGAATTGGCTCACTCCTCCTCATTGGAATTGGCAGCCTCCTTTGCTTCTCCGTCACTGTGCCTGGCTGATGGGCCCTTCCCTTTCAAACTCTTCTCTCTTTCTTTCCCTTGTTTTTTTTTTTTTTGAGTCACTTGCATCTGAGCTCTTTCTGAATGTCTCCTATCAGACCCATTGTTTTGCATCCATCTGCTTCCACCAGTGCACCGAAGTGCCTCCAAGCTGGCCGAGCTTTTTTTTTTTGTCTGACCGAGCCTTTTTGAAACGATTCATTGCCAACAACCTTTTGGCACAATCCAATCGAGTCGCCTTCTCTCCCCCAGCAAAGCCGCTGCTGTCAGAAAGGTTTCGGTCTCCACGCTTGAGTTGTGTTTGACTCTACTCTGTGATGTTTGCTGCAGCCTTCCTCCTCCTCCTCCTCCTCCTCCTCCTCCTCCCACCGCGGTGTCCCCCGCGGTGCTCACGGCCCCGTGTCTCCACCATTGTGTCTCCTTCAGAGAGCGGGTGTGAGGGAGGGCCCCGAGGAGAGGGTGAAACCGCCCCGGCACAGGGCCCCCGAGAGCGACACCGGCGACGAGGAGCCCGACCAGGAGAAGGACTCGGTGTTCCTCAAGGACAACCACCTGGCCATCGAGCGCAAGTGCTCCAGCATCACAGTCAGCTCCACCTCCAGCCTGGAGGCCGAGGTGGACTTCACTGTCATCGGGGACTTCCACGGCACAGCCTTTGAGGACATCTCCCGCAGCCTGCCCGAGCTGGACAAGGACAAGAGCGAAACGGAAGAGGAAGGCCTGGTTTCCTTCCAGCACGCTGACAAAGTAGTTCCTGGACTGGAAGAGGATGTCAAAGGCAGGGATAAGGTGTCCCAGCCCAGCCCAGATGTCTCCCAGGCAGAGGTACACAGGGACACCGTTCACCGGGACCGGCCCGGTGCCGTCGTGCCTCCGTGTCCCTTGTTCCCGGCGTTGCCTGGCGGTTGTGCCAAGCTGGTTTTGGGGAGCATGCTGGCTGCCACCCCTTCCTGCCCGGGGCACTCTGTGTCTGTGTTGCATGGCTCTGTCACGTGCTTCGTGCATCTGCTAACCAGGAGAAGTCACTGTCACCTCTCGGCCCCTGAGTGGGGCTGCCCCGCCCTCAGCCCACGGCAGCATGTGTGCCAAGGGAGGGCACGTGGCACTAACCATGGAGCTGTCCTCGTGTCCTGCATGAGTTCAGTGACCAGTCTGTGTAGTGCAGAGCCATGTGCTGCCCACTAACCTCTCTGGTCATGCTGGGGCCGCCCTGGAGCTCATGGAGGGTCACTCTGTGCTGGGAGGGATCATGGCAGGGCTAACAAAATTGCATGTGCATGTGTGTGGGGCTGAATGCATGCACGGGAGTGCAGCAGTGGAACCAGCCCCAGCTCCACGTGGCCTTGTCTTTGTGCTGGGCCAGGGCAGCCTCCAGCCCTGCAGGTAAGTCCCCAGTGCTGACCAGAGCTGCTGGGGTTAGTCCAGACCTAAAGCCAGGAAAGAGCTGCACAATTAGAGGGAGCTGTCTCTGAGCCAGCCTGGAAACCCTGGTGTGGAGTGTCCAGTGCTGTGGCCATGGGGAATCTGCTCCAGGGCCAGTGTGGGCAGGGGGCTGTTGGGGAATACTGAGCACTGGTGAAGCACCCCCCATGCAGGAGCCCTTGGCAGCTCCAGTTTCCTACAGCAGGGCAGTGCTGGCAGCCTGTGTCCCTTGTCATATGCCAGGCTCTGACACCCCGGGTGTACCCAGAGCCACCAGGAGCTGTTGCAGATCACAAACTGGCTGAGGCACATGCCTGAAACTGGTTTGGTGGGTCTCACTTGGCGTTTGAAGAACAATTTGTCCTTATCCATGGTGTCTATAATCTATCCAAAAAAATCCCAGGGACAGAGCAGCAGGCCTGATTTAGGGTGTGTGGGTGACAGGGCACTGTAGATGGTGCCCATCTGCCCAGGGCAGCAGCCCAGCCCTGCTGTTTGCCCAGGCAGGACTCAGTGTGACACTCACAGGACACCGTGTGTGTGGTGGAGGAGCAGGGCAGAGAGGCACTGCCAGGGGCACAAGGAGCACAGAATCAGGAGTGTGGCTGGGCTGGAAGGGACCCTAAAGGTCATCTCTTTCCAGTGCTGTGTCATGGACAGAGCACTCAGGGCTGTTGGCATCGTGCCCCAGGGCCTGGCTCTGCTGACTCTCTGCTGTTCCTCCTGCAGACTTCAGCCCCAAAAGGAGATGCTGTGACTCTGAAGAAGCCTGAAGCAGAAGGCTCCACTCCCCATCAGGTCAGCAGCACATACACAGCCCTGCTGACATGGTGGCTCCCCAAAGCCCCAGAGGGGCTGAGCCCTCTTTGAGGGCCCCCAAAGCCTCAGCCCACCAAAGCCTGTCCCTGGCAGCAGTGCTGGGAGGGCAGGGGCTTTGTGGGGTGGTTGGGGGCCTCTGCTCACCCTTGGCTTGCTGAAGTCCCCAAAACACAAACTAAAGCCCAGCCAGAGACATTGTCTGAGTGTCCCTGGCCCCACTGCCATGCCACTGGGCAGTGCTGGCACACAGGAACATCTGTACTGGGTGACAGCCACCAGCTGTCTGTGGCCTCACGGCCCTCCCTGGGTTCCTCTGGCAGCAGGGGTATTGTCACCCATTCTCTGGTGGCACCTCCAGGCTCACCTGGTCTCCTTTGCCCTGGCAGGTGGACGGAGGCACCCCTGGCAGCAGGGACACCACCAGTGCCCAGGCTGGCACCACAGAGACAGCGCTGGTGACCTCAGTAAGCAGGGCTGGCCCTCGAGGGGAGGGGAGCCACTGTCCCCTGTGCTCCCTCTGCTCCAGCAGGAGTGACAGGGGAGGGGCCAGCTGTGCTGGGGGGACCCTGCCCCACCCGGGGGTGTCTTTGGAGGGTGACAGCTGCTGCCACATTTGCCCCATGCCAACATGAGCCTGTCTGCTCTTCTTTCAGGATCACAGCACCAAGGCTGGCAAAGGGGCCACCACAGACCTTCGCTCCCTGTCACCGGTGAGGGGGGACAGTGGTGCCACCAGCCAGGCCAGGCTGGGGCTGGGAGTGGGTGGGATTGGTCCCACGGGCCCCCTGCTGTGTTCCCAGCACTGGCACCTGGCTGATGGGCTGGTACTGGGAAGGACAGAAGGGTGCTCAGAAGGTTGGGGAGCAGGAAACCAGGAGACCCTGACCCGTGGGGGTTTTCCTATGCCAGATCCATACCTTGAGCATCTGCCTGAGGAGGATCACTCCCAAAAATACCCCAGTCCCTGCTGCAGTGGGATGAGATGCATTTAGACCTGGGTGTCCTGCAGGGTCACCCAAGGCCACCACAAAGTCTCCTGACTCCTATTGGAGGTGTTGGCCACCAACCATCCTGTCCAGCACAGCCCTTCCTCTGGAAAGGGATTTCTTACTTAATCCCCTCATTTTGATGGAGTCCAGCCTGGCCCAACACCAGGTGCTGCCCCAGGCTCATCCCTTTGTGCTGCAGGGAGAGCAGAGCTGGCACTGGGGCTGGGGTACCAGTGCATCCTTCCCAGCCTTCCTTCCGAGCCTTCCCAGCCTTCCCTCCCAGCCTTCCCAGCCTTCCCTCCCAGCCTTCCTTCCCAGCCTTCCTTCCCAGCCTTCCCAGCCTTCCCTCCCAGCCTTCCCAGCCTTCCCTCCCAGCCTTCCTTCCCAGCCTTCCT
>JBBMKD010000067.1:1005413-1016904 GCA_037834095.1 Argya squamiceps | reverse complement strand
TTACCCCCCACCCTTGCAATAAACCCCCGTGTTCTAGAATGTCTCAGCTCTGCAGAGTTCCCTCTCCCTGCCCTCCAGGGATGATCCCACACTGCAGTGCCCTTGGAGGATGGAGACACCTCGGGCTGTGCCCCGAGCACATGGATGGTGCCTGCTTGGGTGTCCCAGTGCAAAGTGGTTTTGTCCCTGCTGCTCCCAAGGTCACTCCTGCCTCACTGTTCATCCCCAGAGTCACCTCTGTGAACTTCCACGGGCTCTGGGCCAGGCTCTGCTTCTCCACGAGGAGCTCAGGAGGGACTCTGGGGTGTGCTGAGCTGCTGCCATTAATGCACCCAGCAGCCACCAGGAAATGGATGGAATACCAGTAAAGGAGAATAAATGGCTGGCAGGGAAGAAGTGTATCTGTCACTAAAAATGGCAAGGTAATTTAGGAAAATCCCCTTTGTGTCCTTTGGCTGTACTATCTTGTGGGTGTCAATGCCCTCAACACTGAATGTGGATTTCACAGAACAATAAAATAATACAAGTTTTGAGCTGGAAGAGACTTTAAGCTCACCCAGTTCTCTTCAGCTCACAGACTTCACAGACCTGGACTCTGGATATTCAATAACATGTCCCTGGATTTAATTTATTTCCCTTTATTTATTTTTCATTCTTGTTGTGTTGTCACTAATTTCTCTTTCGAGCTGTTCTCCCTCTACTCCTGCTCACTCTTGGCACCTTCACTGCCCTGTGCCAGGGCTGCCACAGCTCTGCCCCCTCAGCCCAGCCTTGGGGGGAACCTTGTTGGGTCCAGGATCCAGAGTGGGGAGGGCAGCAGGGAGCTGGACACCAGGGCCAGGAGTCAGCCCCAGGCTCCTGGGACAGCCCAGCTTTCCTTCCCTCCTGCTTGGCCTTCCTATTCCATCCTACTCCATCTCCAAAATGTGCCTTGTGTGCTTTCTGTGCCTGAAAAATACAAAAAAAAACCCCCACCAAACCCAAAAAAAAACCCCCATGGCATCTCCACACTGCAGGGAGATAATTAGCCTAATAATGATCCGTGTTGTAAGTGATTTTAAAAACAAAGCACAGCTATTTCTATTTCTATTAGGCTTTTAGAAAGCCTTTATAGGCTTTTATGGAGCTTATAGTTGGCTTTTTTGGATAATTAACTCCAGGCCTATGGGCTGCTGATGCTGCACCTCTGGACCAGCTCTATCCCCCACCCCATCCTGCCAGGGGTGGGACAATGCTCCCAGATCCCCCCCTGCACTGGGGCAGAGCCAATTGCTCTGGGATAACCCAGTGACCCCACTTGTTGTGTTTGCTGCTTCCCAGCCCCTGGAAATTCCATTTCTCTTGAGGGAACTCCTGCCTGACACCTGGAAGGTGCATTTTGCTCTCTCCAGCTAAAAGCTTGGTCTTTTCCCAGCTGTCTTCCCGCAAAGAACCCTGCAAAACAGGGAGCAAATGCTGTTTTGTCTGTGCTTCAGCCAGGAATTGGATTTTGAGACAGGATTTGGAGATTTTAGAGAGGCCAGGAAATGCTGAAGAATGAGAGTGGAGCAAACCCAGGATTAACTAAACCTAACTAATCAGGTGTGTCCATTATTATGTAAAAAAAATCCCACTGTTAACTATGGGACACTTTGGCCTCACTAATTAAAGGATTATTTTATGGCATAGGGGATGCAAGACCCTGGTGAGGGGGGAAGTTATTCTTCGTGTGTCTATCACAGGATCCCAGACTGGTTTGGGATGGAAAGGAACATAAATCCCATCTCAGGGACACCTTCAGCAGCCCAGGCTGCCCAGTGGAACATCTCCCACCCTCCCCAGCTCAGGGCTCTGCTCTCCACCTGAGGGAAATCAGGCATCCAGGTCCTTTTGATAGGAAAATCTTTTCCAAGGAGACTGGGAAAACTTCAAAGCAAAATGTGTTTGGCATGACCTGCCAATCAAATGTCTCCTGAGATCAGCTGGAGGGAGAGAAGGGAGGCAGAGGATGGCAGAGATGAGCCTGGTACCACGGCTGATCTGCCAGGGTAAAACCCCCCAAAACAGGCAGAGCCCCTGCCCAGGCTGTGCCCCGAGGCTGCTGCAGAGCCCCCCTCCTCTGGGTACCCCCACTGGGCACTGGGGAACCCCAGTTGGGCAAACTGGAGCTTCCTCCAGTCTGAACTGGGCAAACCAACCCCCCCCAGCCATCAGGCAGCTGGAGCTGCCTGCCCACCCCTGCCTGGCTCCACGGATGACAGTTTCATCATTTTTTGTGCATTTTGGTTTGAATTCAGTCAGGTTGTAAAAATATTCATTTTATCCCTAGCTCAGATGTGGAAATTGAATGTCACTTGGAAGCAGAAACCCAGAATTATTCCGTGAGAAAATGCTAAAAAGAGGTTCTGCAAACTTCAAAAAATAAAATCCCTTCCCCAGTGAGGCTGTTTGCTTCTGTGAGCCCCGTGCTGGCCATGGCCTGGTTGGCAGGGGGGCTTTACTGGGGGTCCCAGTGCCTTTCCTCCCTCTCCTTGTCAATCTCATGGAGCAAGAGCATAGAAATACAAATGCTAAAGGTTCAGATACCACAAAGCCAACAATTTTAATTTTTAATCTCCCCAAATTTGCAATCCAATGACATGGATCTAAAAAACACTAATTTTTTTTAATTGTACTTTTCAGCAGGGTTGAGTTTTTCATGCTTAGACTTTACCATGGAGTTACCTTCTTCTTCCTGCAGCCACAGGGGCTGGATTTGCTGTGTCCCTGCCCAAAGCAGAACCAGGGACCAGATGCTCTGGAATGTCACCTCACCCTGAGAACCAGCTCCCAGCACCACAAACACCACATCCCATAAGGAAAACCAATTGGGATGGTGATATTGGGATATTGGGAGGGAATTCTCCCCTCTGAGGGTGGGCAGGCCCTGGCACAGGGTGCCCAGAGCAGCTGTGGCTGCCCCTGGATCCCTGGCAGTGCCCAAGGCCAGGCTGGATGGGGCTTGGAGCCACCTGGGATGGTGGGATCTGTCCCTGCCCATGGCAGGGGTGGGACTGGATGGGCTTTAAGGTCCCTTCCCACCCAAAATATTCTGGGATTTGGTGATTTCCAGGCACCACTGCCCAGCACAGGCTCCAGGCCCCAGGGGGACACACGGGTCCCCAAGGGAGGGAAATGTGGCCTGGCTGGCCCGGGGTGCTGGGCTGCCCTGGCAGAGGGGGCTGCCTGCTCCTCTGTGGCCTCATCCCCACGTCCAGGCCCCAGCACTTCCATGTCCCATGGGATTCCCATCCCACTGCCCTTGTTTCTGTGCCTGGCACCCTGGCTTTGCTGCCTTGTGCTCCAGTGGAACCTTCCTCTCTCCTATTTCTGGGTCACATCTTCGATCTCCCTTCTTATCAGCTGGCATCTGCTTTTTTTAGCTGGATGCCCTCCTGCCCAGGCCCTCCTGTGCCTCACCTGGCTCCTCCCTGGCACAACCTGCCTCATTCCCAGCTGCTGGCACACTGGGGGAATATTGCCATGCCCCCCCAGCTGAGAACAGAGTACAAAATCCCAGATTTTGGGTGCATGGTTTTAATTAGAAATTGACATTTCTAAGCCTGTGGCTGCCAAGCAACGAGCATCCAGCAGCTGATCTCTGCTGTGAGATGGAGTGTCCGTGTTCCCAGGCTGGGGAAGGGCCAGCCTGCCCCTCCTGCACAGGCACTCAGCCCTGGGGACATGGCAGTGGCACTGGAGGGGACCCAAGGCGCAGGGGTGACCCAGGGCTACATCACCCAGCGCTGCAGGAGCAGCAGGAGCTCAGTGTTCAGTAGCACAGAGATGGAATTCCCCTGTGAGAGGAACTGGGATGCTCTGAGCCTGCAGTCTGATCCCTGCCTGCAGGAGCCCCGAGGGCCAAGCCCAGGATTCCCAGAGCTGAGGACGTGGCCCCTGGTTCAGGGGGCAGACAGGGGTGTGTGGGCTGCTGCTGCCACAGCCTGGAGCCCACGGGGACACGGGCAGGAGTCAGAGCACAGGGAGGTTTGTGCCATCCTGCTCTGGCCTCATCCTTACACAACAACCACCTTCCTGCTCCTCTGCTCCTTCCAGAGGAGATTCCTGCCTCACTCCAGCCACTGGCTGGCTCACTGCCCTCCAGGCACAGCCCTGCCCTGCCCTGGGGTGCTCTGGCCAGGCTCCAGGGGCAAAGCCCTGCAAAGCTCTGCCACCCTGGGCCATCCTGCAGGTGCTGATGGGCACAGCACATCCCCTGCCCAGCCCTGGCAGCCCTGAGCTCCCCAGCCCTGCTCTGGCTGCAGCTCCACAGTGAAGCTGCTCCCCAAGTGTGGCAGCTCCGTGAGCTCCTGAGCTGTGAGGGAAGATTGGAGCTGCCTTATTAATTTCCTTCTCCTTTTCTGGTACAGGCTCATTTCTCACAGAATATCACTCAGAGCTGTGCAGATGCCACATGCACTGGCAGCTCTTGAGGAGCAGCTGGACAGTGTCCAGCTGTGTCCTCACACCCAGGCCACGATTTCCTGCTGTAAAAACCTGCAAACTTCACACTGGAGCAAACTGGTGCCCTGTCTGCATGTTCAGCAGTGCTTCATGGCTACCAGTGCCAAGGAAGTCCTTAAACACCCTTTAAATTCTTCCCCAGAGGGTGCTGGCACTGCCCAGGCTCCCCAGGGAATGGGCACAGCCCCAGAGCTCCAGGAGCCTTTGGACAGCTCTGCCAGGGATGCCCAGGGTGGGGCTGTTGGGGGGTCTGTGCAGGGCCAGGGGCTGGATTGATGATCCTGTGGGTCCCTTCCAGCTCAGGATATTCCATGGCTCTGGGTTCCAGCCCTGCCCTGAGGGGCCAGGCCCCAGCTGGAGCAGCACTCAGTCCCTTGTTTGCCTCCTCCTCAGGCCCAACGTGGCTGCAGATGCTCCTCTGCTCCCTAATCTTCTTCCTGAACCTTACTGAGCTCTGCCCTTCAGGTTTATCCCATTACCCCTCAGTGATCCCCCTTGCAAGTGTCATAAATGAATATTAGCCAATGGGATAAAGAGAATAAATTTTATTTTTTCCACTTTAAAATCTGTCTGGGACAGCCACGAAAACAACATTGAATGTTGGGTGAAACAGACGACCAACAGCAGGGCTGCTATCTCGGACTGTTCCACACTTTGCTGGGGTTTGAGTCTGAGTTTTTTTACTGTATTTTGTGCCTGGTTGGGGTTTGAGTCCAAGTTCTTATATTGTATTTTGTGCCTGGTGGTGGGGGTATTGTGTCTTCATATTCAAACATAGTCTTCTCACCCGGTGACGAATCTTGGACAGATTTCCCAGCACTGGGACACGTCTGAGAGGATTTTCCTGGAATCTTCTTTTGGGATGTTGATTTGTCCAAGCTCTGAGTCTACCCTTGATATTATCACTGATGACTTGATGTTCCAGGTGCACAGGGTCTGATTAACTCAAGGAGCGACATCCTGGCGAGCTACTCCCCTTTCTCGAGCTACTCCCCTTTCTCGTGCAAATCGGGGTGATAATTTGTCACTTCACAGTTCCCAAAGCATGTCCTGGTATTTGGAAAACGCCTTCTCCATTCCGGGAACCAAGACTTACTTTTATATTTACAAAGTTACAAACTAATGCATTCTATCATCTACTACAGTTATTATATCTCCTATATTTTATTACACGAATTTACCATCATGTCTATTACACAAGTAAGCAGAGATTCCCACCCCGCCTGTGCTCACTCCTTACATGGAACTGAATATTTTAATGTGAGACCTGGACTGACTTTAGTTCAGACTCTCACCCTTCTGAGTATTCAGCCCTTGCTGTGCCCTATTTTGCATGAGCTCCAAGAATAGGACACAGGACATTTTTTATTCCAGGATCTCATCAGCTGGAGATGATGCATTTTGTCTGCATGGAACACGTCTGTCCTCAGTTGGGCTGGTGGCCTCCAGACAGGGCAAGAGCTCCCTGATCTGCCCAGAGCTGCCCAGAGCATAAACTCCCATCTGTCCTCAGAGAGAATTTCAAACCTTCAGCAGAGCCACATGGCCTGGAATGAAGCACTACCTGGTCAGGAGGAATTTTGGGACAAAGGGCAGCAGAAGCTGCTGTGGCAGAGGGCTCCTTCGTGTGAAACAGGCTTTGTAGGGGCTGCCACATTGGAGCAAGGCAGGGGGACACTGAGGTTCTGGGCACCAGGCTGCATTAACAGACTGCTACTCACCCGTGTCTGACTCCAGTGAGGAGCAGAAAGGGGAAGATTTGACTTGTGAGAGAATTTATGGGCAGGAGAGCAGAGCAAAGCAGGGCTGTCCTCAGCCTGGTGGAGGGGAGGGGGATGTCTGCACCCACCAGGCACACATCCCTCATCTCTTACAGCCCCCCACAGATTTCCTGCCCTTCCACCCCTCAGTGGTCTCCAGAGGTAGCTGCAGCACCCTGCAGTGCAGGGGGTTGTAGGATCTCCCTGGAGGGGCTCAGAGCTGAGTCTGGGGGGAGCCAAGTGCTCAATGCCTGGCCCTGTTCCTGCCCCTCTGCGTGGCTGAGAGCTCTGGGCCCTGCTCACCTGCAGTGCCCTCACCTGGCTTCCCTCACGTCCTCCTTGTCCCCCAGGCCCTGGGCCAGCCCTGGTTTGTGCCATGGATGCAGCAGCCCCAGCAGTGCATGCTCAGCACTGTGTCCACCCCTGGGCACTGCCTCCTTGCTCACTCCTTCTCTTCTCACCTTCCACTCCACACGTTTTCCCCAGTCCCTCCCCGGGTTCCTGGATGGAGCCAGACCCACCATTTCTCCTGCTGGCACTGAAGGTCTGGCCCATTATAACTTAAATGGCCATTGTCATCTTTGACCCACTCTGTCACCCCTGGGGACAACAGCAAGGCAGTGCCAGGGGGATTGTTCCTGCCTGGGAGCAGAGTGAGCCCACAGCCTCTCCTGTGGGCTGCAGAGCCACCCCCAGCTGAACCCTGCCATGATAAAGCTTGGCATAGAAGGGTTTCAATGCCAGCAGGGGCTCACACACCCCGAGTGCCCATGCAGCAAACAAGACCCCAACCCAAGCCTACTCCTCAGCTCAAAACTGTTCCTCTGGGATTTGCTTCCATCTCCTCCTCCCCAAAGGACCCTGTTCCTCTCAGCTGGCTGCCCTCCCACACAGCATCCTTCACAAGGGATGCAGGGGCCCATAACTCAGCCCTCACCCTCTTCTGCTGTGCCCTGCTGCTGTGGTGGGACTCTTCTGCATCCCTCTGTTTCTCCTGGCAACACCCTCAGCTCCCTGCCACGGGGACAGCCTGGTCACACCCTCCCTCTGCTCTGCTCTGCTGTCCCCATAACCAGTGCCAGGGCCCCTCAGCTTTGCAGCACAAACATCTCCAGACCTGGAGAAATCCCCTTGGATTGCTGCCCCATCTCCCAGGTCTTCTCTTCCTCCACCTCCACACTCAAACTGTCCCTGCCTTCTGTCCCACCTGCCCAGCAGAGTCCTGGCCCCAGGTTTCTCCCAATGGTTTCAAAGCTCTCTGATTTTTCTCCTGCTTAGAAAACCTCTCTGATGTCCTTCCCCTGTTTTCTGTCTGCCTTTGTCATCTGTGCCTGCCTTTGCCCTGCCTCCCTGTCCTGCTGGGTGCCCAGAGCAGGCTGTCCTGCAGCCCTGCCTGCCCCCCTCTCACAGCCATCTCTGGCTGCTCTCCACCACCCACCTCTCCAGCCACCATCACTATGGTGACTCTCAGATCCACGTGCTGTGCCAGACTTGTCTCTCTCAAAAGCCCAGCCAGCCTGGCTGACGTTTCCTGGTGCAGGGTCAGCCCCTCAGCCCACTTTTAGCACAGAGTTACTCACCCTGGTCCCCAGCCTCCCCCCATCCCTGCTGTGCAGACACTGCTCTGCTCCACCTCGAGCTCAGCTCCCCCTCCCAGCTGCTCCTGAGCTCCCCCTGAGTCCCACAGTTGTCTCCATCACTGCTCCCAGGGGTGTCAGCTCCTCAAGGACAGCACTCCCCTGGGCGCTGGGACATTGCATTGGGACTGCCCCCAGCTCTCTGGCCCAGCACTTAAGCAGTGCTCACCACACCAGCTCCTGGAGAGATCATTTCCCCTTTGGCTTGAATTGTGTCACCCTTGACTCTCCCTCCTGGATCTCCAGGAATGAGAATCATTTGTCTTCACTTGGAGAAGCCTCTGTAGCTGCCTGTGGCTTTCCTGTGTCCAA
Source organism: Argya squamiceps (assembly GCA_037834095.1). Lineage (NCBI taxonomy): Eukaryota > Metazoa > Chordata > Aves > Passeriformes > Leiothrichidae > Argya > Argya squamiceps. The sequence goes on along the minus strand of JBBMKD010000067.1, from coordinate 1,008,713 downwards.
GCCCCCTCTTGACTCCTGTACAGCTGAGAAATGAGGTTTTGGGCTCTTTCACAGGAAAACCTCCCCAGATGCTCCTTATTCATAGAATTCCAGAATTTCAGAATGGTTTGGGCTGGAAGAGACCTCAAACCACATCTTGTTACAACCCCCCTGCCATGGGCATGGACACCTTCCACTGTCCCAGGTTGCTCCAAGCCCCATCCAAAAGCTCTGATAACATCACAGCACAATGGCAGTGACATGTCAGGCACTGCAGTCACCCTCCAGGGCACAAACCTGGGTGGTACTGGGGCTCTGTAAGTGATCACGTGCTGGTCTGGGTTTGGAGGGACCTTAAAGCCCATCTCATTCCACCCCCTGCCCTGGGCAGGGACACCTTCCACTATCCCAGGCTGCTCCAAGCCCCATCCAGCCTGGCCTTGGACACTTCCAGGGATCCAGGGGCAGCCACAGCTTCTCTGGGCACCCCGTGCCAGGGCCTCTCCACCCTCACAGGGAGGAATTTCTTCTTAAATATTATAAAATAATTTATGCTTAACTGTTTTCCTAAATTCCAGATATCCCTTCTTATGTGTTTCCTCCACGGGCTTTGCTGGGCTGCTGACTGGAACCCCAGCAGGGGCTCCTGGAGCCTGCCAGGGCTGCTCCATCCCCCTGGCACTGTACCTGGCCTGGCCTGCTCAGGAGCACCCAGACACTCACAGTGAAACCAGCAGCAAACATCACTCATGCCTTCATTTCATGTCCTTTCAGGCACTTGGAGCTGCCACAAGGCTCAGGAATAGGCAGAATGATGGAAAAAGCATTGCTCCTCACAGCCAAAAAGATTCCAGGCTGCCTGATCCTGACCTTGGGCAGGGCTGGAATGCCCTTTCCCCCTGGGGTGCCACTCACCCAGCTCCTGCCCTGGCCGTGCCACTGCCTCTGCACCCCAGGCTCCAGCATGGACAAATAACATGACAAATTACAGTTTAAGGGAAAAAAATGATACATTTTGAAGCTGATAGGTTTTCAGAGAGGGGGGTTGGAAGCATGAGGAAAACCTTCACTGCCCTGCAAAGGGAGCCAAGCACCCCAGGAATTTGGGAGAGGAAAATGCCAGGGTTGAGAAAGACTTTGGAGGGTGCAGAAAGCACTGTGGGGCTCGTTGTTCCTCTCTGCTGGGCCATTTCCCCTTAGGGATGAACTGAATGGTCAATTCTGTATTCAGGACTGGGAAGGCAGCTGCACTTTTGCTGAATCTGCTACAGGAAGGAAAAAAAAAATCTGTATATTTCCATTTTCCTTAGAGAATGAAGCCTCTTCCCCAGAAAGGCAGCTCTCCATTTGCAAAAGCACCAGGGCAAAGGGATGGGAAAATCCCCGTGGTAGCTGCTCCCACACCGTGCTCACCCCTCAGGCCAGGCTCTAAGGCAGGGGCAGAGACTGCAGAGGTGTTTCACAGAACTGAGCAGCCCTGGCTCTGATCACCTCACTCCCACGGGGCAGCCCTGGCCAGGCATCCCAAAACAGCAAAATCCACGGGTTCCTAATCACCTCTGAAACCACCAATAGCTGGATCAATACCTGGATGGCCTGAGGTCAGGCTGGGAATCCCTGGCAGAGGGAAATCCAAGAGCTCTTGTTCTCTGTCCTGCCTGGACCCATGAAAGCTCCTCAGCTGCCCTGCACACACCTCCAAGGGCAGCCAGAGAGAGGCTGTGCCCCCAGACAGCCTCCTCAGCCCTCCCTAGGGCAGGACCCTGTGCAGCCTGGGCATGGGAATGCCAACATGGAATGGGAATGCCATCATGGTATGGGAATGCCAACATGGTATGGGAATGTCATCACAGCATGGGAATGCCAACATGGTATGGGAATGTCATCACAGCATGGGAATGCCCTCACAGCATGGGAATGCCAACATGGTATGGGAATGTCATCACAGCATGGGAATGCCAACATGGTATGGGAATGCCCTCACAGCATGGGAATGCCAACATGGTATGGGAATGCCATCCTGCCAGAAGAAAGCACCCTGAGATCTGAGAGTGTGGCAGGAGCAGGCACTGCCCTGCAGCCCAGTGCTGGCAAGGTCACCCCCAGTCTATGGCAAGGTCACCTCCAGTCCATGGCAAAGACATCCCAGTCCATGGCAGGGTCATCTCCCAACCCATGACAAGGTCATCCCAGCCCACAGAAAGGTCACCTCCAGGCCATGGCAAGGCTGGGCATGGGAATGCCATCCCCCCAGGAGAATGCACCCCGAGATCTGAGAGTGTGGCAGGAGCAGGCACTGCCCTGCAGCCCAGTCCTGGCACGGTCACCCCCAGCCCATGGCAAGGTCACCCCCAGCCCGTGGCAAGGTCACCCCAGCCCGTGGCAAGGTCACCCCCAGCCCGTGGGAAGGAAGACACTCGTGCACCAGAGTGACCAAAAGCCCCGAGCAGAAGAGAAGCAGGAAGTGAACAGTTGAGCCTAATTTGTGCGAGGTTATAAATGAATTTCACTGTGGCAGATGGTCAGTGGATTATTTTTCCAGAGGGTTAAGCAAGACCCAGATTAGGAAAAGCTGAGAAATTTCGATGTGGCGTGCAGGACGTTATCCTGGGGCTCAGGACCCTGGTGCATTTGTGGGGGTCCTGACTGTGTGTGAGGGTGAAGGGTCTTCACCTGAGCAAAGCTGCGCTCTGCAAAAAGGGCAGATGTAGAGCCAAGAGTGCAGCCCCTGCACACCAGGTTGGCAACACCACCAAGAGGTGCCCCCCCGAGCTTTCCATGCCCTTAAAGCCAAGCTCCTGGCTGGGCTGGTTGGTGCCCCCCGGTCTTGGGGGGGACATTTGGGTTCTCCAGGGGGGCCGTGCCCACCGCCCGCAGTCCCCAGCCTCTGGCTTGGCATCCCCGGGAGCCGGGCTGGGGCTGCCGTGCCGGGCTGGGCGGGGGGTGCTGCGCCGGCCCCGCTCCACTCCCTGCCCTGATTTCCTGGTGGAAATCCCAGAGTCTTCTCCAGATCCAGCTCTGGTTTTGGGGGCAGCCATCTCCCTCTCCCTCTTTCCTCTTCCCTCCTTCTGCTCTCCTTCCTCCTCCTCTCCCTCCCTCCTCTCCGCACTGTGCTCTCCGGTGGCTCTGGGTACCGCTGCAGCATCGCCAGCCCCCTCCATGCAGGCGGCTGGGGCGCGGGGCGGAAGGGGAGGGCTGCGGGGGCCAAGCTGAATGAATGGGCATCGCCTCGGTGCCGCTCCAGCCTCCGCATATGGGCGAGGCGGCCGCACCGCGCCGCGGCCAGGGGGGCAGCGGGGCCGGCCAGCTGCCGGGGCCGGG
>JBBMKD010000067.1:903000-915176 GCA_037834095.1 Argya squamiceps | reverse complement strand
TTTATCCTTGCCCTCAGCCCGGGATGGACCCCTGCCCTCAGCCCAGCAGGGATCCCTGCCCTCAGCCCGGGATGGACCCCTGCCCTCAGCCCAGCATGGATCCTTGCCCTCAGCCCAGGATGGATCCCTGCCCTCAGCCCAGGATGGGCCCTGCCCTCAGCCCAGGATGGGCCCTGCCCTCAGCCCAGGATGGGTCCCTGCCCTCAGCCCAGCATGGGTCCCTGCCCTCAGCCCAGCATGGATCCTTGCCCTCAGCCCAGGATAGACCCCTGCCCTCAGCCCAGGATAGACCCCTGCCCTCAGCCCGGGATGGGCCCTGCCCTCAGCCCGGGATGGGTGTCTGCCCTCAGTCCAGCATGGACCCCTGCCCTCAGCCCGGGATGGGCCTCGCTCTGTCCTGCTGATCCCTGGGTCTGGGCGGTGCCCCAGGCCGGAGCTGCCGAGGCAGCAGCGGGAGCATCCCGGGAGCGGCGTGGCGGGAGGAGGGTCTGTTGTGTAATGAATTGTTCCGAGCAGGAGCCCAGCTATTTTTATCGGCCACGATCAGATTGTGAACTGTGAATCATCATTAATGGCGGGCCCTGGCAGGCAACAGCCCCCCGCGCCCAGCGCCACATCCACAGCTCCTGCTAATTCAGGGAACGTTTGACTCGGAGCGTGTGGGCAGGCCCACGTCACCTGCACCACAGCACACAAATCCTCTCAGCTCCTGGCAGCAGGGACAGGAGAGGCATTTTCCCCCTGCAGGTTGCAAATCATCGCTCCCCATTCCAGCCCGTTATTATCGTGCTGCTGGTTCCAGATATAAAAGCCACCCCTGTGTTTGCAGCCAGCCTGGGTGACTGGGCCAGGTTTGTGTGGGAGCCTGGCGGACGTGGAGCCCTGGATGAGCTGGTGGGCAGAGGGCAGGACCCGCTGACCTTGAGGGGTGCCCTCAGCCCCATCAGTCCAGGCCTGGCTTCCTCCTGCAGGACGTGTGCTCTGAGCAGTCCCATTTTACAGGCTGCTGCTCCTCCTGATGGGCTGCCAGCCTCTCCTGAGCATCACCCAAGGGGCTCCTGGCCCTGTCTGGCCAGCCCTGCCTCAGTAGTACGTGCAATCAGGGAACCAGAGAATTCTGGAATGGTTTGAGTTGGAAGAGACCTTGAAGCCCATCCAGTCCCACCCCTGCCATGGGCAGGGACACCTCCCACTATCCCAGGGTGCTTCAAGCCCTGTCCAACCTGGCCTTGGACACTTCCAGCCTTTCAGGGGCAGCCACAGCTGCTCTGGGCACCTGTGCCAGGGCCTTAGCACCACTTGGAGAGCTCTTCAAGTGCCCTTTTCTGGGTCAAGGCATTGCTTGGCTGTGGCAGCAGAGCCAGGTGGGCAGGGAGGGGACAGGGAGTCCTTGCATGGCACATGTGTGCCAAGGGCAGGGGAAAAGGCAAGAGGGAGGCAGCACAGAGCTGCCTGTGGAGGGTGACATGAGCCCCCAGCCCAGCTCCTTGGTTCTGCAGGAGCCCTGTCCCACCCAGGGCACCCAGCCCATACCCCTGGGCACCCACCGGGTGTGACACACAGCACCATGTCACACACACCCCCTCAGCCACATGGAGCTGTATGTGCCCCCGTGGAACCAGTGAGGCCGGAAAAGGCCTTCATGGAGCCCGACCATTGACCCAGCACTGCCACATTCACCACTAAACCATGTCCCCAAGTGCCACATTCACACACCTGTGGAACACTTCTGGCTACAGTCCCAAGGTGCACATACAAGGAGCAGAAATCTGGATGAGTGTGGGGTGCTCTCAGAGCTCCCTGGGATCTGCCAGGCTGGGTGAGAAGGACTGAGCCCTGCCCAAGGCCTCTGCCATGGATTGGACTGGCAATTCCAGCCAGCTGCAAAGAGAGATCCTGGAACAGATGGGAGCAGAGAGCAGTGGGGTGGGCCTGTGAGGCTCCTCCTGCTGTCCCCAGCTTGCTGAGACAGGGCAGGGAGTCTATCCTGTTCTCTGCCTTCTCTCTGCCCTCAGGATAAGCTGCTCTAAGGTGGATTTGCAACATTTAAGACAATAGAAATAGGGCAGCATCTCCTGAAAGCCATGTCCACCCCAGAAGTTAAAGAGGAGAGGGCATGCTGGGCAGTTTGCCCAATTCCCCTGTGGTGCAGAGTCCCAGCACAGAAGCTGATCACAGCCAGTGCTCCCTGACATGGCTGGAAACCAAGCTGGGGCTTGGAGCAACCTTCCAGGTCTTGTGGAAAGTGAGCCCATGGCAGGGGGTGGAACTGGAGAGGCTTTAAGGTCCCTCCAACCCAAACCACTCAGGAATTCTGTTCTGTGATTCCAAGCCCTGCCCAGTGTCTGGAGCTGTCGGAGGTGCTGCTGCAGGTGGGTTGGGTGCAGCCCATCCAAACCTGCAGCCTGTGAACCAGGCCCAAGGAGCTGCCTCTGGCTGGGGTCTGGTACACACAAAAATGCCATAAATCAGCTCAGGCCAGGTCAGTTCATCCCCTCTGAGCATCAGCAATGCCACTGGGAAGAGCAAGGGCAATCCTGAGAAAACAGACTGAGGGGAACAGAGGTAATGGGGTGAAACCAGTCCCTTTCCATGGGCTCAGGGGTCCTGTCCTGGCCCAGGCAGCCTTTCCTGTGGCCCTCTGCTAGTCAGCTCTTCTGCAATGACCCTGGTGCCCCCTCTGTGGTGCAGGGCTCACCAGCCCTGCTGGGGTGCCTGGCTCAGGGCAGGGTGACACAGCACCAGCACCGAGCAGCTGGCCCAGGAGACAGCCCTTGCCCAGTCTGTGAGCCCAGGGATTTGGGAGATTTAGTTTCAAGCTTTTTTTCATCCTTCCAAATCTAAAAGATGGTGGGGAAGATCTTGCTGGACTTTTCCCTTCCCTGACCCCATGTCTCAACAAAGTGCCAAGGATTGCAGAGAGTAATTGAAATGTAAGAAAACAGTTTAATCCGTCTTAGAGGGAAAGCAGCTGACAGAGGCAGCAAAGACAGCGTGGTGGGCACTTGCCCAGCAGCAGGGATGCACCTCACACCTCCTGGCTGGCAAGGGAAGGGATCCTGGAGCAGGCAGGACAGGCAGGAGGATCAGGAGCTATGGCAGCCCCACAGGAGAAGGGAGCAGTGAACTCTGCCACACAGAAATGAGTGCCCACACTTGACAGGGGGAAACCAGTCTGGGAGAGAGGGAGCTCCCTGCCCTCCCCTGCTCCCACCTTCCCATCCTTTCTGCTCCTGCCCCTCCAAAGCCTTCTTACCTTTCCCACTCATCCCCCAGCCCCTCAGTGTTTCCTCCCTGCCCTTTTGCCTCTCCAGCACCTGGAGCCAGCCTGACCCTGGTCCTTCTCCTCCTCCTGTGCACACTAGACCTTACTGCTTGGCATTGATTTACTCCTCTTAATTTCCTTAATTTTAGATAGAATTTCATTCCATTTCCCTACTTTATTTGATTCCTAAGGCAGTTTGAGTTTATCTGGAGCCCAGTGAGCACAAGGCAGTCCTGGGCTGCCTTAGCTGGAGATTTCTGCTTCAAGTATCAGCTGCTCTCAGAAGGCAAATAATAGTAAATACATCTATTTACTATCAATATCCAGAGACATCCCTTTATAATCAAATCAGGGTGTGGTGCCTCCTTAGGGAGCCTGGTTCCTGTGATGGGAGAAGCACAGAGTCTGTCGGAGCCGGGATGTCCCTGGGCACAAGGGAAGGATTTTACTGGGATTCCAGAGCTGGAGGAAGGAAGAAAGGGAGGGAGGGAGAGTGGCCATGGCAGGCAGAGCTGAGCCTGGGCACTTCAGGGTGGTGTTCAGGGAGTATTTGAGCTTCTGCCTCCTGCAGGGCTTCCCCTCCAAGGTGTGCAGGTGGAGTTTGGTCATCCAAAGCCATCTGGAATTCAGATCAATAGCTCAGCCTGGAGCCTGTCCTGCACCCCATCCTTCCCTTCTGCCTGGAGAGTTTCCTCTGGGAACATCACCTGGGGCTCTGTCACGGCTCTGTGAGCACTGTGGGTGCCAGCTGGAACATCCTGAGCCTCCCTGCTGGCATCTCCCAGATCCACCAGCCCAGTGGGTCCCGTGGGCAGGGGACTCCAGGGGGCTGCTGCAGCACAGTGGGAATTAGGATCACACCCACAGGGAACAGAGGCAGCTGGGCCCCAGTCAAGGCTAAGGCTACATTTGGTGTTAGGGCAGAAAGTTCATGTTTGGTATCAACATTTCCCAGCTCAGGCCATGTCCCCATCCCCAAAATGCCTGGGCACTGTCTGTGTGGTGGAGAGGGGCAAATCTTCACTCCCAGAGCAGCACAGCCCAGACCATGGGCACAGCACAGCTTGGAGGTGAAGGCAGCTGGAGCAGCTCAGCAGCAGGAGAGCAGGAGCCACTCCCTGCCTGGGGCCATGCAGCCTCTCAGGGGCTCAGGTCAGGACCAGGCAAGCCTGGTGTGGGTTCCTGGGACACCCAGGGGGTGGTGCTGGGCAGTGCCATGAGAGCAGGGGGCAGTGGGCAGTGCCTCAGGGCAGCTGGGCTGGGCAGGGTGGGCTGACCCTCAGGAGCAGGGCTCAGGGGAGTGGGGTCTCCATTGGAGCAGGACAGAACACCCAGGCTGTGCTCACTGCAGCTTTAGAAAGCTCAGTTTGGCTCTGCCAACCCACTGGGAGCAACAGAGTTAAACAAAGACTGCAAAGCCCATCAAGCCATGGAATAAATTCCACTTTTTTTTTTTGCTTTTTTTTTGCCTTTTTTTGGTTTTGTTTTGGTTTGGTTTTGGTTTTGGTTTTGGTTTTGGTTTTGGCTTTGGTTTTTGTGCTTCCAAACAATTATTTAAAGCTCTGACTGCTTTTCGTTATTAATATATTTTCTCCTGAGTGAGGAAGACAAGCTGGTTGATTCCTGCCACCCTGCAGTTGTCACTGACTCCACTTCCACACCACTTTGCTGGCCACACTGTACACAGGGGACAAGTTCCTCAAGAAGACTGGAGATCAATTCATGGCTGAAAGGGAGAAGCCAGGAGCAGAGATTGCCAACTGCTCCTCACAGGGACATACCAACTGCATGTGTTAAAAGTTACCCTCTCTTTTTTAAGTGACACTCAAGCTAAACCAAAAAGGAACTAAGAAACTAAACTAAAAGAAAACAGGAAATAAGAATTCATTTATACACTCTGTGATTTTAAGCAGGTTTTAAGTATGGGAAATCAACTTATTGCTTGACAGTTCAACTCATAGAAATGTTAATTGATTTTTCTTTTAAGCAAATCCAAAAGGTTTGTCATTTTTCCCTGTATAACAGAGTAAAGATGGGGATCCCTCTGAACTGAGCAGGGTGGGGCAAGACCACTGGGGAGATGTTCAGTGAGGATCCCTCAGGGGATCCCTCTCTCCCAGCTGCCTTTCCACCACCCCACAGGGATCCCGTACCTGCTGAAAGGAAGGGACCACCCCAGCCCCTCGCTGTGGCAGAGGGGACAGATGGGCTGGCTGGGAGGGTGGCACAGGTGGCACAGCTCCCCAGGAGTGGTGCAGCCCAGCAGGAATCATCATCTGAACAGCCAACAGCTGCTCTCAGGTCAGGTTCTGAGTGCTCAGAAACTCCTCAGCTCTTACAGAGCTACTGACACACCATGCTGCAGGGCAGAAGCTGCCAGGAAGGCAGCACTGGCTGGAGAGGAGGTGTTTGCCATCGTGTCACATTAGCACAGCTGAAGGAACTGTGCCAGCCCCAGGATCTGTCACCTCGGGGACACCAGGCTCCCTGCAGAGCTGGGGTGCCCTGCTCCAGACTGCCTGGGCTCAGCAGGACCTGCTGGGCTTTGACAGCAGGCTTTCCTCCAGCTCCCTGAGCAAATGGGACAGAGCAAGGACCTGCTGGCAGTGCCTCTGTCACGCTGCTGGGGAGGGAACGCTGTTAAACAACCACGTGCAGCACCAGAACAGCAGCAGCGGTGTTGTTAAGCAGCCTGTGGCTGGGCACTGAGGCACACAAGCACTGCAGCTGCAGTGGGGATGTGAATCCTGCCCCTCCTCTGCTGGGCCCTGCTCTCTCCAGCCCCTCCTCTCACACCCCTTCTGCTCTTCCATCCTGCTTCTCTCCTTCGTCCCTTAACCGTGGTGGCATGTGCTTTTAGAGGGGGACAGGGATGTGCCCCCAATAAGGAGTGGGCTGCCAGAGGGGTTCCCAGCTGGGCTCTCAGCATCTGTCCTCTTCCTCCAGCTGCAGGGAAGTCTGCAAGAGCTCTGCCACACCGTCCCTGAGCCATGGTCTAGGAAGCACTGGGACCATGAAGGGCTTAGGAGACAACAGAAGCCGCCATCTCTCTGAGAACCTGGACTCCCCTCAAGACTCTCTTTATGCCCCCCAGGACAGGAATCCTTATCTCCTCAGCCCCACCGACTCCTTCACCATGGATCCCCGATTCCCAGCCCAGAACACCGTCCACGGCGACTGTCTCCTTCCGCTCAACAACCAGATCTCCAACAGCAGCACTTTCCCCCGCATCCATTACAACTCCCACTTTGAGGTCCCGGATGACAACCCTTTTCCGAGCCATGCCCAAGCCACAAAGATCAATCGCCTGCCTGCCAACCTCCTGGACCAGTTTGAGAAGCAGCTGCCCATCCACAGGGACGGCTTCAGCACCCTGCAGTTCCAGCGGAGCGACGCCAAGCACCGCAGCGAGAGCCCGGGGCGCATCCGGCACCTGGTGCACTCCGTGCAGAAGCTGTTCGCCAAGTCCCAGTCTCTGGAGGGCCCCGCCAAGGGCAACGTGAACGGGAAGAAGGGGGCAGATGACGCCAAGCAAAACCGGAGGAGCAAGAGCAAGGACCGGGCGAAGACCTCGGAGCCCAAGCGCAGGACCAGGTCCAACATCTCCGGCTGGTGGAGCTCCGACGACAACCTGGACAGCGACACCTGCAGCTACCGCAACCCCATGGGGCTGATGACGCTGGGCCGGCAGCCCGACCACAGCCAGCCAAAGTACTTCATGCACGCCTACAACACCATCAGTGAGCACATGCTGAAATCCTCCAAGAGCAATAACGACCTCAAGGTCACCCCCTGCACCAATATCCCCATCAACAACGACTCCAACTACATCAAGCGGGGCTCCTGGTCCACGCTGACGCTCAGCCATGCCCGGGAGGTGTGCCAGAAGGCCTCCGCCACCATCGACAAAGCCTTGCTCAAATCCAAGTCCTGCCACCAGGACTTGGCCTACCACTACCTGCAGGTTGGTGCCATGGGGGGGTATGGGGCGCTCCGTGCAGGGAGAGCACGGGAGTTCAGGGACATCCTCTCAGTGGGTGCCCATGTGACCTTATCAAACATCGCTGCCATCTCAGGTGACACTGCCAGGAGGGGGCTGGGGAGGGCCCTGGGAACAGACCCCTACTCCTCCTGCAGGGACACGGGTGCTGATGGGGCCCATCTCCCACAGCTTCAGCAGGGTTCCAGCACCCCCAGTCCCTGTGCTGGACCGTGGCAGTGTGGCAGGGACATGTCACCCCACCTCTGCTAGGTGTGATCCCATTTCCTGCAGGCATCCCACGTGTCCCCACCTCCTGCCCAGGCCCTGCAGGTGCTGGGGGACACACCTGGCCAGGTGGGGATGTAGCTGCCCCATGTGGCTGTTTCCCCTGAGTGCCCACACAGCCGGGAATGCTGAAGGGTCACATCTCACCAGACACAGCTCCCCAGGCCCCCCTGGAGACCCCTGTGCCACTGCCCACGGGCTGAAGGTCAGCAGCACGAACTAACACTCCCCCCTTATCTCCACGCCTCCTCGCAAGGATGTGCCGGCGTGCCCGGCCAGCCCCGCCCTGCCCAGCTTCCCCGGAGCACTGGTAGGAGCCGCAGCCGCCTGGCTGCTCGCCGCGGGGCAGGGCTGGGGCAGCAGGGCACTGCCAGCCCCGCTTGCATGGCCTGCATGGCTGATGCTGGTTTGAAACCCTGGCACCTGCAGCTCCAGGTCCGTGACAGGTTCCAAAAGCGGCGCCGGAGCAGCATGAACCTGGTTGTGCCCTAGAGAGAGGAATGAAGACAAATAAGCCAGGCCTGGATGGGGGGAGGAGGGGACCAGTCTGTGTATGTAAAGCTCTAGCATCCTTTTAATGCAGAGGTGCTAGGGGCTTCCCTGGCTGTGCCCAGCGGGCTTAGAGGCTTTAAAAAGTGATGAATTATTGAAGCACACTCAGCTTCTGATACCTGGCTGGCCACGTCTGCAAATCAAATTTCCAAGGGACTGAACTGACTGCATCAGGAACAGCAGCAGGGAAAATGATCTTGGCCTGGTTTCTTTTTCTTTACCCCTGCTCCTTCCACTTATGCATTTGAGGTTAAAGAGCTGCAGCCAAGCTTTCCAAGGGCGCCGTTCCCCTCCGGCTGCAGCACAGAGCCCAGCAGGCAGCCCCGACAGCCCCTGGGCTCTGGGGTGCAAGGCTGCCCCGCTCCTTCCCCCCCATGTAATGAGCCTCCGTTTCTCGACAGCCTGACGCAGGGCTGTGGGCACAGCTGGGTGGCACGGGCCTGGCCAGCAGCTGGGCAGCCCCACCGCTCGGCTGGGAGGACACGGGTGCCCCGCGGAGCTGGGACCAGCCCCTCAGCCCCGCGCCGACCGACGCAGGCAGCGCCCAGGTAGGGATCTTGTTTGGAGGAGGAGCTTTTGCCCGGCTCCCTCCCGCTCTGATCCTCCTGGCACCACAGGCCAGGGGCAGCAGCCCGTGCCACCGGACTTGGAGCGGGCAGGGAGCAGCCAGCAGCCAAGACTGGCATGGCTGGAGGGACTCTGGGGGACACCGGGGTGTGACCAACATCCCCCGTGCGTGGGGCACGCCCCGTGCTTGGTTCACCAGCAGAACCAAGACCCCGGGCACTCAGTCCCGAAAACACAACGCCTGGTGCCCCCACAAGTCAACAGGTCACACGTGCTTGGGCTCACCTTGTCCCCAGGTGTCCAGTGTCAGCCCCAAAGATCAGGGCACAGGGCTTAGGCACTTCACGGGAGGATGGGGTCGGTGTATCCCAGCCCCTCCTTGGCACGGGAGAGGCGGTGGAGAAGTCACCTCTGGAGCTTGTGTGTGGGGAATGTCCTTTTGCAAAGTCACATGTCCCCTGTCATACCTGGGGACAGGGCAAGCCCATTCCCTCCATGTGCCAGGGGGAGGAACAGCAAGGATCTGCTTTCCCAGTGCCTGGGGGACACAGGGGCCCTGCCCTGCTGCAGAGGGGGCTGCTGCCAGGCAGAAATGCCCAGGGGGTGCCAGAGGTGCAGGGACATGAGGGAGGGCAAGAGTGGGATAGGGACAAACAGGACACCCAAGCCTCCAGGCTGGGTAAGCCCCCAAGGCTATTCACCTCTCCTGCCCCATTTGAAGGGACTGGGTATTTTGGGGATTCATCAGCTACTATTGGGGGTCAGTGTTATGTTTCCAGGCCCTGGAAATACCCATACCCAGATATTGGAGCTGGTGATACCCCAGCTCCAGGTCCAGCCCTGTCCTGTCAGGGTGGGGGTGTCTCGGATCAGTCCCTAGGATGACACAACTCCATCCTTAGAGCACAGTCCCCAAGGAGGGAGGCTGTGCTCCCCATCCCTGTCCCCATGGGCAGCTAAGAATACAAGGAGAGAGGTTGAGAAGCTCCTTGGAGTGGGAGATGCTGCAGGCAGGAGTGAGACAGCACTGAAGGGACGGGCAGTGTGAGGGCTCCAAGGGGACACTCACCATTAACCTGACACATCATCCACATCAGCCTCCCCAACCCCACCTACAGTCAGACCACCCCAGAGCTGCAGGAGCCCTGAAAATAATTCATAATCCAGAGTGGGTGGCCTGTTCAGTGCCAGCCACTCCACGATGCTGAGTGCCTCACCGGGCTGCCATTGAGCAGGAATACAGCCCAGGTCCTTCCCAGAGGGTGCCCTGCCAGAGGGACAGCCTGGCTCCAGCTTGCTTCTCGAGGACATGGCTGAGCCCACGGCTGAGCCTGGGGGACAGCACAAGGGACACAGTCACCAAGGGAGCAGCACTGTGCCTGCAGCAGTGGAGCCTGTGCATGGCCCAAGCACCCCTGGAGTGCTCAGCAGGGTGTTCCTGTGCTGCATGTCCGTGTGTGCAGGGCTGGGCTGCATGGCAGAGCTGGCACTTGTGTGATGGGAACCCTGTTTGCTCTTGGAGTCTCTTCCCCCTGACCTGCACCGAGTGGAGGGAGCGCTGCAGGTCCTGCCAGAGCCCGGGAGTGGAGCTTTCCCCTTCCCCCCCCTCCCTGCTGTTAGTGCTCCAGGGAATGGGGGATGTCCCAAGGGAAGCCTCCCCTGTGGCCCCTTCCCTTTTCCCTCCATGCTCAGCTCATGGCAGGAGAGCAGCAGAGCCAGTGTGCTGCTGGTTGGTGACAGTGCAGCACGTGGTGACAGTGCAGTTGTGGCAGCAGTGCAGCCCAGCTCCAGGACACATGCCTGGATCCCACATCCCTGCACCACATGGCACCACATGGACCACGACTGGGCACCAGGAAGGACCCACATCCTGCAGCCCCCAAGTCCCCATAAAGTCTCTGGACCTGGGCATCTCCTTCCACACCAAAACACAATGGGCAGAGCCAAGGCCAAGCTGGGAGAGCAGCAGGAAGGGCAGCAGAGCCCCACCACCTGTGAGGAGCTGCTCTGTGCCTGGCCTGGGTGGTCTCATGGCCATTTGGGCATGACACAGAGTCTGTGCTCAGAGCCCCAGGTCCCACCTGCCAGGAACTCTGCTGCCATCGAGGGGCTGCAGTGGCCACTGTCAGATCTGTCCTTGATCACAGGAGCTGCTCTGGGCTCATCACCCCCATCACAGAGCTTCAGACTGTGGGACAGGCTCGTCACCCCTCCTGCAGAGAAGCACCCCAGAGGACCATGAACAGCACCCAAAGGACCTTGTACCCGAGGTGCCCGAGGGCACCTGCTTGTCTTTGCAGGTGTGACACTTAGGAAACACTTGTCCCACTCTCTGTCCCATGGGAGTGAGAGCTGTGGGAGTCTTGATGGACTGTGCAGGCAGAGGTGGGACAGCAGATTCAGATTCAGCTCCAAAGTGGGGCAGCAGATTCAGAGGGTGTCCTCCCAAGCACCTTCCTTCCCCTTTACTGCTGAACTGGAATGCAAAGCACCTTAAGCAGCTCTGCGTCCTGCTGCCCTGCCAAGGCACAAAGCAGAGGAGAGGCAGGGAAAGGAGGGTTAAAGCAGCTTGGTCAGGCTGTCGTGATGCCCCAGGGAGGCTGTTCCTGGGACAGGGATAGGTCCCAGTGGGGCAGGCAGAGCTGGGGCTGCACCAGCAGAGACAGACACACTGGAACTGTCCTGGTGCTGCTGTGCCCAAGAGCCCAAATCCAGCAGGCAAATGGAGCAGCCATGGCAGAACTGAGCAGCCCCCAGCCCATGCCCTCAGGCAGTGGCAGCAGAGCAGCTGCAGGATCCTGAGGTCTTAAAGCCCCCACTGTCCTGGGCTGAGCTCAGCACCCCTCACTGCCCCACACCAGCCAGTGCTGGCCCTGCACAGGAACAACCAGGCAGTCCCTGTCCTGCAGTCCCTGTCCTGCATGGCACACTTGGCTGCTGGCTGGCCCTGCCCTCCTCAGCCAGGGGCTGCAGCCACCTCTGCCTGCCCTCACCAGCCCTTCCTGCCCTTCACCAGCCCTGCCAGCCCTTCACCAGCCCTGCCAACCCTCCACCAGCCCTGCCTGCCCTCAACAGCCCCGCCACACTTCACCAGCCCTGCCGGTCCTGTCCGCCCTCACCAGCCCTGCCACCCTTCACCAGCCCTGCCTGTCCTCACCAGCCCTGCCAGCCCTTCACTAACCCTGACTGCCTTCACCAGCCCTGCCAGCCCTTCACCAGCCCTGCCTGCCCTCCACCAGCCCTTCCTGCCCTCACCAGCCCTGCCACCCTTCACTAACCCTGCCAGCCCTTCACCAGCCCTGTCTGCCCTTCACCAGCCCTGCCTGCCCTCACCAGCCCTGCCACCCTTCACTAACCCTGCCAGCCCTTCACCAGCCCTGTCTGCCCTCACCAGCCCTTCCTGCCCTCACCAGCCCTGCCAGCCCTTCACCAGCCCTGCCTGCCCTTCACCAGCCCTGCCAGCCCTTCACCAACCCTGCCAGCCCTTCACCAGCCCTGCCTGCCCTTCACCACCCCTACCAGCCC
>JBBMKD010000067.1:868443-879175 GCA_037834095.1 Argya squamiceps | reverse complement strand
TGGCTCTCTGTGCCCACCTGGCAGGACAGCCCAGGTGCTGCTGGGGGCTCTGGTGCAGGCCCTGGGCTGGGTGGGCACAGGAGTGTGGCTGCTGATCAGAGATCCCAGGGCTGTGTTGGCTTGGGCTCCCCCTATCTCTGCTGCTTCACCTCTTGGGTGTGAAGAGCATCAGCCTTTATTAGAGAGGGTTTGTGAGGGGCTCAGCACATCCTGAGTGCCAGCACAGAGCAGAGGAGCCCTGACCTGATGGCCCATCCCTTCAGTCCAGCCCCTGTGTGGAAGAAGTGTGTGCCAGCCCTGGGTGGGCACTGAGCTGGCAAGGCAGACAGCCCCAGCCAGCAGAGATGCAGCTCTGCTCCTCCTGGGACCAGGCTTATCCTTTTCCCAGGGTTATTTCTTGAGGCAGAATGGTTGGGCCTTGGTGGTTGTTAATGAATGAACCCCTGGGGCAGGGAGAGGCAGGGAGTGCTCCTTTTGGCTGCTGCCCCGTGCTGGCTGGGCTGGAGATCTGGCTGAGCCCCCAGGACAGAAGGACACTTGCTGGATGTGTGGTTGGAGCAGGGTGGAGCTGCTCACCATGGCTTCAACTCGCTTAAAAACCCCTTGACAGTCACTTTGGGGAGGGTGGGGAGAAATGCCTGTCTCTGCAGCACACACAGCAGCCCCAGTGTCAGCTGCTGCAGCTGCTTTGGGAGTGCCTGTGGCTGGTGTCCCCTGCAGCATCTGCTGTGTCCTGCTGACTCTGCAGCAGGCTGTGCTGAAGGGAGGGATGGCCAGATCTGTCAGGA
The DNA here is from genome assembly GCA_037834095.1 of Argya squamiceps. Taxonomy (NCBI): domain Eukaryota; kingdom Metazoa; phylum Chordata; class Aves; order Passeriformes; family Leiothrichidae; genus Argya; species Argya squamiceps. The sequence goes on along the minus strand of JBBMKD010000067.1, from coordinate 878,387 downwards.
ACCAGCAGTGTGAGGTTCCCTATTTTTAACCCCCAGCATTCTTGGGGAGTGGCTTCATGTCTCTTTTAAATTTGTGGATTTTTTTTAAAGCAACCTGCCTTGCCTTCCCAGTGTAATATTCTCAGTGTATCAGTGCTTATTATCATTTCTGTGCTTCAGTTCCACGTTGGAGCATCTCCCTGATGCTTCTGGTACATTGAAAAATGCAAAGTCCCTTATGTAAAGAGTTCACGGCCCTCAGCCTCTCCTTCTCTGGTGAAATGTTCCCTCCCAAAGTGCAGGGGCTGTGATTAGACCTGGCTGCTGGGGCTCCTGCAGCCCTGAGTGTCCCTGTGCCTGGTTCAGGCACGCCTGGGCACCCTGTGGTGGCTCTGGGGTCCCTGTGGTGGCTCTGGGGTCCCTGTGCCTGGTTCAGGCACCCCTGGGCACCCTGTGGTGGCTCTGGGGTCCCTGTGCCTGGTTCAGGCACCCCTGGGCACCCCGTGCTGGCTCTGAGGTGAGCAGGGCTGCAGCTCTCACTGAGGGCACCTCAGTCACTGCTGATCAGAGAACACAAATGCTTGTACAGAGCATTTTGTACTGCATTTCTGGATGAGAGCTGTACTGTTAGTCCACAAACACACAGCTGATGTTCAGAGGGAGCCTTTGCTTCTGACTGCAACATTTGAGAGATGCTCCCTTGAGTCTGAGCTCCTTTTTCTGCAGATGTGTCCAGTTCTTTCATTTCAGTGGTAGGCAGGAGCTTGGCTGCACTTGGCAGTGCTCAGGCCCTGTTTTCCTACCACCAAGTACCAGAGGGACACGTGGGTCCTGCCAGCAGAGCCTTTGGGTGCTCAGGAGTGCTGTGGGCAGGGGGTGCCAGCCCTGAACAGGAGCAGGGGATAACAAATCTCTCACAGCTCTGGCTCTGTGCTCACTGCACCAGGGCTGGGAAGTGTCTCCCAGCTGGGCAGCAAAGATCCATTGGCCCAGGTCTGTTAATGCTGTCACAGCCTCTCTGGCTGCTCAGGGAGGGCTTCAAGGAGGTTTTGTGTGACAAAATGTCAGATTGCTGAAAGGCAAACCCAGTGCTGGCTGTGCCAAGGGGGACCTGCAGGGTGGGGCTGGAGGGAGGCTGCTCCCAGGAGAGCCCCTGTGGCAGCAGTGGTGCTCAGGAAGGGCATCTCTCCTCTCTGTGCTTATCTAACAAGTGGATTGATGCTGTTCAGGGGGGAAATAGCCACTTCCCATGGGTCAGGAAAAGTGCCTGGGGTGTAATTCTGAGTGAGGGCTGCTGCTGGGAGCAGCTGCAGTGGTTGGATTGGCACTCCTACCTTGAAGTGTCAGGGTGTGACCCCAGCCTGCTGCCCCTCACCTCAGCCCCTGCTGCAGACCCTCCTGCCCTTTGCTGTGCCCCCTGACACTGCTGGGGTGCTCCTGGCCCTGCCTGGAGTCCCTGTGGGGTGTCCCATGGCACAGAGCCCAGGGCCTGGCTCCCTGTCCTGGGAACAAGAGGATCATGTGGTGGGAGAAGTGACAAGCCTGCAGTGGTCCCCTTGTCCCAGCTGCCATTCCAGCCATGCCCAGGCCCTGCTGCTCTGCCTGAGCCGTGCTGAGGATGGGGAATGTTGAATTTCTCCTCTGCCCTCCTCCAGAAGGTGATCTGGGTGTCTGGGCTGGGTTTATACAGGGCTGTCACAACAGGTGAGGAGGCTCTTCCCTGGTGCTGCTGCCTGGGAGGAGCTGCTGGGGAATTCTGTCCTCTGAGTCCCAGGCACAGCCTGGCTGCTGTGTGAGCTCTGTGACAAGCAGCACCAGCTGGGGAAGTGTTTGTGGTGTTCCTCAGGATCATCTGAGAGTTAAAGGGCTCTGCTGGGCTGGTCCCTGTGCAGGGCTGGTCCCTCTGCAGGGCTCTGTGGGCACCACCACAGAGGTGGCACATGTTTTGGGCTGTTCTCTGGGGAGCTGCTGGTGTTGGGGTCACCCTGCAGCTTGGAGTGGGGACAGTGGCCCTCCCCTGGCTCCCACAGCCCACCTGTGTGTGTCTCTTACCTCTGTGTGGTATCAGGGTGAGATTTTTAGTTTTTCAAAGATCACTTCTACTGAGATGTACAAAGGGAAAGCACTGAGGTGGGAGGTGTTTATAGCATTTCCATAAACTGCCTCTCTGAACAGATGCAGTCACTTGACTTTGCTTTCTGGGAGTTGTTTTGTTTAATCACTATAAAACTTCTTTTAGATCTCCTCCAGCGCTCTAAAGACAGTCATTCTGTCAGAGCAAGACTTCTTCACAGGCATTTCCCATCCTGTCTAGATGGAAATTTCTGGGAGCCATGTGACTTTTCACATGGGCAGATAGTGATAGGACAAGCAGAAATTGTTTTAAAGAGGTGAGATTTAGGTTAGATATTAGGAAAAAACCTTCCCTGTGAGGCTGGGCAGGCTCTGGCACAGGTTTCTCAGAGAAGCTGGGGCTGCCCCTGGATCCCTGGCAGTGTCCAAGGCCAGGCTGGACAGGGCTTGGAGCAGCCTGGGACAGTGGAAGGTGTCCCTGCCCAGGGCAGGGGTAGGGAAAAGATGAGCATTAAGGTCTCTCCAGTTTCTGACCTGTATGATTTCCCTGTTGACTAACAAAGTCTGGGTTGGTTTCTCAGCAGTGCCTCTGAGTGGTGCAGGTATCTTGACCTTCAGTGTGCAGGAGAAAAACCCTGTGTGAAGGGATTATTGTGACCCATAAAATCAATGTGTCCATATTGTTTTCCGTAGGAATTGTCACTGGGGCTCATTTTCACTTGGACTCTGAGCAAATAAAACATCCTACTGTTCATTACAGCTCCAACCTTGAAGTGTTCCTCGAGCTGATGAAAATCAGAGGTCAGGTCGCTTGGAATGCAACTGTTCTGGTTCCCTTTGCTGTTGGAAACTGCCTCCCAAAGCAGCTCCTTCCAGCTGGGACACCCTGTGGCAAAGGCCAGCCCAAAGCCCTGCAGCTGGAGTCTCCAGGGGGATAATGCCACTGATGCCATTTGCTGCAAGATTATTCAATGGTTGTTTTATTTGAAAGGCAAATGAGCTTGCCTTGTGGGAGAGATTATTTCAGAGTGTTCTGCTTTATGTGTGAGGAAATGAGGTCGTTCTCCAGCCCTTCCCGTGGGGAAAGGGGATGCAGGGAGCAGGACAGGGGAGCAGCCAGCCCTGATGTTTGAGGGCAGGGGAACTTGCCTCCACAGTTGACCGTGGCTGGGGGCCTTTGAGGTGATTTCCCAAAAATAAGGATGGTTTGAGTAGGTGTCTGAAGTTCCTGGGATGATTGGAAACGTCTCCAGGCTGTGTTGAATCAGCAATAGCAGCAGAACACTGGCACTTGAGGCCAGACACACTTGAGGGCAATTGTGGTCCTTAAATCTGACTCCAAATACCTTTGCTGTGATCCTGGTGGTGCTGCCAGGTACTGAGCAGGTACCAGCGTGGTGGGGTGGGAGCAGGGGCTGCATTTCACATCCTCTTATGACTCTTACTTTCAGTCTTCCAAGAAGCAAACGCCTCTGAAAGGAGAGGGAGAGGATCCCAGCATGCCCAGCTGGATTTTGAGGGTAGGAGGCTCTGCAAACAGCTCCTCTGCCAAGGGCTGCATCCCTGGGGATTGCCCAAGCCCCTGAGGGCAGGTGCAAGGTGCTAATTTGGAAACATGCTGCTTTCTAAAAATAATTACCGAAGAAAGACTATAAACAAACATCCTCCTCCCCAAAATCAATCATCCACAGCATGCTGTGAGTTCCTGCTGCTTGCTGAAATAAGCCTTAGTAGATCCTGTGGGCAGAAAGAGCCTAGTGCTGCAAAACTGGAAGCTTAAGCATGACTTGTGTTCTCCTGTTGTTTCACAGTTTTTCAGAGCAGGGATGATGTTCCCAGGCAAACTGAGCTGATGGTCCTGCAGAGTGAGGTCCTGCTCCAGTGCTTACAGGGGCTGTAGTTCCACATTGCAGCTCAAGCTGATTTTAAAATACGAAAGTCTGTGAGCTCAGCAAGTCCAGAGCAGATCCATGCCTGCTGAGCTGTAGCCCTTTGGAGCAGCTGGAATGCTCCTGGCTGGTGAGATTGAGCCAAGAGGGAATGCTGCCTGCTTCTCCTGTGGAAACACTGGGATGTTCTGTCCTCCTCGAGGTTTGTCTCCTCCCACAGGTGCAGGAAGCCCTGAACCTCAGAGTTGTGGTGAGGGCCACGGACAGGCTGCTCTGGATGGGCTTGCTGTGACTTGGGCTTTTGAAGCCCATTCTAAGGTTCCTGAGTTTGCTGGGCAGTCAGAAGTCCTGTTTTATGTTTGCAGAGAGCTTCAGTGGGGTTAATTTGCAGTTGCATTAACTAATGCATCCCCAGTTCTTCAAAGCTCCTGATCCTTTTGTGTTTGTCATTTGCAGTGTTTCTCAGAGCCTTAGACTTCCTTTTGTAGCTCAGGTGGTGAACCCTCTGAGCACAGATACAGAACAGGGGTGTGTTCTCTTGGTCCTGGGTCTTTCCCATCCAGCAAAGCCTGTGCTGCCCCTCAGCCAAGCCAGGTGGCACTAAGGGATCCCAGGAACATGCCAGGGGGATTCAGCAGTTTCCCCCTTTAAAAGAACAGCACAGACAGTGTTCATGCTGTCTGTTGGTAAGTGGACAATGACTTTGGCTCTGGCTTTACTGACCCTGCACGCGCCTGATCTGCCCCAGGAGCTCTGTGCTGCTGTGCCCTCCCCTTGTTGTGCCTGCCCAGGCTGTTTGATGTCACATAGCCATCAATTTCCTTTCCAATCCCAGCTCTGGTAGTGTCCACAGCAGCTGGGAGCTGGGCTGAGCTCATGGTGACCAAGGGCTGTGGCCAGACCAGCTCTAAGCAGGACGGTGTCACAGGGGCTGTGGGTAGCAGGACAGTGTCCCAGGGGCTGTGGGCAGCAGGGTGCTGTCAGTGGGGCTCTCTGGGTAGCAGGACGGTGTCACAGGGGCTGTGGGCAGCAGGACAGGGGCTGTGGGCAGCAGGACAGGGGCTGTGGGCAGCAGGACAGGGGCTGTGGGCAGCAGGACGGTGTCACAGGGGCTCTGGGTGTCACAGGGGCTGTGGGCAGCAGGGCAGGGGCTGTGGGCAGCAGGATGGTGTCACAGGGGCTGTGGGTGGCAGGACAGTGTCACAGGGGCTCTGGGCAGCAGGGCACCCTGGGCACCATCCCTGGGGAAGAACAGGGGCCATGTGCAGGGATTTAACTGAAGGGACACGTGCCATGCTGTCACCTCTGCCAGCCGGGGTGGCTCCAGCTTGCCCTGGCCAGTGGCCACTGTGGCCCTGGTGCAGTAACAGGAGTAACCCGTTGTTTTGGGGTGCAGGCACAGCTGATCCAGGGGTGTCTCTGCCATGGCTCTGCTCAGGCTGCTCCTGCAGTGCCCCATTAGGATGGGCTGTGTGAGTCAGGCCGTGAGGCTGGGCCATGGAATTGCTGTTGGAGATGATGCCGCACATGAGGCAGCTCTGGCAGGGGGGCTGTGGTCACCCATGTGAGGCAGACAGTGATGGGTGGTGGGGTGGGTCCTGCTCTCCTGCCATCAGGACACTGCTCACCTTGTGCTGCACTTGGTGCAGTGGCCTGAGGGAACTGGGATGCATTTGGTGCTTTCTGAGCTCCTGATCAGGCTGGGCAGCTGAGCTGGCACCCCTGCAGAGCTGACAGCCACAGCCTCTCACTTCTCCTCTGCCACCATTATGGTGCTGCTCAGCATCTCTGGGCACAGAAATGGAAACACAGAAATGGAAACACAGATCTCCTCCTCTGTAATTCTTCCCTTTTAGTTCCTCCTTTGAAGTGGAGCTTTAGCTCTTAATATGGTAAATAGTGGGACATGTAGGTGCAGGCATGTCCACACTGTCAGTGAGGCTCGTGGGCAGCTCTGGGATTGCCCCCCAGGGAATGTGGCTCCCAGGGGTGCTCAGAACTGGCTCTGGCTCTGCTGGAAATGGTGAGGCAGGTGTGACATGGGGAGTGGCTGCACATCTCTGGAGCTACGGAGGCTGCTGGCAGGGGCTGGGATGTGTTGTGGGGTGCAGGGGAGGAGCAGTTTGGGATTGCACAGGATTTAATGGGAGGAACCAGAGGTAGGATAAGAAAGGGAGTCTGGTGATTTAGGGAGGACTGAGAGTACAGGGGTAGGGGATAAAGGGGGTCAGTCAGTTGTGTGTAGGAAGGTGGCTGGTCAGTGTGTTTGGCCATGCCCTGCCCAGTGCAGCCTGTCCTGGCTGCACAGCAGCTGGAGTGGGACTGTGGCCTCAGGGGCTTACAGATGCTGAGCAGACTGAGAGCCTAAGCATGGCTGCTGCAGCATCCACGTGGATTTTACTTGTATTTCACGTGTATTTTCACTGGTAGACTTCCATCCTGTCCAGCCAGAGACAGGAGTGGGTTGGGGCTGTGGCTGCTGTCCTGATTTGTGTGGCCAGCCACGTATCTGTCCCTCCAAGTGGGATATGTGTGTTCTGTGTCTGCTGGGCACGTCTCCAGCCTTGCTGCCACTTGGATCTGGGGCCGTGGCCCTCACCACTCTTGGGCTGTTGCATCCAGACAGTGTCTTCCTCTGGCATGGAGTAGCTGGGCTTGTCGGGCTTCAAATGTGTGTTCCTGCCATCAACATCTAACAAATTTTATGGCTTCTTTCCATTTTTATAGGAAAAACCATCACCCTGATCCAGACATTGAAACTTGTCAACTGATGGGACAAAGATCTGAGACACTTGGCTGTACTAGGACACTAAAACATAGGGTTTAGCCAAAGAATATTTCCCCACTGTGGAGGCTTACACCTGCCAAACCCCGTAGCATTCTTGGGAGGCTTTTCTATCCCTCTTCTCCATTTCCACATTTCCACGCATCATGGTATTCCTTTTGACTTCTTTTGCAAGCTAGCTCTGGCTCTGCCCTCGCTTCCCCTATGCTTTGGTGTGGGTCCCCGGCGTGAGCTGCTGCTGTGGGCTGGTTCTGCTCCTCTGCCTCCAGCTGCTGCTGGGAGGCTCCTCCTGGATGTCGTGACTGACCTGCTTTTTCTCTCTCTTCCACCGTATCTCTTTCCCTCCGACCTGTCTCCTGGGCTCTCCGTTCCCCCCCTCCATCCCTGCAGGTTCATCATGCCTAGTGGCATATAAAAAGACTCCACCTCCCGTCCCACCTCGGACCACGTCCAAGCCCTTCATCTCTGTCACTGTGCAGAGCAGCACCGAGTCGGCGCAGGACACCTACCTGGACAGCCAGGACCACAAGAGTGAGGTCACCAGCCAGTCAGGGCTCAGCAATTCCTCAGACAGCTTGGACAGCACCAGGACACCCAGCGTGACCAGAGGCAGCGTCGTGACTCCGGCCAGAGACACTCCAGAGTTACCTCAGAAAAATGCAACTTTGAAAAGTGACAAAGGGACTCTGACTAACGAAGAGCCTAAAGTGGAGAATATCCCCAAAAGAAAGCTATCGTCTATAGGAATACAAGTATGGAATAGTTTGTTCTCCTTTGTCCCAAGGAATGTCCTTGCCCCATCCTTTTAGCATGTGCCTTTTCTGTGACCAGGTGTGCCTCTGAGCTCACTTAGAATAGCAAGAGGCACTCACTGCCTTGTCAGAATAACTGCCTGTGTGTCCCAGGGTGAGAGACAGCAGCACTTTCCCTTAACAGCCCAGAAAGGACTAAGCTCTTTTAGTACAAATTTAAAATGTTTTCTGGAGCAGAGGGGTCGTGTTAACTGGGTGAGTCCCTCTGAAGAGGCCTTTTGCTGCTGGTCTGTCTGTGCCCTGTACTCTGTATTGCTTCCCATCAGTCTGCTCCTTGTCCATCATGGTTCTAGGGACAGTTCTCCCCTAAAAGGTGGGCCCTTCTGCTTGTCTGTGTGGGAAGGGCTGCTGCAGTGCCAAATGGCCTCAGGGCTGCAGGCAGGAGAGAGCAATTCCTTGCTGCCCAGTGTTCCCAGCAGATTGGTGCTTCCCTTGCTGGAAGCATTTAACTGTGGGAATCAATGGAAATCAGCTGTTGATAACACAGTGTAATGAGAACCCAGTGAGTAGTGTAAATCCATGCTTTAGTCAGCAAAATGCATCCTCTGGGGCTGTGCCCTCCTCTGGGACAGGTTTCTCAGTTACAAGTGGCTGTGAGCTCTGGTTCTGTCCCAAGTGCTGGTTACCAGCAGAGGGGAACTTGGGCAGCTCCAGGTACAGGATCTGAGCTTTGAGTTGCTCTCTGTATGCTGAACGAGTTCTCCATCAGCTTTACAGCAAGGCCAGCTCAGTACAGGTGACAGTGAAAGCCTCTTTGCAAGGCTGGTTGGACAGAACACCCCGAAAGGGCAGCAAGAGGGGAGAAACACACCGGAGAGGCTGACTGCCTTCCTCTGCTTGTCCTTTTCTGAGCTGGTTCCTAAGTCACCTGGATTTCTTTCCTAAAACCTTCTAACCCTCTTATCCAGAGCCATGGAGGGTGTCAATCCCTGGGAGAGAGGCTTTGCTGTCAGTCTCAATCACCTCGCTGTCCTCCCTTGAATGCCATGGTCCCTGACTGTGTGGGATGGCACGGGGACACAGCCCCAGCCATGCAGAGCTCAGGGTGGTGGCAGCAGCAGCCTGGCAGGACACAGCCCTGGCCCTGAGATGGGAGCAGAGCTGAGCAGCAGCCTCGTGCTTGTCCTTAGGCAGCCCTCCCATGTGGTGTCAGCGTGCTCGGTGTGTGCACACTCCTGCTCTACTGACGTGGATTCCAGCCCCAAGTTCTCGTGTCTGTTTTTGTCTGTATTTTCTTTTGTTCAATAAGGTTGACTGCCTTCAGCCAGTGGCAAAAGAGGAGCCTCCTCCACCAGCCACCAAATTCCAGTCCATCGGGGTACAGGTAGAGGACGAGTGGCGGTAAGTGAGACACAACTTGTGCAGTTTCCTTTTATTTTAAATTGTGCCTCCCCCACTTGTGCTTAGACCTTCTTCCCTGCTTTGTGCCAGTGAGTGGTGTTGAATGGGGCCCACGGAGAGCTCTTCCTCCACAGTGCACACCCGCTGCAAAAAGCACTTGTTCTCTAACAGCCAAATCAATGGGAGCTTGAAATTAAATAAAAATTTTAAAAATTCCAAGCTGTAATTAGAGACACACATCAGCCCTCTCGTCTGAACGGCCGATTGCAGTAAGCAGGCAACCTTATAATTCTGTCTGTCCGAGTGTGTGGTGTGTCTGTGTGTGAGGAGGGGCAGGGAGAGGCTCTGCTGTGGCCATGGATTTTGGTGTCGGTGCGGGAGTTGCAGCCAGGCCGAGCTGTGCTATTGAACCATGGCTTTTGCTCCCTGCAGAAACAGCCACTCCCGCAGCATGTCCTCCAAACAGGACACAGACTCTGACACGCAGGAGCCCAATAACTCCAACTGTAAATCATCTGAGAGAAGCCTCGCTGAGTGCCCCCAGCACAACAACTCCGTTGGTGTTGACGCCTCCACCAGGCAACCAGCCAAGCCCTCACAGATTAAGAGAAACCTCTCCTATGGAGAAAACAACGACCCGGCCCTGGAGCCTTCTTCTCTCCCTCCTCCTGACCCCTGGCTTGAGAGCTCCTCCACGTCGCCGTCGGAGGCGGCGCCGCCGGGGCCCTGCCGGCGCGACGGCTTCTGGTTCCTGAAGCTGCTGCAGGCAGAGACCGAGCGCCTGGAGGGCTGGTGCCGCCAGATGGACCAGGAGACCAAAGAGAACACTCTCTCTGAGGAAGGTGCGTGTGGGCAGCAGCTCCTCCCTAAAGAAGGGGCTGGAGCTGAGTGTTGGGTCAGTTAAATTGTGGCTGCCTGTGGTGGTTTGAAAGCAAAATGAGTGAGAGGCTCCAAGTCAGAAGTGCAATTTAATAAGAAGAAAAGAAAAAAAAAAGTAAAATAAAATAAATGCAATAATACAAAAGACCACTGAAAGAGTCAGAATACACCATGAGAAGGGTGATG
>JBBMKD010000067.1:794530-813737 GCA_037834095.1 Argya squamiceps | reverse complement strand
CAACAATTGGTTTCAACAGTTGATGAAGAGGGTGATAGAATACTTTGTGCATATCTTATTCTACAACCCAAGACACACATGATCCAGTTCCACTCTAATTTTGCGATGGGGCCAGAGGCAGCAGCAGGCCTCCAACATCCCCATCAGGTGCACAGTGACTGCAGGTCCTTTGTGCCTTCCTGACTCCTGCTTTTTCTGGGCCTTCCCCTTCTCCCCTGCAGCCAAAGCCCTGAGTGAAGTGAAGGAGCTGAAGCCCTCTGAGCGGTTCCATGAGCTGTTCGTGCCGGGTGGGCAGCCGCTGCTGCCGGGGATGTTCGTGCGGCGCCCCGACCTGGCGGCCGTGCTGCAGCTGCTGGGGGCACAGGGGGTCTCAGCCTTCTACAGGGGAAACCTGACCCAGGAGATGATCTCTGAGGTGAGCCAGCACTGCCCCTGTCACCTGCTGGCCTGGGGCTGCCACCTGCTCAAGGTGACAAACTGGAGATAAGCCAAGTGCCAGCACAATGATGGGGACAGATGCCTCCTTTTCCTTTCCTGTCCCTGCAGTGGTGTAAGTGACACACAGGCCATTCCCACAGTCTACAGAAGTGACACCTCCATTTCTTCTATAACCAGGGCAGTCTGGAAGGAAAGCAACAATCACTTTAGGCTCTGGGCTCTGTTTATTTGATGACAAAGCCTTTCCCCCAGAATGACAGGCTGTTGAGAAACAAGTTGTTGTGGGTAACGGGACTGTAGGATACAGACTCCAGGAAAAAACCACCATGAGTCTGGTGAGCACAGGATTAGAAAGGCTTGGTCCCACTTGGGGTTGCCTTAGTTTAACTCCTATTAGAGGTGCTCTGGAAAAAAAATCAGAATGGACAAAGTAATTCTGGTGAAAAAAGCCCCCAACAAACCATAGTAACATTTATATCTGTGGGGCTGCAGTCGGGGTAGTCAGGGCACTGTTTTATTTGAGCCACCATGGTTCAAATGATGCTCTTTCAATAGCTCATCAAGAATCTGGAATGTGTTCATTCCACACAAGCCTCAGACATCTGTGGGCTCTGTGTTTGAAAATCTACAGTTCACCTGAACTATAGCAGAGGTGAAGGATGAGGAGCAGGAAGAGTCCCAAGCTTGTGAGCATCTCCACAGCGAAACCCTGCTTTGTCACTGTGTTCCCCTGACCTGGAGACTGCCACAGGGAAGCACAAATTCCCTGTTGAGGAGCAAGGCCCAGGGTTGCCACATCAAAGGCCCTGACAAGCTCTGGGATCCAGTGCACAAATCCAGCTTTGGTTGCAGAGCTAAATGCTGCCTTGACAAAGTGTTTATTGTTCCAGCAGATGGAGGGCATCCATCTGGCAAAATCAAGACTAGCTTCAAAACACCCACTTTTTTCTTCCAGGCACAGGTGCAAAATAGTGCTCTCTGGGGAATTTGAGGTGTCTGCAGTGTGTGCCTGACTGGGGCTTCCTCCCTTTTCTCTGCTCCTTGTGCCCCATTCCCTGCTGGCTGGGTCTAGGGAGCCAGGTCCTGGCTCAGCACAGCGCTGTGGTTCAACCAGCCTTTTCTCTGGGAAGGAAACAGGGATCCCAAGTAGAAGAGACATCTTTAGCCTTGAGGTTGTTTGATACTCTGGCCCCACAGCATGCCCTGCATTAGCTGTCCTGCTCCAGGATTCATTCAGTTGTGCCAGAGAAGGAGTTTTCCTACCAAGGAAGCTGGCTGGGTTAGAGATCAGAGCATGCAGGCATCCCAACAATCCCACCCTCTCCCTGAGGGCATTGTCCAAACTCTCCTGGAGCTGTGTCCATTCCCTGGGGAGCCTGGGCAGTGCCCAGCACCATCTGATGGTCCTCCCTCATCTCCATCATGACTCAAGCACAGAAGACCTGCAGTGGAGGGAATAGCCCATCTTTCCTGTGTTCATCAAAATTACCAACCCTGGTACATTGTACCTCTCACAGGAATCCTACAGGAAGACCAAGGCTACAGCAGACCCACTATCAGCTGAAATAATTTCAAATAGGGTGGGAACAGTGATTTTTTAGTTGAGATTTCTAGTGAAGGCCACCTGCTACACCCAGGCTCCTTGTGTCCTGGATCCATAATCCTGGCAGTATTCAGTACCCCTAAAGACACTCCTGTTTGCCAGCCAGGGCAGGGAGGGCTGCAGGGCAGGACCAATCCCCATCCTCCTGGGCAGGCAGAATGTCCTGGCAGCACCCCTGGGGTGGGTGAGCTTTTGGAGGTGAGTGCAGAGCCTTCCTGCAATGCTGAACAGTGAGCCAGGTCACCAGGGCTGTGAAAACACAGATTTCCAGGGTATCCTGAGGAACCTGGCACTTGGCTTAGGAATCTCAGTGGAATGTGTTTGACAGTGAGGGGTGTGTTCCCCTGGGCCAGCAGGAGGAGCAGAGAGCCTTGGCCCAGGCTGCTCAGTGTGCACTGCTTTGCTCTGTGCAGGTCCACAGCCACGGAGGAGTCTTGGTGGAGGAAGATTTCAGCAATTACAGCGTGACTGTGGAGGAGCCTGTGCACACAATCTACCGAGGTACACCCTCAGCCACTGCCATGCAGCTCAGGGGAAAGGTTTCTTCACCTCACAAGGGGTGGCAACAACATTGAACAAGAGGTGAAGTCAAAGCTGTGCAGAAATGTCTGCAGAAAGGCCTTCCAGGGAGTTTCCTGCTATTCCCTGCTGACACTGATGTGTCATGGGTGGTTCAGGAGATTTTCAGCACTTTGAAATGTTTTTTCCCTTGAAAGTCTGAAGATGCAACATGGTCGTGTTTTGATGCAATGTCTCAATAAAAGCTGGACCTGCAGCTGAAGGCAGTTCCCAAAGGGAAAAAAGCTAATTTTATGCAAGAACTTTCTAAAATGTCATTCTTTTCTAGCAGTCCCTGTATTTACCCTCCTGTAATGTTGCAAAGCCATTTTTAGGTGGCCTTCCAGTATGTAAAAGGGGTTTGTAAGAATGAAGAAAGTGACTTTTAACATGGGTAGATAGTGACAGGACAAGGGGAATGATTTCAGACTGAAAGAGAAGAGATTTAGATTAGATGTTAGGAAGCAATTTCTCCCTGTGAGGGTGGTGAGGCCCTGGCACAGGTTGCCCAGAGAAGCTGTGGCTGCCCCTGGATCCCTGGAAATGTCCAAGACCAGGTTGAATGGGGCTTGAAGCACCCTGGGACAGTGGAAGGTGTCCCTGTCCATGGCATGGGTTGGGACTGGATGACTTCTAAGGTCCCTTCCAACCTAAACCATTCTGGTTTTCTATGATTATATCTCCATTCTTCCATAATGCAGTCTGGAAACCAACAGACAACCAGTAAGAACTGAATTTCAGAGGTAAAAAAAATCCCTGTTTGGGCTTCCTTCATCCTTCATGAAGAAACAGAAAAATACAACAAGGATGTTCTGGGAAACCCTTCTCAAGTCATGTTGCTTTTTATTATTTCCCCTCAAATCTGGAAGGGTTTCCCTGTCCTCAAGTGCACTGACTCATGGGCGAGTGTTCTCACTGGATGGTATCTGACAAAAGCAGCTTCATTCCTCTTTTCTTCCCTCCACAGGGCACCTTGTTTTCTCCCCCCCAGCTCCACATGCAGGTCCTGCACTGATCACAGCACTGAACATCCTCGAGGGCTTTAACATCACAAAACAAGGATCCAGAGGGAATATCTTGCACTGGATGACAGAGGTAAGAGGAGGTTCAACGTTTGGCTGAATTGCTTGTGCTGCTAGAGAATGATTGATTTATTTTGTGGTTGTACAAAAATGTTTGTAGGTTATTTCCAGAGGAGAATGACCAAACAGACTACTAAATTGCAAAACTGAACAGTGCTGCTGTCTCAGAGGCTGAGCAGGATCTTTCCTGCTTAGGAAGAGCTTTTTCAGAACAAACTGTGGCTTTGTCCATTTGTTGTATACAATCATCTCTGCAGAATGACCCCTCAGCACCTGAGGGTGGCCCCATCAAGTTCCTTCACCTCTTAGCTCCAGTGGCCTTGGCCATCGCAGAGCACCTGAGAAAAGCCTCTACACGGTGATGACAAGGAAAACTGACCCAATATTTCACTTCACATTTTTAAAAAGTTTACATTTTTGCTGCTGATTTCTGAGGTCCAGAATTTTTCCAGTATTTAGAACTGTCCTGCCAAAACATTACAGCTTCCAAGGAGGTTGAGCAAGTGCTCTGTCTTCTGGTCTGTAAGCAGAGTTGTGCTCTTAGATGCTCTTAGATACACAGCTGGGGTTTATGAGCTGGGAATTTTAACTGAGGATTTAATTACATCCTTGTGGCAGACAGGACAATGGGGCTTGGAAGTGTCTCAGCAAAAATGCAGCACCTGGAGGTGCTGAATTACACACTGTGCAGAGGCACAGGAGGGTGACTCACCTGAGCCATTTTTGAGCTCTCTTCAGAAGGCTCTGGGTGAATCTGTTTGCTCTGCTCAGAGTTTCACCTGTTGGTTGTCCTGGAGCAGCAATCTCCAGCTCCAAGGCAGTCACTTCTGTGTTGTCCAGAACATGTGGCTGAGGTTCAGTGCTAGGCCAGCAGCTATCCAGCCCTGGGACAACCAGGACCAAGATGTCCTTGACCTCTGGGGTGGACATGCTCTGAGTGTTTCCATGGAGCTCTTCCCTGGCCTGCACTGACACAGTGTGGTGGTCAGGACACTGCTGCATGGAAATGCTGCCTTCTCCAGAGCTTTGTCACCTGCTCCCCATACAGGTGATAACCAAGGAGAAGCTGTGGCTGTGTGGCACATTCCAGACCAGCAGTCACCGGCTGCCTGCAGAGGACTGGACTGTTCTGAATGCAGAATGACCATGGCAGGACCTGCAAGCTGAACACTGGGTGTGTTTCTGCTTGGCACAGGCTGGCTTGGCTGAAGAGCAGCTCTCTCTCTCCTCGTGGCTCTGCCCAGGGCTGGATAAACCATGTCCTTTCAAATTGCATCTTCCCATTTTCAATGGAGTGGCTGAGGCAGGATTCTGCATGTTTGAGAAACCAGATCCTTTCCTCCTTTTGCACCATCATTCCCTGATGTGTGCTAGGACTGATGTTTTCTGCTCAAACCCTTTGGATGGTTTAGTCAGGAGCTGGGCAGCAGCTGGGGAGCAGAACAGCTCATTTCTGCTCAGCCTTGGTGCTGGGCCAGCAGAGCTGGGATCCAGAGGCAGCAGTGAGCCCAGCACCCACTGTCCCATGGGGGTTCTATCTGGTCTCTGCTGCTGTGTGACCACTTAGGAATGGAAAAAGAAGGTAAATGGCATCCTGGAGACCTTGTCTGCCAGCTGGTAATGGAACTAAACCACTGAGCTGGATATCAGCCCCTGCCAGAGATGTTGCACTTGTGGCTTCCCACTGCCAGAGAGCAGGGTTAGATGGGATATGGGGAAGAAATTCTTCCCTCTGAGAATGGTGAGCTGCTGGTAGAGGTTGTGCAGAGAAGCTCTGGCTACCAGGACCCTGGAAGCATTCAAGACCAGATTGGAGAAACATGGAAAGGTGTGGAATGGCAGTGGAATGTGATAAACTTTAAGGTCCTTTCCAACTCCAACTATTTTGTGATTCTGCAGTTGTACAAATGCTGCTGGACTCACTTGGCTCCCCCAGAACAGTTTGCCATGCTGGACTGAGGCTCTTTGGTTCCTATACTCACAGGTGGCAGCCCTTTGCACTGAGGTATTCCCAGAACCCAGACTTCTGGTAATTTTTCTTCATAAGCTTTAGCCAACACACCAGGACACCAGATACCACTTGTAGTTTGGAGTATCAGAAGTTGTATTTTCAGGGCCACATAAATGTTTTTCCTTTCCTCTCCCCTCTCTTTTCCTCTCCTTCTCTTCCTCCTCTCCTTCTCTTCTCCTTTCTTTCCTTTCTTTCTTTAGACACTAAAAATAGCCCTGAGTCTGGCGAGCAACCTGGGAGACCCATCTGGTGACGTGTCTGTCACTCACACAGCAGAAGGCATGGTGAGGTATGTCTGAGGAGGACAGGCATGGTGGCAGTTGCAGGATGTCTGGGTTGGATATCATTCCAGGGTTTGCTGTGCCCTGAGCTTTTTCTCCCTCTGTTTTATGAAGGAAAGGTCAGACCTTGAGTGTCCTCCCAGGGCTCATTCTTTCACAAGGATCACAGCTGATACTACAGGGCACTGTGGGCATCACAGGATGTCCTCACTCAGAGGTTTCCTGGGTCCAGCTTGAGCTTGAGGGTTCCTCCCACTTTGCTACATCTCTAAACATTCCATTTGAGTGGGTCAGACTAACAGCCCTCCCTGTGGGCATGGCCACACGTGCCACTTGTGCCTATCCCAGCCCCACTGTGGGGCTCAGGGCCTTGCAGAACACCCAGATGTGCAGGAGAGGCCAGGCCTGGGGTTTCAGCCCAGCCTCCCACCTCAGAGCCAGGTTTGGCCACAGTTGGTGATTGGGCTGGGTCTGACTTGTCCTCCTGCTGAAGACTGTCATTCATCTGGGGTGGTCACCTTGGCCATTGGGGTGGGTTCACTCCTGGTTAGGGCTAACAGGGGTAGGCAGAGCCTTTGGAGGGTCATGGCACACTGAGTGCCTCTCTGTGCAGACTGACCACCTTGTCACCCCTTCCTTGGGGTGAACCAAAACAGCCCCCTGTCCTCGTGCAGCCCCTTGGGGACACCCAGCCGTAGCTGTGTAGGGACACCACGACATGTCCAGCTCCCCGGGCTCATGGCTTGCTTTCCTCTCTCTGTCCCTCCTTGCTGAAGTAAATCAGAAGCCAATTCCCTGCGGCAGCTGATCAATGACTCGCAGTCCCTGCCCTCAGAGCAGTCCCTGCCCGCAGAGCTCCGTCCTCACTCCGCCCTGGAGGGCGGGACCGCCGCCAGCCAGGTCCTCGTCATGGGCCCCGACGACTTCATCGTCGCCGTGGTGAGGTAAAGGATTGGCCTCTTCCCTCCGCAGTCAGCTCAGGGTGGGAGCAGGGAGGACGTTCAGCAGCACAGGAGCAGCCAGGCTGCTCTGTCCCCATCAGTCCTGCAGCAGAGGAATGGGAGAGATGGGGCTGAGATGTGTGGGTGCTGCTCTGCCCTGTGCAATCTCAGAGCCCTCTGACAATGAAACGTGGCTGGAGTTGTTGCAGTGCATGATTGAGGTTTTCAAAGTTGTATATGCATTTTATTTCTTTTGTGTTGCTATGTTCCTTTGAGCCCCTTCCAAAACCTTCACCTATTCCCAAACCCACATGGTGTTTCCCAGAGGAGAGCCCCTTGTCAATCACCCTGATTGACTTGAGGGGAGATCATCTCCCATTTGACCAGGTGTTCCAACACCTGCCTGTTCCAATTGTTGTGTTAAGTGCCCCTGTCCTGGACCACCCACCCCTTTTGGCCCAAATTCTCCTGCTGCCCCAGGCTGTGCCCTCGGGTACAAAAAAGGAGAAGGACAAGCCAGACCTTGCTTTTTGCAAGGAGCTGCACTGAATAAACATCTTCCAAACCCATGGCAGAGCCCACTCTTGACTTCCAAGCCTTATCCACGCTCAGCCAGCTAGACTGAGGAACTCACAAACTGTTTGGGTTGGTCTGGGGTTTAAGCAGCCCCCAGGGGAGAAACCACCACATGGAGTGGCCTGGATCTGCTCCCTGGGGCAGAGCTGATGGCAAATGTAGGGCTGATGGAGGCAGATCCATCACAGAGAAGGGGATCCTCAAACACAGGGAGGGACAGAGCTGCTGTGGCATATGTGGCTGCTGCTCCTAAGTGCATGGAAACTGCCTCTCCTCAATCTCACCAGCCCTAGAGAACCACCAAAGAATCTATCAAGACAAGGTGGCACAGAAAGCCCTGAAAGCCTCGAATCTCTGGGATGATTTTCATGAAATTTCTTTGTGTTTCTTTTAAGCTCTTTGAATCGTCCCTTTGGCAGTGGAATAGTAACACCCTCTGGAATCCTCCTGAACAGCCAGATGCTGGACTTCTCCTGGCAAAATAAAACAATGAACAACTCCATTCCCAGGCCGGTAATGAATGACATGACAAATTCTTTATTTACCTTTTTTTTTCCCAATTTTATTCTCATCTTCACAATAGAGGACCTATTTAATGCCTTATTAATAACAGCTTGTAGAAAGCTGCTATTTTTCTATATAGCTGCTATTTTTGCTATCATATGAGCCACTGAAAGCGAGAAAACGGAGGGCTCCATGTCCATCAGTTATTATTACAATGCAGAATTGTTAAGCAACACTGTTACCTACTTTCCCTGCAGCCCAGACACACTTTGAGTAACAGCCTGGACTTGTATTAAGCACTGTCTTCATGAATTGTTGCTCTGCAGGTTAAAAAGTAACAGATAGCAGGAAAAATGTCTTCAGGTCTTGGAAAGAAACAAATACAGACCGGAGCTGGTGGCTTCCAGTGCTGCCTTATGCATTGTCAAACTACCCCACTGTTGTGGTTTGAAAGCAAAATGAGTGAGAGGCTCCAAGTCAAAAATACAATTTAATAAGAAAAAAGTAAAATAAAATAAGAAAAAAGTAAAATAAAATAAAATAAAATAAATGTAAAATGAAATAAAATAAGAGTAAAATAAAATAAGAGTAAAATAAAATAAAATAAAAGTAAAATACCACTGACAGAGTTAGAATACAACCTGAGCAGGGTGATGGAAGCAGTGATCCCATAGAAAGGTCTGGTAGCTCTGATCCTCTGGGAATCCAGACCTGAATTCTGGGTGAGGGCCCCTGTACTGTCCCAAATCCCAGATTATATCCAGGTGGGAATGCTTGGCTCCTCCCCCTGGGCGGAGCATCTCACAATGGGATAATGAGTCACACGGGGGGTCCTTGATGGCCCATTAAAGGGAGATAACTCCCCGTGGGAGTTATCTGTGAGTCCTGCAGCAGCATTGATGGGGCAGTAACAGAAGACACCCCAGAGGGAGGGGGGCCTGGGAGAACACTGCTTCGGCAATTGGACTCATCAGTTCATGAAGATGGTGATAGAATACTTTGTGCACATCCTGTACTACAACCCAGGACACCCACTTTGCTGGAGTGGTTCTTTGGAAGCTTGGAGCCTTTGCTGAGCCATGACCTTTCCCCCTTGTCTTGGAAATGCTTCCTGACCCTTCCAGCACCACTTCTCCAAGCTCTTTCAGATGCTTCTCCCCAACCCTCCATCTGTCCCAGCTCATCTCCTGGTAGTGGCCTTGTCCTGTTCTTAAATCCTTCTGGAGATCAGATGCCATGGACAATATCCAGATCAACAAGATTGCAGCCTCAGCTTCACCTAGTTGGCTTGTTGACATTTTTTGGTGTGACTTTTCTTCAACTGCAGCAAAACCTGGTTGAGCCTGGGAAGCGGCCGCGGTCCTTCCTGCTGCCCACCATCGTGAGACCCTCCCAGGGCATGTGTGGCACCTACCTGTGCCTGGGAGCCAACAACGGGGACAGAGCCCTGAGCAGCATCGTCCAGGTCAGTGCCCTGTCCTCCCAGAGCAGCTCAAGGCTGAGCAGGGTCCTCTCCTTTCCCTTCCTAGTAGGCCCAGACTGGGTCAAAACTGGTGGCCACAGGCTACTGGTTCAATCTTCAGTGTCACCAGTTCCACACTTTGGTTATTTCAAATCTCTAAGGGTTACCACTTTAATTTTCTTGCACCTTTCCTGGTGGAACCACACATAATTGTAGAGGAGAGGCAAAATCTAGAGTGGTTTTTGTCATTCTAATACCTGTTCAAAACTCATCTTAAGGATGATTAAGAAAAAAGGAGCATCTTGTAATTCAGAGAATTGCAGGAAACTCGCAGCCCTTTAGCCCTTTTCCACATGAAAAGCTCCTTTTAGGGCATTCCCAACTGAATTCTTCCAGCTTAGCATTGAATATCAATTGGGCAGTTCCTCTTAATTTATGATTTGTAACAAAGTACTTGCCAATAGCTTGATTGCATGTACAGCAGTAATTGATTGCTGAAGAGAAAAGCCCAAGAAGGGCTCCCAGTTTCCTTACCTTTTGGAAAGCATTATTCAGAGCAAAACCAAAGCCAAGAACTGCTTTCTCATGCTTTGTTTGGAGAAGTCACATGCTGAGCTTTTGGCTGTAACAAACACTTCTTTAGAGCTTACATCATGTTCCAGACACACAACTCTGCTACTTTAGCAGGAACTATGTGACAAAAAACCCATGCTATCATGAAAATGGGCTGCTTTACAAGCAACAATATACAGGCCATATTCCAAGGACCTCTTAGTGTGTGCACACCCCTGCAGCAGTTCATGCAGTTTAGTAAATGGTTCAAAATCTCCTTTGCCTGCTGCATGTGCAGATGTTGGAGCCACCAATTTGGGGGATGCTCAGGAAGTTGGCTTCTCCTATTCTCATCACTTATTTATTATTGAGGATAATTTATTCTCTTGCAGGTTTTGGTAAACGTTTTAACATTTAACAAGAATCTGAGTGAAAGTTTGGCACTTGGTCGACTTCACCCCCAGCTTCAGTCCAACACCTTGCAGGTTGACAGTGAGTATGGACACTGGGTGGTGTGCAGCCTACAAATCCAGCAAGTTTAGGAAAAGAGCAGGATTTTCCTAGCACACTGCAATGGAAGCACCACAGGTCATGATGTTCTAGGGTCCCCAGGGGTGTGGAGGGTTTTGGGGAAGACAAAAATCAGAATTCAACTTCTTCAAAGCTTGGAGCCTTTGCTGAGCCATGACCTTTCCCTCTTGTCCTGGAAATGCTTCCTGACCCTTCCAGCACCACTTCTCCAAGCCCTTTCAGATGCTTCTCCCCAACCCTCCATCTGTCCCAGCTCATCTCCTGGTAGTGGCCTTGTTCTGTTCTTAAATCCTTCTGGAGATCAGATGCCATGGACAATATCCAGATCAACAAGATTGCAGCCTCAGCTTCACCCAGACATGTACTCAAAGCTTCCTGCACTTTATTCCCACTGACATAAATTATATTCCTCCACTTTTCTCTTAATTCCAGCAGCTGGAAAGCAGGCAAGGCTTATGGCAAGGCCTGTAGCTGGACAGTGCTGAAAACACAGCATCAGTGCTGGCACTCTGCAGTCTGTACTGTCAGCTCTTGTCCTTGTTACTGTGAGTCTTGGTCTATTTGGTGTTTTTCACACTGCCCCAAACTTCACCAGAGCAAACCATAAGTGAAATTTGGTTCTTACTCCACACCAAATAGCCAAACTTTCTGGGCTTTCCCACTTCAGAGGAAAACCTAAAAAGGATCTGTCCTGCAGTGTGCCCTGCAGACTTGGAAAGTAAAATGAAATTAAATCTAAAACTTCACAAGGTGCTAGTTTGTGAGTTTGGACATTTGGCATCAACAAGACACGTTAGGACACAACATATAAACCTTAAATACCAGTGGGGTTTCTGTGTCCATGCTCCATTTGTCCAACTGCACCCCCTGTTACAGGGCTTTGGGCTCTTCTATTCATACAGAAATTACAAACCATCAAATGAACCAAATAAAAGCAGAAGAGCAGCAACCTGACGTACATGTCTGGAAGATTAAGAAATACATGCAGAGGAAGTTGGGAGGCTCAGCACAAAGTTTATCGTTAGGCAACTTGTTTTACTGTTGTTTATCTTGAATTCTGTTGCATTTTATTTTGACTGATAATTGTTAATACTCTTATTTGTAACTAAGAGTGGGCACTGCCTCATGTTCTCTAAGAATAACTACAATTGGTGTCAGCCACATATCTTCCCCTTCTTCCCAAGAGGACAATCTTCCACATCTTTGAGTGGTGGTGTAGATCCTCCCATAGCCCACGGCACAAAGCAGTGGCCCTGGGCCTTGGCTGGCCCAGCTGGAACCTTCTGAAGGGGCTGCAGGCAGGTTCCCCCCACTGCAGACCCCAGCAGTGTTAGACAGATCTTTGCATCAAAGACAACTTTGATTTCAGTTTGGTTTCAGTTACCAACTCCTGTTTTCAAATCCCTGCAGGTGAGTTTCCTGAAGAAGACATTGAATTTCTGGTAGCCAGGGGCCATCAGGTGGATAAAGTCCCAGTGGTGTCCCTGGTTCATGGGGCCAGGAGAACCAACAGTTTCATCATTGGCCTGAAGGACCCCCGGAGTGCAGATGCTGCTGGAGCCACCATCTCATAGCAGCTGCCAGGGCTGTGACCAAGGCTGACACACCACCCCAGTGATGTGCATGTTCTCAAGTGGCCCCTTCTCCAGCCCTGCACACTGCTGGGAAGATGTTCTGCACTCCCCACCCCGACAGCACCAGAGGAGTCAGCAGCACCAACATCCAGCTCTCTCTTTATTTTTCACTGATTTGGATTGCAAACTGCCCCATCCTTGTTACAGGCAGAAGGCACTTTTCTTTTGGCAGTCTTGCTAATAGTTCAGTCTTTCCAAAGGCCAGTTCCAGCCAGCATCTTACTTTTAGGGATCAGGAACATGAGCAAGGGGAAAAACAGTTGCTGCTGCTGGTGTTATTCATGGTGATGATTGTCCTCATCTCCCTGTCTTTCCCAAGTTCCTTTTTTGCCTCCAGTGTAAGCCAGTAATGAACACAGCCTGATGTAGTGTTTGTAGGTGCCTGCAGTTGGAAAATACTGGGGAATCCTCTAATACTCCATCTGGGCCAGCTGAGTTTTACCAGCATGCAGCATCCCAGGGAAGTTCCTATGCTCACATCACTGCATACCTTGAATTTTGGCAGTAAATATTTTGAGTCCAGTTGCTGCCCAGACTCACTGGCAGTCTGATTTTGTAACCAGAGCAATGCTTTTCAACAGCTCTAACAACTTCCTCTGACAACTTGTGCACCCCCCAGCAGTTTTCTTACAGAGGTTCAACCTCCTCACTGGTGAATTTCAGATTAATGGTAACAAGTTTAACTTTCTTAGACACATTTTGGAGATATCTTAGCAGTTCTCCACAGAGTTGTGAAATACCACAGATCATGGGCTGAAGACCACATCGAGAGCAATTGGGTGGGTTCAGAGCTTTCCTTCCACTGCCTTATCTCAGTCAGTTCCAAAGCCTGGGTCATTCCTACAGAGAGGCTTGGGAATTTCTGCTGACTGAATTAATGGCTGTACCTTAGCTCTGTGTTTTAGTCCTAGTGAATCAACTGGAAAAGTTTAGGAGAGTGAGAGAAAAAGTACAAACCAAACACTACTGAGATAATTTTCTGTCCACAGCATGTAGTGAAAATAAAAGAATGTTCTTGCATTTCATGTCTGAAATTGAGAAGGGAAGAATACCCCAGCTGACATCAGCACCAGGTCATTCAGCCCTCATTTGGACATTTCCTGCTCTTTTTGCTGGCAACTTAGAGACACTTGGCACTAAAAAATCCAGAGTTTGATCATCTTCTGTGGTCTAAAATGTGATGTTTTCCTTCATGGTGCAAATGCACCCATGGCCACTGTACATATTATATATGTATGTCTGCTTATGGTTGTTTTGCTCTTTGACTTGATGATCACACCACTCACCCTGACCTTCCTGCCCAGGCACCATGTGACACCCTGTTTGTGCCACCCTCTGGCACACAATGCCATGGGCTGATTTTGGGGTAGTCAGGGCCACAGGGCAGATAATTGCACTAATTGTTCCTGCCACCCCAGAGCTGCAGATCTCAGAAGACCCCGGTGAAGCCTGTTGGGCTGAGTGAAAACAGAGGTGTTTTCATGCTCTGCTGAAGTGCAGAGAGGAGCACAGCAGCTCCCACTGGCAGGACCATCAGCAGCATTTCCTGTTCCAAGTGCATCTGTACCCTCAGCTGGGACAGGAGAAGCACAGTGTTGTATCTGCAATGTGTTCTGTGCCACCAAGAAGAGACTTTCTTCACAGGGATACCAAATCTATTCATTTATTTCTCCATCATCAGCACTGGAGTTGCTGATGGATGCAGCCCAAGGATGGAGAGTTCATAAACGTGTCTTGGAGCAGACCTCTCCAGGCTCCACAGGAAGGGAAGGAGGCAGTTTCATGTGTTGAACCTCTCTGGAGATGATCTGAGGGTTTCTGGTCTGTCCCAGCCCAGATCTCTCCCTCGGGCATGGAGGTTCTCTATGAGAAGCTGCAAAACACGTGGTCGAGTCACTGTCAGTGCAGGACCTTGCATGAAATGTCACACAACACTTTGAAAGATGAAATTCCTTATTAACTGAATTCACCAACTTCTGATGCTGGATACTGTCTATATTTTTGGGAGTAAAAGACTTTTGGTCTTGATTCAAAAGGGCACTCCTATGTCCCAGAGTACAATTTCACAGAAAGGGCACTCCTATGTCCCAAAGTACAGCAATTATCCAGAATCTTAAAATAAAGCATGTTCCAATGTGTTCTGCTGGATCATGGCCTGCATTGCAAAAAGAAGAGAAAACTGAAAATATTTGGAAGATGAGACCCATGCTGCTAGGTTTCAGCTAAGAGAAGTAAAGTTATTCTAAATTATTTCCCTTTTTTTTCTGTTTAAAAGCAGCATCAGTATAGCACAGATGTATCCAACATAGACACCTTTAATCTGCTAATTGGCCTAGTGTCTCTAATATTTTGAGCCCATCTGTTGTGATCTGATGAATTTAACACCTGATGAATTTAACACCTAATGAATTTAAGATCTGATAAATTTAACATGAGGTACCAAGAAATACCTGATGTTTCCCTCAGTACAGGTGAGATGGACATTGTGAAATAAAGGGCTGTATTGCAGAGATGTGTATGTGCAGAGTACCTGTGCTGATTTTAGCCTGGCCCTTGCAGGCATCTGACAGCTCTGAAGCAGAATTTGTCCTCAAACTTTGTCATGGAAGTGTCAGTGAGGAGTCCAGAACACAAAATACAAAGGGACTGAGAAAAACGATAACGATTTTAAAAGGAACAAAATAAACACAAACAAAGTAAATACATTTTTTAAAAAAGCCTTTACTAAATGTGACAAATGATGATCTGGAATGAGGCCAGCTTGTTTCTGCCCAGGTTTGCAGCGCTCCACGTCAACGTGTGCTGGTTTCATGTGAGGATAAGCTGGAGCCAGGCTCTGCCACTAAGTGTCAGCACTTTATCCGTGTTCCTGCCAAGGGCTGAATGCCCCTCTCGGGCACAGGTGACAAACTGCCTGGTGGCTTTGGGCACTGCTGCTCACCCGGGCACGGCGAGCAGCCAGAGGGGGACGAGGCAGGAGGCAGCAGTGCCCTCCTGCAGCGCGGGGATGAGGATGCTTTGGGGTTTGGGCTGTTCTGTTCCCACCACTGCCCCGTGAGAGGGGCTGGAGCCTGCCCTGCTCCCGTCACTCCGGGGGGACAGGGGCTGCTGGGGTGGTCACGGTGGCCGGTCACTGCTGGTGTGGCTTGGCACAGGACTGGGCACGGCTGTGGGGCCTGCTGAGGAGCAGCCCTGGGCACGGCGGTTGTTCTGCGCTCCAGCAGCTCCCGCAGGGTGTCCTGCCCCGTCCCCGGGGAAGAGGGCACTGCCCCGGGCAGGGGCGGGCACAGAGCAGCCGCTGCTGCCAGGGCTGGGGCAGCAGGCTCGGGTTCCCCCTCTACAGGGGTGATGACCAGCGTCCTGCAGCTCTGCCAGTGTCACCCTGAGGGGTCCCACAGCTGGGGCAGCAAGTTTGAAAGTGTCACTGAGTGTCGGCCGGCCGGGTCACCCTGGGGATACCCGCTGGAGACCCTGCCCAGATCATCGCAGAGCCTCTGCCCAACTCGACAGGGCTGATCCCCGAGTCAGGAAGGGGAGTCAGGCTTCGGTAAACACTCGGAGGGGAAAGCTGCATCTCTTTTATGAATATCAAAACCACTGAGGGGTTGGTAAAATTTTGCAAAGAATCAAATGGAGCAAGAAGATCTCCTGTAGCACCCTGGCGTTTCCAGCGGTTTTGGAAAGCTTTTCTATACTTCAGTGATGGGAATTGGCACCTAGCCAGAGAAAGGAAAGCTCTGAGAGGCAGAGCTGCTTTCAGAGAGGCAGGACACCATTAAGAATGAAGCACACTTGTGTGGAGGGCAGGTGGAGTAGGAGCACCAAGGCACTGACACACCCTGCCCTCGGGCTCTGCAGTGGTCACAGGATTTTTTGGTGCAGATTGTCCTGGCAGAGCTGAGCCTGGCTGCCTGTGGGGAACATTCTGTGTTACAACAGCTCTTGGGCAGCCAGGGACCTGCACCCACCAAGACTGTTCTGGTACAGCCAAGATTCCCCACCCAGGAGGTTCCACCTTTCCACATCCTCGGAGTAGAGGAGGAGAGATTAACTACTGTGTAACCCTGCCTTGCCTGTCACATCTGTGGCCAATTGCCCACCTCTCTCTTTCTCACCACACTCACAGTTTAACAAAACACCAGATCCGAAGTGATGGTGACTGCAGTGCAACAGATCTCCCTTCCTTCTCTCCAAGTGAGCATTGTACCAGTGCTAGAGGGGAAATTATTTTGTTCAAGCCATTTTTCTGTGTAAGACCTGTCATTTGAAAATACTGCCATATAAAAATGTGTGTAAATAAACCCACATTTGGTTGCCATGATATCAAATGCATTTGTGTTCTGTTGTGGACAATGAGGCAGCTCAAACACCTGTCTCTGCTGCAGGTAGCCCTCCTTCCCTGCAGGTGCTGTGGTATCATTCTGTATCATTGTTTGGCAGCAAAGCTTCAGCATCCCAAACAAACCAAGCGTCTGCTCCTGGATGAGTCCCACAAACAGAGTGACAAAAAAATCACAGAATGGTTTAGGCTGGAGGGGACCTTAGAGATTATCCAGTTCCATCCCCTGCCCTGGGCAGGGGCACCTTCCACTATCCCAGGCCCTGTCCAACCTGGCCTTGGGCACTTCCAGGGATGGGGCAAGCCACAGTTTCTCCTGTGTTGTTTATGCTATACAGAGCCTGGGCAAGACCCAGGAACACCCAAGGCTGTGTAGTACGCTCAGCTCTGGAGACCAGCCTGCAGCACACTTTGCTGCAGGGATGTGGTGTGGCAGGTCTGGAGCTGCCCCACGTTTCTTCCCTCTTGCCCCTCCACATCACATTATTCCCTTTTCCCCAATGCCAATGGATGCCAAGGCCACCTGGGGGTCCTTTAGCTGCTGGTCTCCAGCAGAGGTGCCTCAAAAAGGTCTTTGGTTGTGTCCTGTCACCCAGGTGTCCCTTCAGCTCCACTTTCCCATTGCTTCCTTACCCTGGTAACAAAGTTATTTTAACAGAATTGGGGTTAATTTTGGTTATGTGGAGACTGAGCCAGTTCTGGTCTTTCCCAACAGTGAGCAGGAGCACTGGGAAGCAGCGTGCTCTGAAGAGTGAAGTGGATATACAGGCCTCAGGCTGCTAAGGAAGGGAGGGCTTCTTTGCAAACTCTCTTTGTGATCAGGCACAGGGAAGCTGTCTGTGTGGGATCTCTCAAGCCCAGAACAGAAAGTCACAGCACCTGGGTGGCTTGAGCAGATCTTCATGGGACAGCTCAGTATTACCCTTCCAGAAAAGTCAGGTTTGGGGTAATAGCATTTGGCTTGTTCTTGTTTGCTGAGGGATTTGGGACATGCCTGGTATTAATGTGCATAATACAGATAAAACAAAGCCAGCCAAGAATCCTGAGGGACAATCTGGCATGACAAGCACAGCAACAGGAGCTGGGAAGTTTTTTGGAAGTTTTTGGAAGCTGTGATGTCTCTGTGCTGGAGGGATGCCTTTTGGGGAACATGAGGCTGGAGGAGGAAGTTCAGTGCAGCTGGTTTAAGAAGGGTTTCATGAAACAAGGAAAACATGAAGTCATGTGGGGAAGAAAGGCACCAAAGATTTTTCTCTCAGCTTCCTTGGGTTTCCAGCCAGTCCCAAAATCCAGGAGCAGAGCTAGGCAAAGCCTGGGAACCATTCACACGAAGGCAAGTGGAAACTCCAAGAGATGATCAGATGAATTGAATGTTCTTCTTTCCTACCACTGTGACTGATCCTCATCTCTTCTGAGCTGACATCCAGGAAGGGTCTTGGGGGGCTTTGCCCTTGTCTCAGCACTCCAGAGAAGTGCTGGAATTGCTCCCCAGAGACTGTGGAAGGCACAAGAAAGCATGAACAGAACAATCCTTGAGCGAAGGATTCCCCACCCTCTGCCAGCAGGGAGCCTGAGAGCTGCCGAGGAAAGCAGCAACCTGCCTGCAGCTCCCAGATTTAATGCTCGAGATAAGTCCCATACTAACCATGATGTTAATTATTTTGTTTTGGTGGGTTTTGTGGAATGCAGTTATATGTGAATTTATAAAAAGGGTTTTTCTCTATGTTGCAAGCTATAGTGCCCGATGAGATGTGGGTTTGTTGTATTTAAAAGGTTTTACAAAATAAAAAAATAAAAAGAAAACAAATCCCTTTTTCACGTTTATCCAGCAGTATTCCACATGAAGCCAAAGGTGGCTGTGAGGGCTGGCTCCAGCCGTACACACTCTCCTGAAACCCCTCCTCAAGCCACTCAACCTCAAGCTACTGAATCACACAGGCTTTTGTAGGAACAGTCTTTATTTTTGCCATAAAGGACTTTTGATTGCTTTCCTGCCCTGAAATAGGAATTGCCACATGTGTCATTTCTTCCCCAGTGCCAGGCAAGAACTTTCTGCCCACAGCAAAGATGGGCAGGAAAGCAGACATTTCAGAGGTTTTGTATTAATCATTTCTCCTATTAATAAAGGATGTAGGAAGAGATAAACCAATGGGCTGTGCCCTGGGAGGGTCCCTTCAGCTGTGTCCCTGTGTGCTGAGGGGACATTGTAGGGATCTAGCCTTGCCCCCCTGGGGATTTTGGGCCCACGTGCCTGTTCATTAAACACATTAATAGACTTTTAATGAAAATTCAGCATCGTGGCCTTTGCTGAGCCCATACTAGGTCACTCCCTGGCCTCTTCGCCACCTCCCCACTGGCAAAATGACAGTATAATTCAGTGATATTGAAAGAACCTGAAACATTTGGATGAAACGTTCTGAAGTAAAACTCAACCGATTTAAAAACCTAATTTCCCGGAAATCTCCTATAAAGGCCCCAATTATTATTTTTCTCTTCAGCTTCATCCGGCAGATGCTTTGTCCCTATTCCCAGAAGCCGCCGCCACCGCGGGTACCCTGGCGGGTAAGGGGGGGTCTCAGCTCTCCCGTGGCGGGGGAGGCCGGCGGGGGTGCCAGTGGCGGGTGGCGCGGCGGGGCTGCCGTGTGGCAGTGCCCGGTGCCGGGGTGTCCCCGGCGTGTCCCCGGCGTGTCCCCGC
>JBBMKD010000067.1:760622-793927 GCA_037834095.1 Argya squamiceps | reverse complement strand
CGGCCCCGCCGGCCCGGGAGGAAGCGCGTTCGGGCCGGCAGCGCTGTCAGCCCCGGGAGCTGCCCGCCGTCCGGCCGGTGTGTGCGAGCCCGGTCCCTCAGCCCTGACCTCATGCGGGCGGTGACGGCTTTGTGCCGTGTCAGCCGGGGCGCGTTGACGCTTCGCTTTTGTTCGAGTCCTCGGTGACTCTTAAACCAGTCGGAAAAAGGCTCTTCATTCGTCCCCTCCGTGTGGTTTCTGCGTTTCTCTAAATTTCAGCTCCTTTAAAACCATCTCAGTAAGCTCAGGGGTCTGATTCCTTCCCAGTGCTTTGTGGAGTGAAAGGACAGAGCTGTTCTGTGGGTTTGCATCCTGGCAGCAGGTTGGAGCTTCATGAGCTTTGTCTCTCCATAACCCCCAGCTTCCTCATGGACACATTTTTTTGCTCATTCCGCTCACTGAGAACTGTAGTAAAACCTGAGAAAGGTTTTACTGTAGTAAAACCTCTCTTAGAAGAAAGACCATGCCTCTTGTTGGTTTTATAATTATTGTGTGTTGTTCTGACTGGTTCTTTAGCTAAAGCACCTTTCAGTATTTCCTATATGTGAAAACAACCACGAAGAGCAAATCTGGCCTTTTCCATAAAGGATACCAAGCGTAATAACCATAACTTTTGGATTTGGCAGCTCTTTTCGACTTATAACAAATGGTCCCAGTGTTTCTATGTATCTTGTGGAGCGAGAAACAAAGGTTTTAAGGCTCGTGTTCAGAATGGCCAGGCCTGCAGGCTGGGGACTGCAGGCAGGCACCGAGGTGTTTGCTGGAGATTCTAAGTATCCACTGAGCCCTGTGGCTTCCTCTGGAAGTTACCCGGCTCCAGGAGGAAATGTTTCACAGTAACAATGTGTCTGGACTCTCCTGTGAGAAGAAAGAACCTGGGGGGCTGCACATGTACCTGACCTTCAGTTGAGAAATTACATTAGTATTTTAAACCCAAGGAAGGGTCTTTTGTTATGTGTTGGATTTGGACTGGAAATCTCCCAGCAGTGTTCTCCAGCCATTCTCTCTGGAAGGCCTGTCCTTCTGTAGGACTTGGAGGAAGGAGTTGTTTACAACAGGCTTCCAGGTGATGGAGTAATCTTATATTTTTCTAGTAAAAAAGTAGGTGCTTCTCTAACATAAGAAACAACTGTGTGTAGAGAAGCCAAAGAAGTCCAGGTCCTTGTGCATCTGGAAATGTTGGTGTTTCCATTTTTCAGTGGCTTAAATATTTGAAAATACAGGTTGTGGAGGTAAATTCTGCTGAACAGCTGTAATGCCACTCTTGGTGCTGCCTGAGCACACCAAAGGTTCCTGCCTTTGTGGGAGATGTTAAATGTTTTAACGTGGCAATTAAACCTTAAATTGGCAGTATATTTTGATTTTCTAGTACAATAGTGATTGCTTTTGGATGGAAGCTGGAGTTACAACCCACTTACACAGAGTCACTAAATTTAATAGATTTGCAGTGGCAAAGGGTTTGCTGCTGAAGGGATTGAAGAGTTAATGTGGCTGTGACAGTTTGCATTGAGAAGGGTGAAATTTGTAGGTCACTAGAAGAACCTCTGATGGGCAGAAGGTGCAATGAGGGCCTTTCAAAATCCTGTGGTCTCTGTGCAGAAATGCAGAGCTGTGGTGCAGGGACAGTGTGAGGAGGGCTGCTGGCGTGAGGGCACTGAGTAGCAGGACTCGACCCTCAGTGCTGCAAAAACTGTGTTCAAGCATAAGCTTTTTCCTTAAGGCACAGCTGGAGCAGAAGGAATGAGAAAGAATATGTAGGGCTGGGAGAAGGTAAGGGCCAGCAGTGGAAGGAGAAATAAGCCCAGATGATATGAAGCTGAGGCAACAGAGAAAGGCTTCATCAGGTGAGGTGTTTTCCATCTCCAGGCAAGTCTCTCCATTTCCACCAGCCAGAGGAGCAAGTCAGCTTTGCTTTTACTGGAGCCATGGATACTTTGTGTCGTGTCTTGACACTGGTACAGGCTCTGCTGTCCCCTCTGGAGCAGGTCACTGATGTTCTTCAGCAGGAGCCACCAATTAATTGCAGATAACTGAGTGTTGCAGCCACAGAGTCAGCGTGTTCCTGCATGGAGGGCTGCAGGTTTAGCTCAAGAGGATGAAGATAACTTAGATTGTCTTGTGTCCTGAGTGATTAGAGTGATGCTGCTGGAGTTTAAAGTTAATCTAAGCTTTGGATTATGCAGGATGGTAGAGGAAGTTTTCCAGAGGTCCAGGAGCTGGGGATTTTTCTCAGTCAATGGAGAAATCATTTTACATCATTTTCCATCCAGTGGAACAGCATCCCACCTGCATGCTGAGTGGCACATCAAAAATTGCTGCTGTAGTAATCAAAAATAGAAATAAATACTGAATTGATCATGTCTTTGTGAGAGCCCTGAGGCTGTAACTCAGTAAATAACCCTTCTTTGTGCATTTGGGGATAAAGAAAGGCAACCAGTGTGTGTCACAGTGCTGTTGGTTTGGGAGCTGGGCTGAGGGGTGGAGACACGTGTGGGACTCCCAGCTCGTGAGGGCCATCATCTCCTTGGAACTGAGAGCAGTTGCCTTCTTCTCCAGTTGGCATGAGTGACTTGAAGCTTAGCCCTACACAAGGCTTTGGATTGGATTTGGATGAAAATAGAAAAGTACAGGAGATGAATGATAGCTTGTCTAAATTATTTTGTGTAAAGCAATAGTTTGGGAGAGGAAGTTGCTTATGCTCAGTTGCACATACAGGACCCCAAGCTTTAGGCTGATGGATGAAAGGGCATCACCTAGTTATTCCACCAAAAGATGCATGCTGTTGAATTCTCCAAGTCCTATGCAAATCATTTAAATTTTATAATTTTTATTGTTTTGAAAATCAAATGACCTGCCAGCACCACGCAGCTGGTGTGAGATTGTGTTTCTCATTGTGGTTTCTGTGTGGTGCTCACAGAGACTGAGTTAAGCCTCTGGTCTCCATTTACAGAGTCCCAGGGGATGGTTTGGGTTGGGGGAGACCTTAAAGACTGCCTCGTTCCAGCCCCTTGCCATGCATGGCACTGTTTCTTTGAAGGGTTTTTTGGGAGTGCTCTTTCCATCCCTGCAAGAATGCACTGCTCTCCAGTTCTGTTCCACTGACATTTTTCCAGAAGGTCCTAAGCTGCTTACCTGGTTCTTAATGGCAGTAGTGACAATAAATAACACCTAAATTTGATTTTTCCAAAAGTCCAGAGCAGCACAAAATAAATTGCAAGTTTTAATACAGTCAGGAATCTCTCAGGATAATCTTGATTTTAACCAAAGCTATACCTACTTCTGTTATCTGAAGATTAGTTTTTTTGGTCAGGGTAAACAATCTCCTTGATACTGAGTGTCTCCTATCAAATAATTACTTTTAAGCTGTTTCATTTAGCTTCAATTCTTTCTTAATTGTTTATATCATTTCAGATTTTTAAAAGCTTCCCTGAGATTTCCTGGATATTTATTAGATATAAGAATGTAATTTATTAACTGTAAGAAGGAATAATATTGCAGCAGATGCAGTTTTCAGTCAAACCTTAGTTCAGTGCTGATGATCACATGAACTTCTGGGCTGGTTGTGTTGGTGTTTAGGAAGCCCTGTGAGAATTTGGTGATAAAGGAGCACCTGTGGGGTGTGTCAGCCCAGAAAGGTCTGGTTGTAGTTAAATTCAGGTTTAAATAAAAAGCTTGTTGTAACACAGAGCACAGATTGGAAAAAGGCATTTTCCATAACTTTAGGGTTAGATCAAATACAGTCAAGATGCTCCTGATTTTAAATAACATCTCATTTTGTTGGCTGATTGCCTTGGTGGATCTTTGTGGAAAGTTCTATGCTGCAAAGTTCTGTCAGTATTCACAGTGTGCTTCTTCCAAATGAAGATGTCCTTACCATGGGAAATGAGTATCTCAGCTAATGGGAGTTGATTGACCAAATATTGTGCTGGGTAGACTGCTGCTTCCAAGAGAATTGCAGATTCCCATTTCCCTTGTGCCTGGCAGCTGCCTTGGTTTGTGTCTCAGCTGCTGAAAGGGGTAATTTCTACGTGGCTACCTTAGCTGCTTATTCTGGAGTTACCATCCTGCTTTTTAGAGCAGTCCTGAGCATCTCAGCAGTCAAATTCTGCTGGAATAAAACCAAATGGCTCAGCTGAGACACGTCCATTGCAGCTTGGCACGAGTCGTGGGCTTTCAGCAAACCTCATGGAACTGTAACAAACTGATGTTTCATTAGACCTGCTGTCAGCCTACATCAGGAAGTCACTGCAAAGAGTCATGTGTGTTATAATCAGCTGTAATTTTCTCCTTGTTGGAAACGTTTGGGTTTCAGTGTTTTATGTTTGAGGGCCGTGGGAGTGCAGCAGACCAGTGTGAGGAGCAGTGACCAGCTCTGTGTCAGTGTGAGGGAACAAAGCCTGCCTTGCTGGAGACTAACTTGGTTTGTTGTCTTTGTGTTTGGGAAAGCATAAACTCTAAACAAAACCTTTTCTGTAGCTGGAACACTTCCCAAGGCTATTTCTGTCATTCCTGGGGGTCTGCTGAGGTGTGTGCTCAGTGTCTAGGTCTGTCAGATAACTCACTGCAGTGAAAGTTGGAGTTAATGAACCAATGGTGGTTGCTTATTTTCTTTAACCAAATTTGGTCTCATCCTGTGTGCACAATGGAAATGGAGACAGCAGCAGTTATTTTTTTCTTCTTCCCATAGCCCAGGCTGACCATCCTCAGTTTCTCACTGGATCTTCCTAGGGCAGCCTGTCTTTCCCAGTCCTTCTTTGGAGCAGTTGGGTGTCATGCTGAGGGACACTCAGAAGGGAGAACTGAAGGAACAAAAACCCTTTGGTTCCTTACACAAGGAGTTCAGGAGATTTTTCTTCCTTCCATTTCCCCACCCTTTAGCTAAAATCACCCTCTCCCTGCTGGGCTAAGGCCCAGGTGCTCTGCATGGGGACTGGCTGCTGCATCTTGGAGGTTTCCTTAGAACCAGCTTTTACAAGGCCCTGCCTTTCCCCTTGGCCTGGCTTTGGAGGTAACCAGCCAGTTTGTTACAGGACTCACCTTTAGGCTGTGGAACATCCTTGTATGAAGAGGGTGAAAAGGTAGAACTAATGCAGTATCTGCTGTAGAATATGAAAATCTTATTTAGTTTTGGCTTATACAGCAATACTAAAATTTCCTATTTCAGATTTTGATTTTGCTCCTCAGCTTGGTGTCTGGCCATAATATTTAGGCAGGTGTACAGAGCTGGAAACAGGTCACTTGTCTGTTCTTTAGTCATCAGGCCTTCCACTTGATGCTGCACTTCTTGAGTTACAATTACTTAGACATACAAGAAGATACAAGAGGTTGAAAAGTGTTAGATGACCATTAAAAGTGCTGCAAAGCATATATGATGTGATTTAATGCAAAACCTCTTTCCATCTCTCTGAGTAGCTGCGTTGGTGCAAAGTGCACAGGCTGTAGCACAATAAGGCTTTTAAAGCAACTTTGCTTTGTTGCCTAGATAGAAGACAACAAATCTTTCTTTCTGAGTCTTCTTCCATTTTCTGCTTCCCCTGTTTGTTTTTGGGCAGTCTCCTTCCCCACTGATGGGCAGGCAAGCACATAAGCAGGAAATCTCCTTGAGAACCACCCCTGGGCTGTGCCTATAAATCCCCTTGATTTGAGGGGTGGTGTTTTGTTGTCCCAAAGCCATTTAGCTTTACTGCTGTGTTTTATGATCCCAGGAGCTGCAGTGCAGCTTGGGGAGCCTGTGACCAGGAGCAGGGGCTGGGGATGGATTCCCCTCCCCATTCTGACCAGCTGCAGCAGCAGTGTCTGTCTGAGGTGCTCCTGGGGGCTCAGAATGTGCCTCTGGAATGGGCTTAACCTGAGCCAGTTTAGGTGCCTGCTCAGGATGAGCTGAGGGACATCCTGGCTGTGCTGGTTTCTCTGTTCTGAAGATTAGTTTAATCTAGATGAGTTTGTCCTAAAACTTAAATAAATACATTATTCTGGATAAAACTTGCCCCGTTTAGAAGAATAGAATGCATTTCCAGCTAAAGCAAGTATTCCATTTTCTGCCTGTAATGAAAAGCTGAATTTTCAAGCTACTCAGCTTTTGCTGTTCAAATCTGAATATAGTAACATGTGCTTTTTACATTGCTGAGGAGAGTGTTTGACTTGGTGCAAAACTGCATATTAAAATTGATCTGTTCACCAGTATGTTCAGTATTTCTGTTATTTCACATCATTGTCTGATGAAATGTGATGGTTTTCTTTCAGGATTCCACATTTGGGAGTTGCCATGTTTGCCACTGTGGAATTACCTGAAGTCCTGTTGCACACCTCAAAATACTGAAGTTGTGGAATTTGTTTTGGTAGGTAAAATAAGCATATGGTGTATCTGAATCTCTCTTGTTTTTGTACATTCTCCCCCTGCCTGCCCTCACTGCTGTAGGTGTTTGCAGGGCTGGGCTGGCTCCAGAGCTGACTTCCCAGCCAGGGTTAGGGGTATTTGCCCTCAGGTTTGTGGCTGCTCCTCCCAAGGAGAACAGTTGAGATGCTTTAGTGGTGTCATTCATCTGACACCAACATTCAAAGTTTGAAATTATTGGAACCCTGGCTAAATTGTTTCAGAGGAAATTTTAGTGCATATTTAAGTTTATTTTCAGTTATTCTTTCATATATAACAATGATTCTTATCCTTATTTCATTTCTTTGTGTTATATTGATATATGCCTAGAATTTGTTTAAAAGTTTTGTTGGGTTTTTGTTTTTGTTTTCCCCAGAACCATGATATTATTTTAATCTTTGTACCACAGAATGGATGTGTCTAGGTTTATTCATTGCTCAGGTTTAACAAGCTCCAAGATCACTATGGAAGGAAATAAAGGAAAACAGTTGTAGGAGGATAATACACAGTTAACAGATCTCCAGTAGAGACAGTGATCAGTGTTCAGTGTGATCAGTGCTCCTGGGCTCTGTAGGTGTTACACCTTAAACGTGGCCTGTGTGACTGTGTGTGAGAGCACATTACAGGTTAAAAGAAAACCATCCTCTCAGCAGTTTTCTGGCAATGCTAAACCTCCTCTGCTCCCATCATGAAAATCTCTACATATTTTTCTCACTGGCACCTAGAACAAAGGAAGCAGAAAACATTAAAGTGTATTATCCAAGGCATCCTTTTTTCCTGATATTTTTTGCTATTAAGTCACTTGAAAACCATTTTTCAGTGACAGCAAATGCAGCTTAAAACCTTTAGAAATTACTTTGCTACTGCTATCCCAGACTTTTCCTCCTCACTCTCAGTTCTGGTTTTCCCAAGGGATTTGGCTGTAACCTCATGTCTTTCCCTTCCCTGTTGCAGCTGTAAATAATGGTCAGTATGAGGATAAGGACCCTGCTTACTGCCAACTGGTGCCATCTGCTAGTGAAGGGCATCAATCCATCCTTCCTTCTGTTCTCATCCTTCCCAATCTTTTGTGTAATTTGAACAGTATTTGTTGAGATGTAGAGCATGATTTTAGTACTTTTTGTTTGTTTTGGGAGAGTGCAGGTTCTGGTGTGACATCAGTTGTGAAAGTGTTTCTTTTGAATACATTAAAATGCTTGTAAACCAATAGACTGTGGCAGAAATTCTGGGACAGGTGGCCAGACAAAGCCTTAGTTTGGTTTGTGTGCTCTGTGTAGTGCAGTAGATAGGGGAAAACAAGGCAAGAAATCTCAAGTTCTATTTAAGAGACAAAGTGATGTAAGTTTGGATCAGGTGATTGAACCTTGGGGCAAAAATACTAAGATATCAGTTGGGTTTTTTTTCCTTTGTGTTGTTTTTTCACTCCAGAGATCAGCTCTTCCAGGTGCTCCAGAGCCTGCCAGCTTTCTCATGTTCAGCTGCTCCCCAGTGACAACTGGCTGTTTCAGATTCTGCTCTAATCCCATCTCTCCTGGGCTCTGGATGGGATCTGTAAAACCTTGCCCAGGTTTTGGTGCTGGGTTTGTTGTGCAGGCTCTGTCAGGCTGCTGCTGGGGACAGCACAGGGCACAACAAAATGCCCTGGGGCTCCTGGTGGTGTGTGTGTCACCCAGCTGTCCCTCAGCCCAGGTCTCAGCTGTGGCATCCTCTATCCTGTGGGAATTCCTCCTCTGAAGAGTCTCTGTTTTGCACATTTTAGTGGGTCAGTTTTATCCATGAGCTGAGTGTGCCTGGGAGCTCCTGGCTGCAGCAGCCCAGGGTGTGCCCTGCATCCTTCAGGACACTTCATGGATTGAGCTCTTCCACCCCCTGTCCCCACACAACAATGCAGGTGCATTTGGGCCATTTGGCTGTTTATCTCCCCCTCTCTTACTTCGCTTAGATGTTCTTAATAATGAGACTGTACTGAGTAAG
The DNA here is from genome assembly GCA_037834095.1 of Argya squamiceps. Taxonomy (NCBI): domain Eukaryota; kingdom Metazoa; phylum Chordata; class Aves; order Passeriformes; family Leiothrichidae; genus Argya; species Argya squamiceps. The sequence continues at coordinate 785,541 of JBBMKD010000067.1, read as the reverse complement.
ACCAACTTTATAATAAAGAGGCATAACACTGCTGTAGCCAGTTCCAGTCCAGGTTTGAGGGCAAATGGTTGCCATGTGGTAGCACTGGACTTGCTCTGGGTTCCCAGAAACAGTTCTATAATGGAAAATACTAATTTGGAAACTCTAAAGGAGGAGGTGCAGGGGCAGGAAGGAGGCCATGTGTGCTTTTTGAAGGAAGGAGGATGGTCAGAGACCTTCTGTAGTGCCAAGTGAGCACTGGTGTTTGAGTTTCTGAAGTGTGCTGTGGTTGTGCAGATCAGGTCAGGTGTGGTTCTTACTCATCAGAGACCCTTCATAACCTGCTGGGAGTTCTGCTTGACGTGGATTGTTGGATGAGCAGTGTTTTACCTGTGTGTTCTTGTGCTGAAGGCTTTTTATATTTGTGTGGAAGAGCACTGAGGGAAGGTACATGCTAATTGTAGTCAGCTGCTTGCTCAGGATTTATGGAAGCCACCCCTATGACCATGAGAGTTACAGGAGTTGTTGGGACACTGTGCAGCTGGGATTCATTTGCTCTCTGACATGGTGCTGTGCACTGCCTGAAAAGGAAAATTCTGCAAATCATCACTTTCTCTTGTCATACTTGAGATAAATGATACTGAGTATAGGAACAGACTAAATTTCATGTGTTTGAGAGGGAAAGAGTGCAGATGAATGTAGCAGAGATCCTTGAGGAGCATGATGTAAAGAAAAAATGCAAAGGGAGCTGTAGCTATAGGTGTTGATCTGGGAGGTAAAATGTAAAGCTTGGTCTTGGTTTGCTTCCTTCACTCACAATATCCCTGCAGTCCTGTGATTCTCTGAGTTGAGTGAAGCAAGGCCTGTGGTCCTTTGGGATTTAGAAAACTCAATTGTTCTAGTGTTTGCAAAGGACCATAACTTCAACAAATCCTCCTGTCAAATTTAAGCACATTCAGATGAGGTTGATGAAATTTGGTCTAAGCTGCAGCATTTTTATGGGTTGTTTAAAAACCATGATTTAAGCAATCTGGGGGTCTTCTGCTCTTTCACAGGGAAGATGGAAGCTTCGGGCATCTCCATTAAAAAAAAAAGATTTGAAATGTTTGTGTTCTTGTGGATAAATTCTTATTTCTTTGGTGTTAGGGCTTGTCAGGTGTACTCGTGTTTCTTGCTGCAGGTGCAACACCCCATCACCTCTTAGTTGTACCTTTTCAACATGTATTTTGAGCTGAGATTTCTCTGCCTAAAAAGTTTACTCATGATTTTCTGATAAATGTTCTGTGTCATTTTCCTTAAACTATAGTGCTTATATTTCATAGGATCATTCCTTGCCTCATTCCTTGCACAGAATGGCTGTGTTTGGTCATTAAAAAGGCAGTTTGTGTAGGACTCTCAGCTCCTCTCTCCCTGGAGTCAGTGGATGTGGAATGACAGATGTAGGAATGCAGAAGGAAGAGGACTGCTCTCCTGGTTGGTGTAAAGTTAGCTTGGGTAAGGAAGTTATCAGTCCAAGAAATTGTATGAAAATCAGTTAAAACATCTTTTCACAGATGTTCCTGTGAAACAGGATTGTGATTCTTATTATCTGGGCACCTGACATGAAACTGAGGAGTTTGTCTTAATGGAGGTGTCAAACACTCAGAGCAGGAATTTAGATACAAGGCCAAACAACGAGGGAAAAAAAAGAAAAAGAAAAAAAAATTGAATTGTCTGTGTTCACCTGGTAATGAATTTTTAAAATTTATTTCTCTATTGCCCATCTTAAAGTTTCCATGGGAATTGTAACTATATGAAAGCACTATGGAAATAGAGCAGTACCTGTGAAACATTGAACCCACTTTGTGATGCAGGACTGCAGAAGAGCTTGTGAGACAAAATTTGCTTGGTTTTTAATCTGAGATTTGAGGATGAAGGCTGATGCTGCAGGATGAGAGAGTAACTCTGTGTAAAATAGGGGATTATTCCTTAGTGCTGTGGGATTGCCTGGTGTGGGGTAGGGTTGCAAGGGAGAGAAAAAAGCCCAGTATTTTGTAAATATAGTGGCTATATGTGTAGAGATCTGACCAAAAGCTGAGGGGAGTTTGTGACTTCCAAGTCCCTGATTTTTCCTTTGTAATATTGTCCATTGAGCAGCCTTGTGTGTGTGTGCAAACAGTGCAGAGCTGAATCTGTGCTTGTCTAATGTGGTTAGGTTTTTTATTAGAAAAGGTTGTTTTCTGGCCAGTTCATCTTTAATCTCAAAGTTGTAGTTTTAATTTGTGTTGGGAACTTGAACCTCTGCCAAAACCCCAGTCGGTATCCCTTTCAAGGGTATGTTGTCCTGAGCTAAACCTTCTGGGCAGGTTGTGCTAAACCCCCACAGCTTTGGAGTTGTGAGGTCTTGACTGTCCTGGCTGGTGAATGGATTTCATTTTGACAGTGGTGTAGGGAACAGGTCCCTTTTTTGGCTGTTTTCACAGATGGTTTGAGTCTTTTAGCAGTATTTGTGAAGTGCTGAGTGTTAGAGCAGATGTCTCACCTGGAAAGAATAGTGCCATTGCCCTCATGATGAAGTGGGAAAATGTGTGTCTTAACATTGGTGGTGTCCACTGTAAGTTTAGGGATAATTTTATCACAGGTTGTACATCTGTAACAGCTTAGATTAATGCCATAATGTCAAAATTTAGTGCAAAATTTAGACATTTTGTTATGCAAAATCCATCAGGTGTGGCACTTGATTTCCTGAATTCATTCTTATGTGAGCATGGTGTGGGGGCATGGTGGGAGTTGTGGGCTGTGACAGGGGGAGCAGATTTCAGGTTGTTGTGTGCATAAGAGGCTGAAAATACATAAATCTTTACAGATTTTAGCAAACTAAGCACAGTATGCTTGAGACTTCACTGGGTGTGATTAAAATATTTGTCAAATGCTACACTTCTGGGAAAAATGTGCTGTGGCTTTCCTACTGCTTTGGGCCTATTGCATCTGCAGTCTCTAAAACTAAATTTGGTGATTCTTCTTATCATTCTGTAATTCAACTGTTGCTGTGAGTTTCAGTCCCCTGTTAGGCACTGCAGCATTGGTGCCAGGTGCTTGCTTGTCCCCTCTACAGAAATAACTGTAATTCATTTTCCTCTGATTTTTTATTCTCTGCCTTCCTTTCTACCTTTCTGTGTTTTAGATTAACTGGAACACTTCCCAAGTCAAGTGCAGCACAATTCTGCCAGGAGCCCCTTTCTGTTTGTCCTAGTGGAGGAGCAGCTTGGACACTGCCATGGCCATTTCCAGCCTCACACACTTGGTCTCACAGAGCCCAACACTGGCTCACCAGGTATGTTTTTCTGTCAATGAGCAAATGTGCCACTGAAAGCAGCTGTCAATGTAGTTACAAAATTATTATTTAATTCTCTTTTTCCCTTCCAAGCATCACCTTGATGTCTGACAGGCTCCCATTGTTGGAAACAATGGTTTTGGATGATCCACCTAACTTAAAAGATACATATGCCTCCTTGTACTCTTCAGCTATGGAAGACTTAGAGGTGGATTTTGATTCAGGACTGGAGGAAGATGAAGTGAAACAGGAGGCTGCTCCTGGGGATTCCACCATCTTTGTAGCTTTTAAAGGAAATATAAGTGACAGAGACTTTGAGCAGAAGCTGGATACCATACTGGAGAATGTGCCTGGCCTTTTACACATGGGTAATGTACCTGATTGTCACTTCCCAGCTTATTTAGGTAGTCAAGGTACTTGCACAAAAAAATAGATTATATTGGGTTTGAGCTATTTAGTTTGTAATGATATTTGAGAGTTATTCTTAGTGAATTTGTGAGTTTTTCTTCTCAGAAACGCAGACTGCAAGTGTCTGCAGTTGTTTTGTTGTTTAAAACTGATTTATTTAGTTCATTCATTTTTCTTCTGCTTCCACACTGTACCTGATTTTATTCTCTTTCCTGTCCCTCTGTGGCTGTGACACATGGTTGTTTTATACAAAAGTGAAACCAGGCTTATTCACACAGGAGATGTGTTTTACTGCCCAAACTGTCCAATTTAAACTACTGCAGTTCTTCTGAGAATGGCTTCACTGTCCAGTACCTGTGACATTAGTGCCCTTTTCTGACCTACCCTACCTGACTGATTGATGAATTGATTGATTGATGAATTGATTGATTGATTTGTGCTGAGGAATGGGTAGTGCCCTGACACACCCCTGAATGCTCACCCAGGGCTGGGAACAGCTCCATGGCAAGTCAGTGGTAACAGGCTTTTTGGGCCATCTTTTACCAGAATGTTTAGATCTGGAAAAAGACATTTGTCCCCTGTCTGAGCATGTTGCAAAAGGTCCTGTGCTGATACTGATGGCTGCTCAGTTAAGTAGCCTTGCTTGTTTTCTTCAACAGTGTCAAACACCTTTTCAGGAAAATAACACAGTACTTCTCAATAAACAAAATTAATTTCTTTGTCACTTTATTCCTTTCTTTCACTTTTGTCCATGTAGTCAACTGACATCAGTTTGTTGTTTTCTCGCTGTTGTTGCTCAGAGAGATAAAATAGCTGGGATAAGACAAAAATACTGTGAAGAAATATCAGTTTTGAGCTGTATCTTACAAGCAGCTGGAAGGATCTGTAAACTAACAGACCATTACTGGTGTGAAGGGATGTGTGTCATAGCACAGATGAATTGTGTAGTTTTTGATGTGAAATAAATTCAGTCTCAGGCTGCATGTAGTCATCTTTGTTATACAGAGGCATCTGCATGCTGAGTCTTTGATAAATATTAACACCAAAATTAATAAATATGATTCAGACCTCAGCTGAGAAAGCAAATCCTTAAAATCAGTGTCAAGGTAATTTGAAAATTATCCATGTGAGAAGTTATTTAAGCTGATTCAAAGCAAAATAGGATATCCTGAATGCAAAGTTAGTAAATAACATGGGGTCATCTTGGCACATGCAGTGTTTGAAAAATGAGAAACTTGGGTACAGACACATAGAAATACTGAAACTGATGATACAATTTTTCTATGTAAAATACTGGAACATTAATAACAGAAAATATGGGATTGTTCAAACCTCCACAAAAGGGGATTTTAAAACTCCTCCTGCCATGTTTCCAGCAAAACCAGGTTTATAGGTAGAACGAGGATTAGTTTAATAATTCCATTTCTGTAGCAGAAAAAGGGGCCCGGTGAATTAGTGGTGAACAAGAGCTTCCTAAATAGGAATGAGTTTTGGCATTCTTAACTAACATGTTTGTTAGACTCCAAAAGTTAGCAAGTGTTTAGTAAATCTAAGGTCACAGTGGAGGAACTGGCTGATGAACATTTGGGCCAATGCTTTCTGTTGTGAGAGGAACTTTCTTCACAGGAAGATAGAAACTGGAAACTTATAAAGCTCTATTGGAGGTATATTTTTAACTGTCCATAACTGCATCTTGTAACAATCATTTAGGTAGGTATCACTTTGGGTAATGTAACCAGCATAACTGCCCAACCTTTCTGCTGGTACTTGGAAAACCACTGATCTTTGTAGAAACACTCATTTGTAGAACAGGTTTTCAGAAAACCTGCAAGTAAATATTTCACATGACTTTGAGATGCTTTTTGGCAGTGGATTTGAAATTCTTACCCAGAAAAATAAATAATAAGGTAGAAATCAATGAAATATTGCTAGGAGTCTGTTGGCACTGGTCTTATAAAAAAAAGATGGTTTCACAAGCATTTGTAGAGCAAATATTTCAAGCATTTCATTCCTGTAGTCATCTGGTTTTCCTGCATTCATCTGGTTCACAAACAAATGTACTGTACACATGGCTGGAGCCCCTCTGCTCTGGAGCCAGGCTGGGAGAGCTGGGGGTGCTCACCTGGAGAAGAGAAGGATCCAGGGAGACCTCAGAGCCCCTGCCAGGGCCTAAAGGTGTTCCAGGGGAGCTGGAGAGGGACTTTAGACAAGGAATGGAGTGACAGGACAAGGGGGAATGGCCTGAAGATGAAGCAGTCTAGATTTTAGATGGGATATTAGGAGGAAATTGTTCCCTGTGAGCGTGGGGAGGCCCTGGCACAGGTTGCCAAGAGAAGCTGTGGCTGCCCCTGGATCCCTGGAAGTGGCCAAGGTCAGGCTGGATGGGGCTTGGAGCAGCCTGGGATAGTGGAAGGTGTCCCTGCCCATGGCAGGGGGTGGAATGAGATGGGCTTTAAGGTCCCCTCCAAGTCAAGCCTAATACCTATAATTGTATGAAATCTGTTTTATTAGATCTTTTCTTATCTTTCCAAAGTAGTTTATCCACAGAATATTTCAATTTTTGAGTAATACTATCAAGTGATTGTGCTGTCTATTGCATTGGTTATTGTTTGAGTTGTATTTTTGCTGTTAATTCATTGGAAAATCCCTGATATGGTTTGGCAGCACTGGTTGCTGTACCACCTCTGTGGGGAGAAATCTCCTGTACCTGAGACTAGGCACTGGCAATTTTCAAAGCCAAGTACGGTTTCATTTCTTTCAACTTTTTAACCAAGTTGTTTCATCAGACATGTTTAAAAACCACCTTTACACTGACTTGGATTGTTTTTCTTTGAAGAATCCAACAAGTTAAAAGTGCAGAAGATAGAGCCTTGGAACAGTGTTCGTGTCACCTTCAACATCCCCCGGGAAGCCGCCGAGCGGCTGCGGATCCTGGCTCAGAACAACAACCAACAGCTCCGAGACCTGGGCATCCTCTCAGTTCAGATTGAAGGTATTGCACACTGAGTCTGCTTCCAAAGATCACATTTAATAGACTCAAAAAGCAGTTTTGTCTACTTGGTTAGCGTTGCAAAACTTGTAAGTTATTACTTTGGCTTTAGTGAAAAAGATAGCTCAAGACCTTTGTTCTTTCAAGAATAAAATTTACTACTAATAAAAATGAAAGTGCTGGAAATGCTGTGGGCACCAGGAACCCTCCTGAGAAATGTTTTCTGTGTGTTGACTAGGAAGGGGTTGGCTGATTTTCTTTCCTTGTTGTTTCATGTGAGGCTTTCTTTAAGACAAGTTTTCAGTGGATTTCACAGTTACTATATCCTTTCTGGACAGTTGTCCAGGAGCACCCTCAGGGTGAAATCAAGGGCAGGTAATGCTTGTCATGACATTTGTTCTTCTTTAATCTGGAAGCCAGAAGAGTGATGTGATGTATAAAGGTCCTTCTAAAGTGCGCAGTGGAGGTGAAGCCTGTTCTTCCCTCCTCGGCATCTCCTAAATGTCCTTTTGCAAATGTCTGTGTTCTGCTTTTCTGTTTCTTCTGTTCACCCACCCTGTGCCTTCCTTAGGGGAAGGTGCTATCAACTTGGCTTTAGCCCAGAGCAGGAGCCAGGATGTGCGGATCAACGGGCCCCTGGGAGCCAGCACGGCCATGCGCCTGGACACGGGATTCCCCATGCAGGGGGGGCAAGGTAAATCCCTCAGGGCTTCTTGGTGGGGCATCAGGCACTCAAAGATTGACTGCTGGGCTAATGAAACTCCACTGGTTACAGCAACTGTTGTTTGCAGAACTCTAATTGCCATTTAAATTAATGTCTGTTCTTGTTCCGTCTGTCAGACCATGTCCTGTGTTATGTAAATGAATTGTTGGGTGCATTGTGTCCCACAAACATTGGAGTGATTTTGGCAAGGCCAGTCAGTTTGTTTCTGGGTATTTTGAGGGTGTGGTGGTTTGGGGTTTTGTTGGTTTGTTTGGGGTTTTTACATACAGCCTGTAGGAGCAGATGAGTTGAGTGTAGTGAATTCACTTTGAAATATGCACAAATTTTCACAGTGTTCTGTTTGATTCCCTTGATGGAAATGTGCATAAGTCTTTATTCAGTGTACAATAAATTGACTTAGATTAAATCCATTAGAATTACAGGAAGGACAGGACACTGTTATATTACTCTCTTCTTATTTTCTGATAAGCTTTTGAGATCTGGTCATAAAGAAGGAATTTTTGTGGAAAGGTGTAGTTTATTAACTATATTTTAGAGCACTGTATATTTTTAACTACAAAACTCATATTTGACTAAGAGTTTTTATAGAGACAGCTACTATCTAATTTATTAAAATAGCTGAATCATAAGGCAAAATAAATAATATTTTAACAAATAAGATTTAAAGCAATTAAACCAGGAGAATTTTTAGTCAGTTTATCTAAGATGCATTTGGCTGTTGAGGAGAAGGAATGGAAAGAACATTTCAACTGTGTAGAAACCTGATTAAACAGTAGTGAAATCTTTGTCCTTAACAAAGACTAAAATTAAAAAAGGGCTCTGCTCCCCAGTGTGGCAATCAGCGCCTTCATTTCCTGTCTGCAGTCAACAATGTAACAGCAATATAACCAACAGGGCAACAACAGTAATCATTTTAGAAAATTATGGCCTGTGGAGTTGGAGTTTTTTTCTCTCTTGCAACATCTCAGTTACTTTCTAGTTTCAGATTTTGCAAAAGCTTGAATTACATGTACAGCTTTGATACGACCTTGTCACTTGGTGCTTTCAGTGATAGATCAGGCTCACATTAATTCATGAGTCTGTAGTGTTTCCTTGTATACTCTTTTTTAAAATTTGGTGTTAAAGAAAGAGCTACAGCTGACCTGAACTTGTTTGCTTGATACCAGGGAATCTTGAGTTTTCAGAGAGGTGTGTTCTCAGGTAATTTTGGACAAACAATTCTTGAAGTCTAAAGAAATGTTTTACCAACAAATATACTTTTTTCTAGTTAAAAGAAAAATTCTAAAATTCTTCTTTATGTAACTGCAAGACTTGATAATTTCCATTTCTTTTTCTTTAAGGTTTAATAAGAATGAGCAATGCTGCAGCTGTCATGATGTCCCAGGGTGGAAATGTGCCCTCCTCTATGGTGGCAAGTGGTGCTAGTGCTGAGCTGCAGCCCCGAACACCTCGGCCTTCCTCACAGCCAGGTGGTAAAATTTAGTCGTAACACTGATCTGAAAATATTCTTAAACTTTGATTCTTCAGCACACAGGCTTGAGTGTGTACTCATGAGAGTACTCCAGAATTGTTCTGGAGAATTTTCCCTGCTTTTCTGGGAGCTACTTTTTCTGTGAAAACCTCCCTTCCCCCTTAATCTGTTAAATGTTTTCAAATAATTTGGGTGCGTAATTAATCACCAGCCTGCTTAGTATTTTGTTCAAATATGTTGAGCAATGGCAATGGTATTTTTGCACTTGAACTGTCATGACTGAGCTTTATGTTTAGCTGAAGGTAAGAGAAGGATTGATTCAATGAGGCAGGAGTATTTTGGTGCTTTTTTGTCCTCTTTTCAGGACGGGTAGATAGTCTGGTAGGTTAAGGATTGGGGTCTGGTGGGTGTGAATGTTTAGGGTTTATTCTTCACAGGTTCCCCAGGGAAGTGGTCATGGCACCAAGTTTGACAGAGTTCAGGGAGTGTGTGAATGATGCTCCTAGTCCTGTGGTTTAATCTTAGGTGATCCTGCCAGGAGCAGGGACTTGGACTCAATGGTCTTTCCAGCTGAGATACTTTGTGATTCTGCAGTTCTGAGTGTGTAGAAGGCTCACATCAGTCTGTAGCATTGTGGGGCTGTTGTGCTTTATTTTAGAGGATATAAATTGATAAGACCTGGCTTCTGTGGAATATGAATTTTTATGCGGAGTAAGAAAATGCAAGCAAGCAATTTAGCGTTTGTTGTTTTGGGATGGGTTTTGTCTACAGTAGGAGTTTTTTAAAAAATTATTTTTCTTTGCTATGTTATTAGATGCAATGGACCCACTCTTATCTGGGCTAAATATACAGCAACAAAATCATCCATCTGGATCTTTAGCTCCCCAGCTCCATTCAATGCAGTCAGTTCCTGTAAACAGGCAGATGAACTCAGCCAACTTTCAGCAGCTACAGCAGCAGCAGCAGTTGCAGAATCGGCCTCCCCAGCCACATCAGCAGCCACAGCAGGGCATTCGACCTTCATTCTCTTCACCAGCACAGGTTCCAGTTCCCCCTGGCTGGAACCAGCTTCCTTCTGGAGCACTTCAGCCTCCTCCAACCCAGGGAGCACTGGGTACATTGACAGTAAACCAGGGTTGGAAAAAGGCCCCATTGCCTGGACAAATGCAGCAGCAGCTTCAAGCAAGACCATCTCTAGCAACAGTACAAACTCCTACTCATCCTCCACCTCCATATCCTTTTGGAAGCCAGCAAGCTTCCCAGGCTCACTCAAACTTTCCCCAGATGAGCAATCCTGGCCAGTTTACTGCTCCTCAAATGAAAAGTCTTCAGGGAGGACCCTCACGGGTTCCTACACCACTACAACAACCCCACCTGACCAACAAGTCTCCTGCTTCTTCTCCCTCCTCCTTCCAGCAGGGCTCTCCTGCCTCATCTCCAACTGTTAACCAGACACAGCAGCAGCTGGGACCAAGGCCCCCCCAGAGCAGCACTCTTCCCCAGGGATTCCAGCAGCCTGTCAGTTCTCCCAGTCGGAATCCTATGGTGCAACAGGGGAATGTACCCCCCAACTTCATGGTGATGCAGCAGCAAAACCAAGGTCCACAAGGTTTACACCCTGGTTTAGGAGGTAAGAAGTACTGACACCCTCTTTTATTTTAAAAGGAAAAGAAAAATAAAGTGGCTAGAACTAATGTTACTGTTAGTTCTGAAAAGATCCTTTATGAGACAGAATCAACCAATGGATGGAGTATGAGGTGAGTGTTGGTGAATGAGCATCAGCATCACTTTGGTTTCTACTCTGTCTCTGTCCTGCAGTGTCACAGAGATGCCTGAAGGGTCGGGGCAGAGTTGCTGTGTGCATTGCTCTTATTAGTGCCAGTTGTTCTGTTGACAGCTCTTCTGTTGCCCTTAAGCAAGCTTAGGCTGTTCAGAGATGGTGTGGGGATTTTGTGTAGGTTTGGGGCTGTTGTTTTTAGGAGGAAAGGGGAGGATTTCTTGCGAGAGTGTAATGAAAACTTCTTTTCTCTGTTCAGTCTGTTCAGCTGTCACCATTTACATTTACATTTTCTATTACAGAAGTGAGGCATTGTTTTGCATCTTTCTTTCTAAGCTGTGGATGTTTCTTCTTCACCCTGTCTGTATTTGTCACCAGTTTCTTCCTGTATAAAGAGGAAAGAGCTATTGTTGCCATGCTGTTGTACTCCCTGTCCTAAAATTAAGAGGTTAAGGGATGTTTTAATTTTTTATTTGGCTGTGTTGTCTTTAGTTTTCTCTTTGGACCAAAGCACTCACTTCCTTTCCTTACTACTCCTAGAGTTCTTCTCTAACAATGAAGGCATTTCTTTTGTCAGTCCCAGGATCTCTTTTGTGTCCTTGGTCTTTTTTTCCCCTTGAGCCCTTTGTATTTCCATGCAGATTTGTCCTGTTTCTCCTTGCTCACTCATTTGTTCATCTTCCTCTCAGATGGCTATTCTTAGGTCTCATGCACCAGTTCTTGCTTAAGCCTTTGAAATAATTTCTTTATGTACTTATAAATATGGCCCATATTCTTTGTCCACCTACACACACACAAACACATTCTAATGTCTTGCATTCTCATGTTGTACATCCAAAATCTGACCAAACACTTTAAGGAATTCCTGTTTCTTGGTCTACTGATCTGGACAAGCTTCTCGTTTACACGGTTTGTACCATGGGAATTTTCTGTGTTTCAAGATTCTCTTGGGATCTGCCAGTGCCCTACACTTGGTGCACCTTATTTTGTCTCCATCTGGGAGCAGTTATTCATTATTTATTACAGTCACATTTCCCTACAGCTTTGCCTCACCAGCCATGTGTCTCCATCAGAAATCTCATCCATGACCTTCAGCCAGTGTAATCTCTGTGTTCTGCTTCCTAACTAAAGCTACTACAAACAAACCTTAAGGGTTTTTTTGAGTTAAAAGTCACACCAGAAATAAACTATCAAAATACGTTATTTGGTCTTATTGTAGACCTTATTGCTAAAATTAACAATCCTGCTGTGAGCTGTATCCTCAGGTGATCTTTAAAAGACAGGATTCCTAGGTTTCAGCAAAGCTGTCTTGCTCCCACTGCTGAGATTTTTGCCTGACTTCTGTGCATGCTTATTCTTTGCTGCAATTTATATGTTAATTTGTCTTTATAGATCTTTCCATTTTTAAGCCACCTTACATTTAAAGGTTTGGTGTAAATGAATGCATCCAAACACTTTGCATTTCACACTGCCAATTTAGCAAATCAGAATTTATATCAGATTTGGAATAGGCCAAGCTAACACCCTTTTTTCTCAGTTCAAGCATTCCTGTGTGCAAAACTTCCCTAGAAGTTTAGCAGAACTAAGATTGGAGTCCAGTGATGTGGTGTTTCAATGAGTCTGTTTCTCTATTTGCAGATATATTTGGTGTTTGGCCTACAGACTTGATTACCTTGAAATATTAATTACAACCTAAGACCAGATAATTAGCACAAGCAGTAAAATTAGGTGTGCAAGAAAGCTCTAACTGCAGAAGGAATTGAAGTCACATTCTGGCACTGGATCAGGAAAACAAAGAGGGCAGTGGGCAGGATTGCTTCAAAGTCTGAGCCATTGTATGGACAGTGAGTTAGAAAGAAGTGGGTTCTCTTAAATTCATCCATGCTGCTGCTCATGTTGCCAGGTAGAGGGGAGGTTTTTCTCTCTGTTTCAGGGCAGCAGTGATTTTTGGATGTGCCAAAGTGTGGGTGTTGTGCCACATAAGGGCCTCAAAGAATTCCTTGCTCTTGCAGCAGGAATAGCAGAGTTACTTGAATGAGCAGCAGGTCTGGACATCCTGAACTGTGGGGTTCCTCAGCCCACTCTGGGATGGAAAGACCATTTGACTGTGTGCACTGATAAGGAGTGTGTGCCTGGTGTGTCAGAGTTGGTGAGAGGAGCACATCACTAACAAAAATACCAATTATTTCTGTTTGTGTACATGGAATAAATTAAGGGTGTGTGAAGAAATGCAGTAGAGCAGAAGGCAACAAACCACATTACTTTAATTTCTAGTTTCTAAAAGGTCAAATGTGGACTTTACACCTTCTCTGGGTAATAAGTTTTGTACTTAAATTATAGTTTGAAATCAGTCGTAGTAATTTGTTAGACAGAATTATTGCACAGGTAAGAACTATAAATCACCTCAGTGGATTTTGTATATTGGCAAAAAACAATTTCTGCCTAAACCTGTCATATGACAACACAGACTCAAAGGTGTTCTCCAATGACAGATTTTGTCTATTTTTCATTTGCCATTTTCCATAGTAACTAATCAGAAAATTCTCCTGTTCAGGAATGCCCAAGAGGCTGCCCCCGGGGTTCCCTGCAGGCCAGGCCAACCAGAACTTCCTGCAGGGCCAGGTGCCCTCCACAGCTCCAGGAACTCCAGGGAACAGCGGAGCACCACAGCTGCAAACCAGCCAGGGCGTGCAGCACACAGGTCTGACTGCACTGGGGCCTCCCTCAGCTCCTAACATTTGTAGCACATGATGCCTTTTCCTGTGTCACACGGGTCCCCAGCCATTAAACTCCTGCCACTAACAGGGAGCTGCTGGCTGGGGCTGCAGCAGCACTCTGGGATGTAGTGCTGGATAGGGGAAAAAAAAGCATAAGGCTGCTTGTGTTTCTCAAAACCCAACAATTATTGATGAGGACTGCAGGTCTGGCACTTCAGAAGTTGAGAAATTGAATGGAAGGTAGCACTGAAATTTGGAGGTATGGGGTAATAAAGATAAAACACAAAATTAACCTCTTGTCCAGAAAAAAAAAAAAAAGGTAATTATCTTAGAAGCAGAACAGCAAAATAATCTTGTTCTGCATTGAAAAGATTATTTATTACTTCCTTCAAAAATTTCAGAAGTCTGCTTAAAGTGTGAAAATGAAATCTTTATTTCACAAATGTCTGTCTCCATTTAACAACTCAATTATTAGTCTTTTGGCTGGATTACAAATACCCTGCTGATGTCATTTCATCAGTACTCTGTGTGCATTTATTCTTTATCCATTCTAAAGTAACCTCAGGGTTTGAAGCTCATTTTGATTAGGAATTACTCTGCTGGGTTGGGTGACATTATGGAAGATTTTCAAACTTAGGTGTAGATAACAACTGAAATTAAGTTTCTGTTATGTCTTCTGCAGTGGGATACAAGGGAAGTACCAGTCCAAGTGTTTATTTTGAGATGTATGATGTTCTGTTTTGATAACTAACATGTAGCTATACCATCAAACTTTGCATCCCAGGGCTGCAAATATATGAGATATTTCCATATATATTTCCAGTTTATTGGAGAAGGGAGGAAAGCAATTTTGGAGTACTCAGCATTTAAAGGTGTGAAAACTCTTGCACCATACCAATTAGTTTCTTACTGGCATTTTCTTTTTATTTCTTTAAGGTGGCCAAGGATCTGGACCTCCTCAAACTCAGATGCAAGCAGCACATGGCCCACCAAATATGATGCAGACCAATCTCATGGGACTTCATGGAAATATGAACAACCAGCAGGCTGGTGCTAGTGGGGTGCCACAGGTTAACATGGGCAACATGCAGGGACAGCCTCAGCAAGGACCACAGTCCCAGCTTATGGGGATGCATCAGCAAATCGTGTCCTCTCAAGGGCAGATGGTGAACATTCAGGCTCAGGGATCCATGAACCCTCAAAACCAGATGATACTTTCTCGAACTCAGCTCATGCCACAAGGCCAGATGATGGTGACACCTCAAAACCAAAATCTTGGTCCCTCTCCCCAGAGGATGACCCCACCCAAACAGATGATTCCCCAGCAGGGACAGCAGATGATGTCCACACACAATCAGATGATGGGACCTCAGGGCCAGGTCATGCTACAGCAAAACTCAATGATGGAACAGATGATGACCACTCAGATGCAAGGAAATAAACAGCCTTTTAATACTCAAAACCAGTCCAATGTTATGACGGGGCCAGCTCAACTGATGAGAGGACCAACCCCAAACATGCAAGGAAACATGGTGCAGTTCACTGGGCAGATGATGGCACAGCAAGGCCCTGTGAATGGGAATCCTTCTCAGGTGATGGGAATTCAAGGGCAAGTTTTAAGACCCACTGGACCTGGTCCTCACATCTCTCAGCAACTTGGGGATACTGCAACCACAACAAACAACGATGGGAACTTGACACAGATGTTACCTGAAGTTCCTGTGCAGCAGCCAAACATGGTGCCTTCTCATATGCAAGGAATGCAAGGAAACAACAATGCTTCAGGGAGTCATTTCTCTGGCCATGGGCTGCCTTTCAATCCAGGGTTTAGTGGAACTCCCAATGGGAACCAGGTTTCCTGTGGGCAGAACCCTGTGTTCCCTGTCAATAAAGATGTGACGCTCACAAGTCCTCTCTTGGTTAACCTCCTCCAGAGTGATATCTCAGCAGGGCACTTTGGTGTGAACAACAAACAGAATAACCAGAATGCCAACAAGCCAAAGAAGAAGAAGCCTCCAAGGAAGAAGAAAAATAATCAACAGCTAGAACAAACAACGTAGGTTTAATATTACAGTGTTTTTTATAAGGGGCATGAAGAAACTCCACAGGCATCTTGTCAATATTTTATCAGCAAGTAATGGGTGAGAAAGGACTTGTATTTTATTCATGTTGTAGCAGTTTCTCTCAAGAGTCTGTCATTGGAATGTTTGTTCAAGATTAAAAATGACATGCAAATATCCAAACTCAGTTATAAACCCAATTCTACCAGCACTGTTCCTTACCTTTACTGGGTGAAGGAAGTTTAGCATGTGGCCTGTGGTGCCACAGCCCTTGGAAGATGAGGCTGCCTTTATTAAGCAGTCTGACAGCCACGATCAAAGGGTGGGGAGTACGTTCAGAAGAACTAGAAGCCTCTATATAACACGTGCAGGACAGATTTTGGGGGCTTGTTTCCTGAATCATGTGCATATCCTGACACATTTCTGCCTGGAATTGAGCTGGACTTCTTAGTTGAAGCTGCAGCTAGAATTTATAGGGAAGAAGGTGGTACTTTCTGGGTATGAGATAAACAAATCCCAGCAGTGCTGGTCCTCCTGACCTAGCAGAGATTAGGAAGGGAAAATAACTCCACAGCTTCTGAGAGGGAGAAGGCCAATGGAAAAGATTGAAAGATAATGAATGAATGTGTCATTTTAGTGAAAATACAAGATTGCAGAATCTCTTCCCTCTTTGGCCAGAGTGTTCTTTCTTGGCCAGCTGTCCTATAGCATTTGCCATTGACAGTTCACTATTATCCAGCACAGGGTGGTAGCTGCTGCTGCTGTGTCATTATTCACCTCAAATGGTGAAGGCAGATATGCTTTATTGAATTATTCTAATGCTGCACATGAGCCCATGGGGCATTAACAGGAATCCACCTGATGGTACTTCAGGGGATTATTTTCAATCAGGGGAAAATCGGGAAAATTTAAAAAATTTGCACAGAAAATCATAACACAGAAATATCCAAATATCAAAATTAAATTCTTAGAACCAAACAAAACAGTGGCAATAGCACATGGAGCTCCTGGTGTGGCTCTGGTTCCACCAGTCTGGCCCTTGTGAATAATCATGGTTTTAGCCTGAAGTTTATGCTGCCTTTCCTAGGGATACATGTTCAGTTCAGTGCAAAGAAAAGATGACATCAAGTATTAAGCAACTGTTCAATATTTTAGCTTTTCTCTTGGTTATTCAGTGTGTAGCCCCAGTCTGCATTTTCTGCAGTGTCAAGATTCCTTCAAGAAGATGAAATTAATAATCTCGTGGGCATTTTAATTGTGTACTGAAAAACTCACATCATCTATAGCAAGTGATCTTTTGTGACAATCATTAATTGGCTTAACTAGTACAAAAATAAAGTGCAGATATGCTGTAAGGTAAAGCAAAGCATGCTAATTTAATAGGCCTTGGAGAAAGGCTTTTCAAGCCTCTGCTGTATAGTTGTATACAGTCATGGTATGGCTTGTCAGGTCCTCACTGCTGCTGAGTGATCCCAGATTACAGCTGGAGGAGGACACAGTCTGTGGCCAGATGTGGAAACCTGGGGAAAGTAACTTGGCCAGCACCAAGTGTGTGGCCAGTCTGCAACTTTGGGGTGACTTAAAAACCTGACACAGACACCAGTTCCTCCAGTCCAAACAGATTCCAATAAAGTGATGATAAACCACTGCTGGAGCAAGTGCCTTGCTGTGGAAGTGACAGAGCATTCAGAGGGAGCAGATGAGTTGGCACTGCCTTCTGAAAAAAAAATCCATTAATCATTAAAGAAAACTGTTATGATTTTGTTTTCATGGGTCCTGCTGATGAGCACCCAGCCTCAGAGTGACCTGGGAATCTCAATAAATGTGTCTTCCTCTGAGAAAAAAAAAGCTCTTCCTCTGAGCTTGCAAACTTCACAAGACTATTTCCTTATTAAAAAGTTTTCACAGTAGAAGTCTCAATTACAGCTTTTCTAATGAGCTATGACAGCTCAATTCAGCTCCTATCTAAGGCTTTGTATCAGATTTTGGTGTAATTAACAAAGGAACCAGAATGTTGTTCTGATGTGGACGAGCATTTTGGTTCTACGTGGACTATATCGATACTTGATCCTTGCAGAAGCACTAAGAAGGGAGCTGTTCTTAAAAAAGTTCCTGAGTTTATTTTCCAGCAAAAAGAGGGAGACTGCAGTGAAAGCTGGCTGTAACACCCTCCTGCCTCCCTCACTCTCAGTTTCCCTCACATCGTTGGGCAAGCTCAGCATTTTCCTGCCTTGGAATTGGCAGGAGTGAAATCCAATTTAGATCACTTTCTCTTGCATAAGAAGCAAATTGGATGCTTTTCATCTCAGCTTCCTCTCTGTCATTCTTCCTCAGAAATTTTAGAATTCAGGGCAGCAAACCTTGTGTGGAAATGCAGCTAATTTGATAAAGACACTAAAAGTCATTTCTGAAAATAATAACATAGTAACAAAAGGACAATTAATAATATGGATTGCAGTCATGTTGGAATGTAAACAGGATGAGTGAGCTAATGAAATAGTTTCAAAGATTTGCTTAATTGAGCAACTTTGCATTGCAATGAAACCCAGAACATTTTGGTTGTTTAAAAGTATTTTCATCTGCGTGCTGAACCTGAAGACTGTGGGTAATGGGATGTAAACTGAGGAACAAGATGCTAGATGAAATGAGACTGTGGATAAAACAGGTTGGTTAATCCTATTCAATCCATGCACAAACAAGCAGTTGTTTCATGTTCCCCTGTGCACACACCATGATGAGCAGGTGCACTGGTGGAACAGAAATAACCCCTGTGGGAGGTCATTCTCAGTGCTGACAGCTCTGCAGGACTAAGAGGCTTTTCCCAACCAGACTCAGGGAGTTTCACTGCAGGTCCAGGGGTGCCAGTCCCTTGGCAGAGCTGGGAAATGCCCTCACTCAGCAGCAGGGGAGGAGCCTCTCTGTACCCCTGGGCCAGGCTGGCTCTGCCACACCTGTCATTTTAGGTTTGCTCTCCTTGTGACCCAGCTGCCACCTTCTTTGGGTTGCTTGGTTTAGGTTTTCCTGGAGTTCTCACTCCACCCTGATGAGGGGTTTGTATCTGAAGGGTGTATTTCAGAGTGCAGCTGGTAGAGCAGAGGTACTGTTGATGACAATCCAGACTGTACCTGGTGTGCAGTTACTCTTATGTATTTTTTTTACATCTAGAGTACTAGAAAAGAATAAATATAGAATGTTTTGTCCCTCACACATGCATCTTGCTATTCATATTCTGATTATTTTTCAGGAATGGTTGTTGCTAAACATGCCTGGTGAATTTCAGCCACATTTGAGATTTAGTTGATGTTTAAATTTTCCAGCAATGATAGAAGCAGACTTTGTTACCATAGCTGCTCTTTGCTGGCACACCAAGCTCAGGTCTGTTCTGCCAGATTTGCACAGACCCATCTGGCAGGAGGTGTTTGCTAAGGATCCACTGTGCACCAGGTTTGTTTCCTGGGTAAAACCTGTCTGTGCAGTGATGCTGTGTATCAGCTTTGAGCTGAACTTTAACTGTAGCATTTTTAATCTCCCACCATTGTAAATAAATAGCAAAGTTGCCAAATGTGAGATTGCATTCACAATTTTAGGCATTCTTTCAGTTCACATGGCTGGCACCTGCACCAAAGGCTGCAAGTCTTCTGGGTGATTTTGCTGCCAGAATTTTTGTTTATTTGTGGCTGTTAATATAATGCTCTGGGGCATATCTCTGCATTTTGCCAGTTTTCATCAAATGTATTGGTGGAGGCATGTAAGTCTACACCACCTGCATCACAAAAAATTGGTGCTGTGCTGGATTAGACACAGCATTGCACTCCAGGTGCTTTCCTTGGCAGTACCTGCCCTCAGCAGCAGTGGCTGGAACAGTTCTGTGTTTGCCCTATTTTCACCTTTCTTCTCTTTTGGTGTATTCTCTCTCCAGTTTTGACTCACAATAATTCAGGGATTTCCAGTCACGTGCTGCTTTTTGAATGTTGATTAGGTAGTTGATAGAACATTAGGACAGGCCAGGGTTTCTCCATGGGTGTCTACAGCTTTGGGTCAGCTGTACAGATACCAGAAACTCTTAATCTCAAGTAAATTGAAATAGAATAGATCTCCTTACCATTATGTGTTTCAAATTCTTATTTTGCTGAAAGTTTTACTTTTGTCCATGGCATTTCTGCATGATTCTGCCTCTCTTTATTGGCAGTGTACTTTTTTGGATGTCTTTCATTTTAGTTTAGAGCTTTTCTTACACAGAACTTCCTGTAACCTTCATAAAGGTGATAAACAGTTTAGTTCTTCTACTCTTATCCCTCTTTGTTTTACATCCTCTGACCATATATATTGTTCACTATAGAAGCTTTCAGTTTTTTCCAAGTCTACAAAAGCTGTCTTGATTTCGTGAAGCATTGGGCATTGAGTCTGGACAATTTTAAATTGTCTTAGAGAGTCTCCTGGAGCATCAGATTCCTCAGGAGAAGGACTTGGGAGATGCTGATGGAAAAAAACCTGAATGTGACCCAGAAATGTGCACCCACAGCCCAGAACCCTGCTGAGTGCTGGGCTGATCCCCCAGTGTGGGCAGCTGGTCTGGGGGGATTCTGCCCCTCTGCCCCCACTCAGGTGAGACCCCACCTGCAGAGCTGCCTCCAGCCCTGAGGCACAAGAGGGACACTCCCTTGGAGAGAGTCCAGAGGAGACCACAAAGATGCTCAAAGGCCTGGAGCCCCCCTGCTCTGGAGCCAGGCTGGGAGAACTGGGGGTGTTCACTTGGAGAAGAGAAGGCTCCAGGGACCCTCCCAGTGCCTAAAGGGGCTCCAGGAGAGCTGGAGAAGGACTGGGGACGAGGGATGGAGGGACAGGACACAGGGAATGGCTTCCCACTGCCAGGGGGCAGGGTTAGATGAGATATTGGGAAGGAAGTCTTTCTTGTGAGGGTGGGCAGGCCCTGGCACAGGGTGCCCAGAGAAGCTGGGGGTGCCCCTGGATCCCTGGAAGTGGCCAAGGCCAGGCTGGATGGGGCTTGGAGCAGCCTGGGATAGTGGAAGGTGTCCCTGCCCAGGGCAGGGGGTGGAATGAGATGGGCTTTAAGGTCCCTCCAAACCCAGACCAGCACGTGATCACTTACAGAGCCCCAGTACCACCCAGGTTTGTGCCCTGGGGGGTGACTGCAGTGCCTGACATGTCACTGCCATTGTGCTGTGATGTTATCAGAGCTTTTGGATACCCTGGGTGAGTCACTTTTGGGTGCAGTACTGGAAGAAAAGGTTCTACCATTAAAATAAATTAAAAATGCATCTTACCATGGCACTTGCTTATCCATACCTATGTCATAGGAAAGCCTGTTTAGTTCAGTTGAAATATATGTAGCTCTATAGTTTGAAATATCCATTGGCATTCTCTGAGTTATAAAGCTCAGATTCACAGTAGAAATAAATGTTCAAGATCAACAAATCACCAGGCAACTTGTTTCCTTTTCAGTAGTACTTAAGGCAGTGACTATACACAGCCCTGGTGTGTGTGTTCCAGTCTGGCATCAGAGGCATTTCAGTGGGCTATTCCAGGTCTGTGCAGAGTGCTAAGAATTAATTACTTGAGTACTTAGCTATAGAAGCAGAAATCAAACACTGATGGATCTTAATTGCAAATATTTTTCTTTCAGTTCTTCAGATTCACGTCCAGCTGGCCTGGAGGAGAGTGATCAGTCATCAATGTCCGGAGACCAAGGAATGAATTTAGATAAGTCAGGCCCTAAACTCCCAGATTTTGCAAGTAGGCCACCAGGTAGTAGAATTTTTCTGTGATTATCTGCATGTAATAACTATAGGAGAGCTTTTGATGATCTTTGTGACAGTTCTATTTTATTTATGCTATCACACATTCAAGTTCAAATCTTTTTTCCTCCTAGTAAATAATTGGTACCATTGTTTAAGTGTTTTCTTTGGGTTAGCTCAAAATTAAGAGATGTCCTCATTCTCATTTATCATCCTGCAGTTATCATCCTGAGTACTGTAGCATTATTCAGCAGTAACATAACTGATTAAAAAATGTCGTGTTTCTAGCTGTAGCACAGACTGATGTCTTAAAATTTAACATTGGTAAGAAACAGTGGTTGTAGTTGGAATGATCCTTTGCATGTAGAGAGGATTAAATCTAAAGTCTGCAATAGGATTTATATTATAACCCACATGGGGGGTTCTTAGCATGTTTTTGGCTGAGTAACACATGGCAGATTCTACTTTGTAGTCAAGAAGATGTCAAGTCTGTGGCAGGTGTGCTGGTCCATGACTCCTGGGGGCTGTCAAACTCTAAGTTAGTTTTAAAGAGTGAATAATGAGTGAAAGTCCAGCTCTGCATTTGTCAGTGAAAGGAAGCCCATGGGTAGTTGCAGAGACTTGTCAGGTGGTGTCAACCTGGGTTAGCTGATACAACACTAAGAGATCTCCAGTTAAATCTCATGCAAGTCATACATTAGGTAAAACCATTTTTATGAATTAGGTAAAATCTTTGGCTTTGTTTGTAAAGCCTGTTTTGTTAATGTGGCTCTCATCCAAGATAAACAGGCTCCAGGCTGTACTTTCTATCCAATCCTGTTTGCTACAGCAATTCTGCTTTCTGTGATCTTTGATTGGTTTAATGCATGTGTCCTCCTGTTGCCTTAGGTTATCCATCTCAGCCCGTGGAGCAAAGGCCCCTTCAGCAGATGCCACCTCAGCTCATGCCACACACGCAGCAGCCCCAGCAGCAGCAGCAGCAGCAGCCCCAGGCAGCCCCACAGCAAGGCCAGGCACTCCCCCAGACACAACAACAGCAGCAGCAGCAGATGATGATGATGCTGATGATGCAGCAGGATCCCAAATCAGTCAGGCTGCCTGTGCCCCAGGGGGTTCACCCCCCGAGGGGGCCCCCGGATGCCCAGCGGATGCCGATGCAGCAGAGCGGGAACATGCCTGTGATGGTGAACCTCCAGGGGCCTGGGCCCGTGCCTCCATCTCCTGACAAACAGAGGATGGCCCTGCCAGGCAACCCTCCTCTGGGAAATAGTGCAAGAAAAATGGTTTATCCAGATAATGTACAGAATCCTTCCAGCTCACCCCTCAGAGAGGTGTCATCAGTATCCTCTCTTCCAGAAGGAGGTGGAGCTGAGGGCCCTGCAACATCAGGAGCTCAGAATAATGTGACATCTCATTTAGTAGTTTCACAGAACCAGTTAATGATGACAGGACCCAAGCCTGGACCATCCCCACTTTCAGCTGCCCAAGGTGCAAGTCCCCAGCAGCAGTCTAGTTCTCTGTCTAGTGCTCTTACACACCATTTTCCAAATGTTGCTGCCCCATCACAAACTTCAAGGCCTAAAACCCCAAACAGAGCTAGCCCAAGGCCATATTACCCTCAGACTCCTAATAACCGTCCACCCAGCACAGAACCCTCAGAAATCAGCCTGTCTCCAGAGAGGCTCAATGCTTCTATTGCTGGTCTGTTCCCTCCCCAGATCAATATTCCCTTACCTCCTAGGCCTAATCTCAATAGAGGATTTGATCAGCAGGGTCTGAATCCCACTACTTTAAAGGCCATTGGACAAGCCCCATCAAATCTCACAATTAACAATCAGTCCAGTTTTACTTCCTCACAGTCACACAAGTTGGAAGGTGTGGTCATTAATTCGGGCAAACAAACCAACGCTGGAGGAACAAAGAGAGCAAGCCCAAGCAATAGTCGAAGGTCCAGTCCTGGATCCAGTAGGAAAACTACACCAAGCCCTGGCAGACAGAATTCAAAAGCAGCTAAATTATCACTGACACCTCAGCAGAATCCATCTCTCTTGCAGAACGTGGAATTACAGAGAAATATGATGGCTGGTCCCTCTTCTTTGCCTGTGACCACAAGTTTTCAAAATAACTCTATGCTAAGTAACCAGAATCCTGCAGTTTCTGTACCTGCTGTGACTGGCATTCCTGAAGACAACAAGGAGAGCCTTAGTGTGCCTCAAGATACTGAGAGTCAAAGTGCACAAGGTGTCCAAGGCAGCAAGGACCAGCCCAGTATGGAACTGAAAGGTGTCCTTACTCCAGAAATGAAAGTGCTGGTACCTGAGGAACAGGCAAAAAAAGATGGGCAAGCCTTAGATAGCAGTAAGCTCCCAGCCATGGAGGAAAGTAAAGCCATGGTATCTCCAGCTATGAGGGAGGCACCAACTTCTCTAAGTCAACTTCTTGACAATTCTGGAGCTCCTAATGTGACCATTAAGCCCCCCGGGCTGACTGGTCTTGAAATGGCACCAATAGTTCCTACTGGTGAGGAGCTAAAGAAGATAGCTGTCATTCCTCCACTGCAGGATTCATCCTTGAGCAAGGAGCCATCTAATGCACTTAGCCTGCCTCAGAATAACGAGCCCTGTCCAAATCCAGGGCACCAGGAACTGGGAGAAGTAAATGCAAGCATGGCACAGAGTGTTCCTCCAGTAATGCAGAGGCCTGTTAGCTCTTCTTCCATTTCAGGTCCTTTACCCCCCAACCAGATAACAGTTTTTGTGACTTCCAACCCTATTACATCTGCTGCTAATACATCAGCTCCGTTGCCATCCCACTTGCAGTCTGCATTAGTGTCCACTGTTGTCACCATGCCCAACGTGGGGAGCAAAGTGATGGTTTCGGAGGGACAGCCGGCAGCTCAGTCCAACGCCCGGCCGCAGTTCATCACCCCTGTGTTTATAAACTCCTCCTCCATCATCCAGGTGATGAAGGGCTCTCAGTCCAGCACCATTCCAGCAGCCCCCATGACTTCTAACTCCAGCCTGATGCCTCAGTCGGTGGCGGTTGTTGGTCCTTTGCACATCCCACAGAATATCAAGTTTTCCTCTGGGCCCACTCCTCCCAGCACCTCATCCACCAGTCCCGTGTCCAGTATTCCCACCAGCAGATCACTCGTTCTGAATCCCTTGGCATCTCCTGTCCAGCTGCCGCCTTCTGCTCCAGCTCCTTCCGGTGTTCCTTCTCAGCTTCCTGCTCAGCAGGCCAAGGACTTCAGCCCGGAGGAGACTCCCCAAGCTGCAGGGTCGAGTGAGCAGTGCCCTGTGCCAGCAGCCCAGTCGGGCCCTGTTGTTTCCCCTCTGCTTACAAGCAGCCCGGGATCTGGGAACAGACGCAGTCCTGTTTCATCCAGCAAGGGCAAGGGAAAGGTAGACAAGATTGGGCAGCTCCTGCTGACTAAAGCGTGCAAGAAGGTCACTGGCTCCCTGGAGAAAGGGGAAGAGCAGTATGCTTTGGATGGAGAAACGGACGGTCAGGGGCTAGACACGTCGGTCCCAAATAGTTTGGCAACAGAGCAAGCGGCAGAACTCGATAACAAAAGCGGGACACCTCCAGCACCCAGTCTTACAAAACAGAGCACTTCTGGGCCCGGCAGCTCGAGCCTCAGCCCCGCGGCGGCCGCTTCCCGCGCATTTGTCACTCCAAGCCCCTTCTCCCGTCACCGCTCCCGTGCCCTCCCCTTCTTCTCT
>JBBMKD010000067.1:740368-760566 GCA_037834095.1 Argya squamiceps | reverse complement strand
CGGCAACCCCGGCGGGGGCACGGAGCCCGGTGGGAGCGCCGGGGACGAGGAGAAGGCCGCGGCACCCCCGGAGCTGCTGCAGAGCGCAGGTGAGTGCGGGGCTGCGCGGGGCAGGGAGGGAGCGAAGCGGCTCCGGGAAGTGCCAGGGGCTGCCCTCCGTGCCACTGCAGCCACGGCTGACAGCTGCTGCTTTGTTCCTAACAGATGAGTGATACGCGGGCTTGTGTTTGCCAAGATTCGAGTTCCAGATGTTGTATTGCACTTTCCATTTACTGCTTCAGTGGGGTATTTGTCATGGACATGATTCTGTAACTGCATGTAACTGTTGGAAGCGAGGAGGAAAAGTGGATGTATCAGTAATGGCAAATACTTTGGGTCCCTTTTATACTGGTAGATACACTGGTATTCTGCTTTGGTCTTGCCACAGACTTCGGATTTTGTAAATTATTTCAATTTATTGACTTAATTATGATATTTTGAATTAATCCTAATAATACTGTTTCCCTCTCTGAATAACCTTCATCCTCTAGGGAAATTGCTGAATAACCTCCAGAACAGAAGAAAAAACCAACCCACACCAAACCTCCATTTGTCTAGGGAAAAACATAAATGCTCCTTTCAGAGAAATTAATGAAAAAGTTAACTGCATTCAGTTTGAAATCATAAAATACCTTTACATCTCAGCTTTGCTATTTTAATTTGAGCATCTGGCAGACTTTATATATGACATTGATGCTATTTCTTGATGCCACTTTTAATTTATTGAATCTGGTGTGGATATAAGCCTATCACTCTTGAAGTGAGCTGAGTGAGTGTTTTGCTTTACAACATGAATTAGACACAGAAGATAAAATCTCAGGTGATAAAATCCACAGAAGTCAGGGGAAGTGAAAACTTCAGTCTCAGTGTGACTTTCCCCATGGTTGTTGGATGTCACAGCTGTATGCCACTGGAAAATGGAACCTTTCTTTGAGCCTCACAGAAGGAACTCTGACCTTCTAGGAAGTGATAGGCTTTATTTAAGCAGGAATACAAAACTTTTTGTCTTCCTGTTCTCTGTAAGTTCAGTATCACATAGAAGACTAGAGAGCATTAGCCCAACAAAAATTATTTTTCCATCTGATTTTTTTACTTGGCAACCTAAGAAAGGTTAAGTCTTATTGCCAAAGGCCTTCAAGGGCAACTCTGGAGCACATTGTGCACTTTAATTGAGAGAGTGAGGGCATTGGTTCCTTAAAAATATACTATTTTCCCCCAGAATCTCTTAAATTAAAAAAAAAAAGGGACTAAACTATTGAAATTTTAGGATTTCCTTTAATGTCACAGTCTGCTGAAAAACTGTTACCTTTCAAAATGTTGTTTATGATACTTCATTTCTTCACTCATTCGAGTTTGAGAAAATTTGCTTGGGATAGTTTTGCCAAAGTTTGTTTTAAAAAGGGGGAGGTATGTGTGGTGGGAGGGAAGTGGAGGGTAGATGAAAAACATTGCATCTGTAAATGGCAAAGTGCAGTCAGCTGGGAGAAAGAGCATTTTGTACCAGCCTGATCACACAACAGGAACTCCTTTACTCCCTTTGACAATAATGTTTTTTCCCTCCACTTTTATTCTAGCATCCTCTCAACATTTAACACAGAAAAAAAGTTCAGTTGCAACATCAGAAAGTACTGTTCAAAGAACAGGTAAATCTTCCTTTGGAAAAGCAGAATGGAGGTGAACTAAATCCTTTATGTTTGGAACTGAAAATGTATTTGTTTGAATGCATATTCAGTCACCATTAACACACTGGGTATATTGGGGGTTGGGTAGGGTTTTTTATTATTATTTGTGCTTTTGGAATTGTTTTTCTTTGCTTGTTACATTGTGCTTTGGAAGTCTCCAAAGCCTTGTGGGAGATTCAGGATAGGGTCAAGTAAAAAAAGAAAATTCCCCAAGCAAGGTTTTAGATATTCAGTGTTAAATTGGAGGGACTGGATTTGTAACAATACATTGTGTTTGAATTTGGAAGTTCTGTGCAGAAGAACTAATAAGAGGGTGCTTCTTTCACTGTACCCTTCTGAATATAGAAATATGTTTGTGCCATGCTGGGAGTGTGCTTTAGAGTTGTAGTTCTTTTTTTTGTGTTCAACTTTTAATGCCCCCTCAGCACTGTTTCAGGATGGAGCCCTGGCAGATGACTTTATGGTGTTGCCATCTATTGTGGTGTTTCACCATCAGCTCTGGGGTGTTTTAAAAAAGTAATTCCCAATTTGAGTAGGGAAAACAGATATATGTGAGCTTACTTATGGGAAGTACCACTCTCCATCCATTTGCCATCTCTAATCTGATTAGAAATAGAATTAGAAATTAGAATTAGAATAGAAATAGAATTAGAAATTAGAAATAGAATTAGAAATTTTTCAGAAAATAAAAATTGTACAAAATTGTTTCCTTTGAATATCCACTAAGACAAAGGTGATCATGCACCCTTGTTTTTTCACACCCTACTCATTGCCCTGTGCTGCTGTGCCTGTACTGGGGGTTCCTGCTGGGGGAAGCACTGATGCTATCCATTTTTTGCTGTTGGATAATCTCCCAGTTTAAATTTTGGGTGGGAAGAAAGGTAACTCCTTTCCTTGCTTAGTCTGTTCTTTCTTTGTTTCCAAAACATCTGGTTTTCTCAGACAGTGCCATATCCCTTTACACTGAAGAGGCTGATGTTCCAACACTGCAAATTCATCCAAAGAGGATAGACATTACCCATTATCTTACCTTTTCTATGCCTCTGTTCATTTTGCACACTCTAGCAAACTTTGGGGGCTAAACTGCTGTCAAAGGTTAAACCTCAGTTTGTGCCCCACCAGCCCCAAGTTTAATGGGGGGAATTGAGCTGGGCAAACAAAGCACAGGGAGTTCATCCATGACATTGCAGTGGTAATCCCTAAATCTCTGGCAGCTCCTCCTGAGAGGGCCTTGGTTAGGTGTAGGCCTTCCCTCTCAACAAAGGATACGGTGGATACAGAGAGAATTAAAAGACAGACAGCAAAAAGACTTGACATTTTATGTGCTGTAAAGGAAAGCTGTTTACTGAGGTGAAGACTCCAAAGGAAACCTGACCTGTATATACAAAATTACTGAGATAGAGAGAGAAAGCTGGTCAGACTTCTCTTTGCATCATCTCCTCTGAGATATTTTTCAATTCTGTACTAGTGCAATTGGGCTTCAGAAATTTGTCATTAGAAGATATTGCTGTGAGAGGCCATTAAGGCAAATTTTTAGATGCACGATAGAGCCAGATGGGCACTTTTAGGGTTTAAAAATTAATAAAACCTAGAAGGTTTAGTAGAAATAAGCTGTCCAAAATGGAAGTTTAAAAAGGGAGAAGAGTGTAGCCAGGGAGTTTCTCTACAGTTTTTTTCTGCAGGACTTTAATTTTTCCCTGTTTTAGCTGACTGCAGCATCCTGAAGGCTGTAATCAGGCCGAGCAGTTGGCCAATGTGGTATTTTGTCTTGCCTTGCTTTAGAGAAGGTTATCCTTGAGATCTGATATGTGATAGAAAAATGTGACCTAGTCATGCCTTGTGAACAGGTATGTACCTCTACAGCAGACTTTAAAATTATCTTTTTCTTTTGTAGAACTTGAGACAAATGCTGCAGTAGTTGCTGGTCAAAGGTAAGGAGATAGTTTGTAGATTCAGAGTAGCTATAGCTTTCGTGGGAGGAAGTCCCTTTCTCTTTGCTTAACTGCTCAACCTCTGCTACTGCCTTTCATTTTCTTGGCCATATCCTTTCTTTCCTGCTAAGAAATCAGGCCAGTTGAATGTTCCAAACCATTGCTGAAAGGCAATGAATATAAGGTAACCTTTTCTTAGTTTGTGCTTTGGGCAATGTTTCCTCTCATCCTTTCAGGCCTGAATGTTTCATGTCCTGGAAGGGTCTTGATGGTTGCACAGCAAATCAAAACTAACCCCCAAAGCCTGCAGCTTAGCTGTCATGTGAATTTTTGTTTTCTGAAAGGAAGTCTTTCAAAAGTTTGTTCTTCTGCCTTGAGGATTGTTTTCAACAGTGTTCCTCTATTTGCTTGTTAACACTGCCAAAACTTGATACGAAAGTCAGGTAGAAACTGCATGTTGTCCTGGTTAAGACATTCAGTAATTAAAAGATATTATTTCAAATAGTTGTGTTCTGTCAGAAGAAAATACAATTTCCAAGGTGTACTTGGAAGATTCTAAACACCCCAGGCTCTCTCTCAGTTGGCAATGAGAGGCCCTGGGGAGGTTTTTGGCTAATGGTGCTGGCACAGCCAGCCAGGTTTTGGACACTGCCCTCATGGGTGGAGTGACCCCCTAGGCCCAGGGCAAGAGGGGCAGTCCCTTGTTGGGTTGCTCACAAGATGAGGCAGTGCCTTCCTTTGTAGGGGAGGGAATGCAGTACATTTCCTCAGATCAGGAATGGCTCTGCATGGAGTATTTAACTGTATTTATCTTCATTTGGATTGACATCTTTCAAAGACAAGCTGAAATTTCACAATGAGTTTTCCTCAGGGTAGAATTTTTCTGGAAAGCTGAAGGTGGGACATTGGCAGCTGAGCAGATTCTGTAAATGAAGTGTCCTTGTGTGACCATCTCCAAACTCACACAGCACACCAGATTACCACAAGGGCATTCTCAGGGTTTTTCTGATTGATGCTTTTCTGAGCAAGACTGGAAAAGATGGAAAGTTTGCAGGCAAACTGGGTCCAGTGATGGCAGATACAGTGGGCAGCTTTGGGCTCCTGGAGTTGAACCATACAGGACAAACCTTGATAGAATCACAGATGGTTTGGGGGGGAGGGACCTTAAAACTGACCTTCATTCCACCTCCAGCCATGGGCAGGGACACCTTCCACTATCCCAGGCTGCTCCAAGCCCTGTCCAGTCTGGCCTTGGACACTGCCAGGGATGGGGCAGCCACAGCTTCTCTGGACAACCTGTGCCAATTTCTCCCTAATATCTAATCTAAACCTATTCTCATTTAAAGCCATTAAAAACCTTTAAACCTTAGGGGAACCTTGCAACCCATAAACCACTAGAAATACTTTCAGTTGGAGTAACTTGATTTCCTCCTATAAAAGGAGGGAAGTGATGTGCTGGTTCCTATGAGACAATCCCAGCTCTGGATTTGGTCACTAGAATCTGTTCAATTGACCTGTACTGACTGAACTTTGGGTGCTGATGCCTGTTTGCTTCTCTCTGGGGGTCCTCTGAGGTAGGTGATTGCTGGTTCAACTGCCCCAGTTCCATAGGACAAGACCAGTTTGAGACCTATTCAGGGGATCCAGTTTATAGATGGCCCATAATACTCTCCTGTGGGGAAACAGATTTCAGTATTTTTTTTGTATCCAAGATAATCTACAATCCATAGTCTTCTCTGCTGTGTGTCCTTCCTTGAGAATGGTTGTCTCTCCTTCCATTGAGAAACTGTTTTATTTCAGGTTTCTGTTACTTAACACCAAAGTCTGTGTGGTTTGAGTCCTTCCCTTCAAAGCAGGATTTGTCTGAAGGGTGACACTGCAGTGAGACCTCAGTCACACACAAGTCACCCTGTGCTGTGTCTGCACTCCAGTCTCTGATTCAGGCACCCCTTCCTGATATCCTGCAAGTTGTCACCCAAAGGGCCTGAAATGAGCTTTCTTCTCTTCCATTATCAGCAGAATAATTTATTTAGTTAGTTACTTACCTTTGAATTCGAAACACGAGGGAAGTTTAGTTTAAACTTCTGAAAGTGCTTAGTCACCAGAAATTGTCTGGCAATAATGCATTAAAGAGAAAACACCCAAAGCTCAGGATGAGTTTATAGGGCTAAGAGAGATATAATAAAAGAGGAATTTAATTACAAAATGTAGCACTCCCTTTATTGTCTCAGTGGCAAGAAACAGATTTCCACAGTACCTAAAATTATTATTTTATAGCAGAAAAAGCTTTCTGTTACAAAAAAAAAAAAAGATTTTGACTTCAAGCTTTAAAACTTGAAGAAAGTTTAAAAAAACCTTTTTTTTAAAATATGTGAAAAAGTCACTTGGATCAATGGAGTAAGTCTTTTTTGCAAACCCAAAACTTGGCATACTCCCTGAAGAGTTCTTAATTCCTGCTGATGTTCATCTGCAACTTCAACTCTGTACCCCCATACTGCAGCAGTCTCTAATGTAACCTGTTTGCTTTTCCTAGACTTCAGTAATGGTGGCACCTGTGGAAAACAGAGCAGACAATTTATAATGCACCTAATTTCTTGGGCTTCTAATGTTGAAAATATTCTCTTTGAGGACTTCTCAATTCTGTTTCCTCTGATAATTTTTGATATAAATGGACTATACTCTGGCTTACTCAGGTCATTCTTCATCTGATAGAACTTCTGGTATTTCTAGCATTTCATATCTTCAGTGCTAATAGTCCGGAACTGGTACCTCTGTTGGGCCATCCTCCAGCTTGTCTGACTTGCATAGAAAAACATAACTCTTCTCACACTTCATCAGAAATATTTTGTCCCACTTTATTAGTAATGAGACAAAAGAGAATTGTGAAAAGTCTAAAACTCCAAGTAGAAGAAATTCAAGAACAGAGGATTCTGCCACTTCACAGGAAACTGTAGAGAACGGGCAGCGCAAGAGATCCTCGCGACCCGCCTCGGCGTCCGGCACAGCTAAAGGTAACATGCACAGCCACCCTTCCTGGGGACAGGGCAGCTCCTAACCTGCTTCCCCAGCTGTTTGCCCTGGCAGTAGCTGCCTCATAACGCTGGTTTGCAGCTCGTGCACCTTGGGTGCTTTATCTCTAGTTTCAAGGATTTAGCCACAGGTTGGTGTTGAAGCGTTTCCTGACATCTGCACTGGCAGTAAATCCTGTTTGAATGAATTCCTCTTTGGTACATCTGTGGAACTTGTTTTCTGCAGCACTCACCACCGTAGTGTTCAGCACCTTGCCTAGTTGAATTCTCTTGGCAGAAATATGTTGCTGTCGGAAGGACCGTGCTCAGATCCAAAAGTGACATTTTCCTTTTCCTGAAGCCCGAAAGACACAAGACTTATGTCTTCCCAAGTGCACGGGCAGCTCTTGCCAAGTCAAATGCCATGGTCCAGGCACGCTCCAGAGGCTGCTGAGGTGGCAGCCAGGAGCATCAGGGAGTGCTGTGTGCTAGCACAGAGCCTCAGCTCTGCTTTGCAACAACATCTGAACTCCTGAAGTTATTAAGCCATGGCATTAGCAGGTGCTGACCTACCTTACTCCTACCCAGGTTACATTCTTTAACAATTATGCAGCATTTGTGTGATATGCATGGCCCAGTGCCAGGCTGAAGCTAATTGTGTCAGCTTCTTGTGTTTAAGGGTCAGAAAAATGGTGATGGACCAAAGTTATGCAAGAGAGTAGAGAGAGACCATCAAGAGGCAACATTCGACCACTGTTTTTAAAGATAATATACAAAACAAAGAGGTAATAATATAAAATGATTATAAAAGGAAGTCAAGTTCAAGTCAGCCACCATTTCCATACTGGAGTATGTGTGATGGTAAGGATATTGTGTTTTCAGAGTTTCCGAGAAGCATTCCAGCTTTACGTCATTGTGCAATGACTCCCAAAGATTACACAGGGGACCTATATGTTCTGCACTTTTGTGACTGCTGAATTTAATTACATTTACTTCTTGTGGCAGGACTGTGCAGAGGAATCTGAGCCTGTATTGTAAAAATAAATTCTCCTTCATGATTGTGAAAAAAAGTTTGAAAAATGTGAAGCCAGTGTAAAATCCCTGTCTGCGTTTGAGGAGATGGGGAGCGTGTGACCTGCCCCACACACTGTACTGGGGAAACCTAAAGATGACAACCAGTGACACATCAGATTCTGAGAATGTGGGAATGGGAAAGTGCATCAAATTTAAATAATACCAAAACTCTCACAGGGGTTTGTGCTGACTGTGTCATTCATTTGCCTCTGTAAACAAACCCCTTGTTTGTAAATTGTACATCCGAAGCTGCTGGAGGGCTGTGCTGGACACTTGGGTGCAGTTTGCAGGGGACAGCTGGCTGGGCTGCCTTGCCTGCAGGCACAGCTGCTCCCAGGCTGAGGAGAATGAGCCAAACCAGGTGCTCTGTGGCAGAGGACAGGCTGCAGGTTAGTGAGGTGTGAGTGTCACCATTTCTGTGCCTGCTCTGTGGTACATTTTTGTTAGTGAATCAGAGCTTAATTATTCTGGTCTGGTTGCTCCTATCCTCATTATGTTATCTGTGTCCTGAGAAACCCTAATCCATGCTAAAAGGAATGTGAGGGGAGGAGTTATCTCTTGAGACAGAGGCTGTTTAAAGTCATTATTAGGAAAAAAAAAAATCAGCAGGGGGAGAGAAGCAGACTTTGACCTGCTGGAGTAGGAACTTGGTTGCTAAGCCTCGGGAAGGAGGAGGCAGAAGGGTCACTGTGAGAGAAGAGCACACAGGGAGGGTCAGCTCTGTCCGTTGTGTGTCTGCAGTGCAGGGCTTGGGGAGGTGCTGGAGGTGCTCCCGAGGGACTGAGACAGGGGCTGAGTGCTGCTGGCCCACCCCTCCCAAACACAGCCTTGAGCAGCAGCAAGGGTGGCAACAGCTGGTGCTGGAGCAACTTCAAAGTCAGCCCTGCTGCTTGGAGGGCTCCAGGCTGGAGTCGAGCCTGTGGAGATGTTTCACTTCTGAAAATTGCTACTGTACTGGTGTTTTCCCTTTTTGGAGTACTTTTCCAGCAAAGGCTACTTTTAGCATTTATTGTAGCTTTGAGTTTGTTAAATTGTGAAATGTTGATTGTTTTTTCTTATTCCACATGTAACAGCTGTGGAGTTACTGCTGCTGTTCTAATTTTAGATGGGCTTGGAAATTTTTTTCCCTTTTGACTCTTAAAATACACACAGCTGCAATAGTTTTTGGAAAACATTATGAAAAGCCAAAGAGACATTGCCAATATTTAAAATCACATTTTTAAAAAGATCTAAAGATGCAAATGCCCTTGGTCCTTACTCTTTTTTTGTTTTGAAATGGAAACTTAGTGCCTTGGTAAGTGCACTGGACATGTCATCTGCTGTCGCCGTGGCCCTGCACGTGTTAACCTTTGTGTCTTTTTGCATCAGCTGTGTTCCTGTGACTCAGTGTACACTGCAGACTTGTTTTCTAATGACTTCCCAAGAGCTCAGACAACTGGGTTGTTAACTGGCATGGCAGGCTCCAAAACACCTCCCTGAGTGGTTGTGCAGCACCATCTCTGTGGCACCTGGGGCTGTGCTCCCCTGTGGCACCTGGGGGACAGCACTGAGGGGACAGTTGGAAACATTTGGCTCTTCTTTCAAAGGCTGCTCTTTAGGTTGGCATAAATGTCCAGCTGACACCACTGGTGTCCAGAGAGCAGCTGGGGCTGGTGGCCCAGGGGTGTCACAGCTGCTCAGGAGTCCTGGGGAAATCTGCTCTCCAGAGGTTCCCACTCTGGTGTGAGTCTGGAAAAGTGACAGGGCAGTCTGTGCCCCTCTGGGGAATGGCTTACCAACTTGTGTATCCATGCTTTTTTTCTTCTCTTGATTTCAGAAACGAGTGCCAGTGCAATGCAGTCAAAAAGAAGAAAATCCAAGTAAATTACTGCATGGAAACATGAGACTTGTAAATGAGTATGAATTTATCGATAGCAATTTTGAGCTGTGATTTTTCTTTTTTAAATAAAAGTCTGTACAGTAAGTCATTTTAATATTATACTGTTCCCAATAAATGATTTTTTTTTCTAAAAAACAGATAAATAGATATAAAAACTGGGTTCTTCTAAAACCCCCTGGATTTGCAAAGTGAAGTCAGGGTTAGCACATTAGGGTAATGTGTTTGTATGAAATGGAAGGGGAGGGGAAGACAATTGTAAATTTATTTGTTTCCACTTTTCATAAACAATTTAGAATACAGGGTTGTCATTTTTACGTATTAAAATAATGTAATGTGCTGTTGTTTCAGTACTGTATGTGAATAGCAGTCAGAGGGTTTATAAACAAACCCCATGTTGTTTGGAAATGTAAATAATTTTATTATACAGTAGATCTGATGTATTTGTTGTAGAAATGGACCAGTGAAACAAAAAATAAATTTAAGGGTTTGTATAATGTGGAATCCCTCATGCTCTAAATAAATGTTATTGTCCTATAAATTGGGTTGAATTATTATTAGCAACAACAGCAGCATCATTCCAAACAGGAGGATTGGAGGGATTATTTAGAGCTCCAAGCCTGCAAGCTCCTTATATGTAGCTTCAGCAAGGAATTTGTTTAACCACAAACAAATTAACTGATGCAGCTGTTCCTGCAAAGCAAGGGAGAACAGGAAGGGCACCCTGCTGCCCCTGGGGCTGTGCAGGGGGCAGAGGAGCCCCAGCAGCCTGGCTGCCCACAGAGGGCTGCTCAGCAGGGAGCAGGCAGGGAACAGGCCCGGGGTAAAGCTGCTGCCCGGCAGGAGCAGCATGGCGTGCCCTGATCGGGAGAGCTCTGCTGCCCTCGGCCGGGGCGGGTGGGATGTGCTGCCACGGAAAGTAGGTCAGGCTCGCTGCTCCCGGGAGCTGCTGGGGAGAGCCCAGAGCCTGAGCTCTGCACACACACACTGCCACCTCTTCTCTTTCGTGCTGAATTTTAAAAAGATGTATCTCAAAATGCTGATTAAATATAAATTGTTATGAAATAGAAGTTGTCAGCTTTTATAATCACAGAAATTAGCTATTTGTGCACAAGATAACAGGCACTGAGCGAGGCTGATGTCACAGAATCACTGGGGTTGGAAAAGTCCTTTAAAACCATCTCCATCTGTTCCCCCAGCACTGCCAAGGCCACCACTAACCCATGTCCTGAAGTGCAGCATCCACACTATTTTAAAACCCCTCTAGGGATGGGGACTCCACCAGTGTCCTGGGCAGCTGTGCCAGGACTTGACAACCCCTTCCATGAAGAAATTTCCCCCAGTATCCAACCTGAACCTCCCCTCGTGCAATTTGAGGCCATTTCCTCTCATCCTGTCCCGTGTTCCCTGGGAGCAGAGCCTGACCCCACCCAGCTCCACCCTCTTGTCAGGGAGTTGGGGAGAGTGAATGTTCCCCCCTGAGCCTCCTTTTCTCCTGGCTGAGCTTCCCCAGCTCTCTCAGCTGCTCCTTGTGCTCCAGCCCCATTCCCTTCTCTGGATACACTCCAGCTCCTCAATGTCTTTCTAGCCACGAGGGTCCCAAAACTGTCCCCAGGATTGGAGGTGCCACACCAGTGCCCAGCACAGGGGACAGTCACTGCCCTGGTCCTGCTGCCACACCATGGCAGGTACAGCCCAGGTGTCATTGGCCTCTTGCCCACCTGGGCACACCTGGCTCTTGGTCACTCCCAAGGCCTTTTCCACCAGGCAGCTTTCCAGGCACTCCTCAGTGTCTCCCTCCTCCCTGCCAGAGTGTGGCTGCTCCGTGTCCCTGCACAGGCACAGCTGATGTGGGGATGGCAGCCCTTGGATCTTTGCTGGGCCCCTGCCCTGTGTTGGGGCTCACCCTGCTCCATGCTTGGCCTCGCTGCTCCTGTTGCTGCTCAGCTTGGGTGGGAAGGTTTGGAGAATGAGGACAAAGTCCATGCACCTGCAAAGTCTTCACAAAAAAGGTTCACATACCAATAAACCAGGGGAAGAGAGGGGATGTGCTTCAGTTTGTGGCAAATACCACACTGTGGGGAGCAGACAAGCTTGAGGTCAGGGTCACCATTTACAGGGAGATGGACCTTGGGAAAGAAGAACTGCAAGATCCTAGCACTGGGAAGGAGCCTTGGAAGGAGCAAAGGGCCCCTGTACTGGTCCTCTGAGCAGTGCTGGACTTTGAAGCAGCTCACAGTGGAGCCCTGGAGGAGAGCTGAGCCAGGCCGTGGGCAGGGAGGGCAGCCCAGGGGGCAGGAGGTGATTGCTCCCCTTGGCATTTGGGGGTCTGGAATGTTATCACCTGGTTTTCACCTCCCACCCAACCACAAGATGTTGATAATGCAGAGGAGACACAAGAGAGGGCCACCAGCATGGCCTGGGCCTGGAACACCTGCCCAAAAGGAGATATTGAGGGGGATGGGCTTCATCACCCTTTCGTGCTCTGGAGAAGATGGAGCCAGGATTTTACAGAGCTGTGAGCTGGGAGAAAGGGATGGGCACCACCAGGATAAATGGAAAGCAGAAGAAACTATTCCCCCTGGGATGCAGTGGCAGGATCTCTCTTTGGAGAATTTCAAGCATTGTCTGAACAAAACCCTGTACAATGTGGTCTGAATTCAGTGTTTACCCTGCTGTGAGCAGGATGTTGGACTGGACCTCCTGAGCTCCATCCATGGCAAATAACCCTAGGCTTTGTGTCCAGCTGCCAAATTTGGTTTTCCCACAAGAAGGTTTATCCAAGCTATGAAAGCTCACTCCCAGCTATTTTTTTCATTCCCAGTATCTCATCTGACATTTCTTTGAAGTGCTTTTGCCAGCAGCTGGAGGGTCATTGGTGTCTCCTTGGCTTGGCTCTGCTGGAGGAGCTGGCACAGCCACTGGGCTGGGCAAGCCCCATCCCATCCCTGCCCAAAGCTGCTCATGGCCATGTCTCCTCTCATCTTGGCAATCTCCAAGGATGAAGACTCCTCAACCTCTCAACCTGCTCCTGTGGCCAACCACCTTTCCAGTGAAAAAGCATATTCTTATGTTTAAGTGAAATTTCTTTTCTTTTACTTCAGTTTGTGCCTCTCACCCTGTCCCTGCACTGAGAATGTTCCAGTTCTGTTTTCTGCACTCCCCCCATCAGAGCAATCCACACACAGGGTGGGATCTCACTGAACCTCCTCCAGGCTGGGCAGTCCCAGCTCTCAGCCTCTCCTCATCTCCAAGCTCTTAATCACCTTGGAGGCATCTCTGCCTCTCGTGGGTGCTGAGAGCATCTCACACTGTGCTTGGACAAACAGCTGATGCTGCAGAGATTGGCTGAGCTGGGATTTTCTCAGGGCAATCGACATCTGCTTTAGCTCTGTCATTATCTGCTGAGTTGGAAGGTTTGGTAATGGGGAGGGGGAAAAAATCCCCTCCAACCACTCAGCCTGTGCCATCCCCTCTCCTGTGTGTCCTTGTCTTCGAAGGGGATGTTCTTCTGTTACTCACACCATTGACTTTAAAAGCATTTTAAAAAAAATAAAGCATTTTGCAGACAGATTCATTTGCAGGCTATAAAGGAACACACATAAAATAGATTTTAAATATATATTTTTTTTATTTCTTGTGATTTTTCTTTATATTAGATTTTTTTTTCAGTCAAGAGACAGCATTACAACCTAACAACCAAAACCAGGTTACACACACACAGGCACACTACACAATGTATCCCAGGCAGTCCACACAGGGCAAATGTTGACACAATGTCCTACGAGGAGGAGACACCCCTTCCCTACGAGCCCTGCTTACACCAACTGAACACATAACACACAAAAAGGACGGATTTTGTTAGCTTCAGTTCCAGACGAGGTCTCAGTCCTACAGCACAGGTGATGTAGAAAACGTGGGGCTGTTTTTTCCCTCTTCTCCAGATCCCCAGTGGTGGCTGTGCCAGGTCTAAGGCAGAGCCCGGGGCGGGGCTGCTCTGCCCGGGCTGCCCTGGGCACAGGGCGGGAGGGCACGGGAACATTCTCTGGGGCATTTCAGGGAAGGCTTAAGGCAACCTTTTCCAACCATGGAACAGCCATCTGTCCTGGTGCTCGTCCATCCTGCTGCTCCTGCTGGCTCTCCAAACATGGCCCAGTGAGCAACTGGGGTTTAGAGCTTTTCAAAGCTGCCTAAGAGATTTAGTATATCCAAAATGCTAAATGGGGCATTCATTCTGTTGGGCTTCTCTGAAAAACCCCACAGTGACTTTGAAAACAACACAGAAACACAGAAATATCAAAAACTGACTCCCTGGTCACCTCTTGCATAGGACTTGTAACTGCAGTTCAGTGATCTATTCAAGTTCTGTAATTGTGTTAAAAAAAGATGCCAAACCATGAAAAAGGGTGAAGGCACATGTACAGGCAGTCCCACATGGGAGAGGGTAATGTGTGGGCATGAGTTTTACAAGCAGATACCAGGGGTGGATACATACAGATAGAATATTGCAGTGCATTGTGGCTCTGTACAAGTACAGTTCTGACACAAGAGGGAATTTTACTGGTTTACTGCTACACCTTGTGCTGCTCCCCAGACTTCCTGAAGCATAAAGCTAAGAATTGAGATTTGGGCACAGCTGCTCATGGCCCCTCACCAAGGGTACATGAGGTGAATGCAAAAGAGCAGAGGAGCTTTGGGCTCCCCTGTGCAACCCATTTTTAAGCTACACTTAGAATTTACTGCTCTGTTTTCACCTCCATTTGCAGAGAATAAAATCCTCCCCCTGCCACCATGTAATGAAATAGGGTCAGAGTGGAAGGCAGAACAATTTTCAGGTTTAGCTGCAACAGAGTCAAAGCTTTGTAGTTCTTTTTGTGCTCTGGAGCATGGGGCAGCACCCCTGTATAAAAGATGGGGCTGGAAAAGCAACCCCCTTGCCAGCCCAGGAGGTGTCAGCTGAGAATGAGTGACAGGAACACACCTGGGTGTCCCCACTCTGCCCAGAAGAACTGAAAAGATGATCACACATAAGAGCCACCTTTGCTCATCATCCTCATTCCTCTAAGGAGAGGGTTATGGGTTTAGTTAATGACTAACATTTTCAAGAAGCAAAAGGAAAGGCTGATGGAAATGTATCAATGGAACACGGAGAGCTCCTGCCCAACTGTGTCCAGCTGTGCAGAGCCCAGGGCTGGGGAGTGCTCCGGGATCCTGGAGACAAGCAAGGAGAAGGTGGCATCTCCAAGAGGTCTGAGGACACCTCTCAGCAAAGAAGGGATTCTCCAGGCAGGCAGAGCCTTTCCCTGCTGCATCCAGCTCCTACAGCCACATTCAGGACACTCGTGGCAGCTGCTCCAGTGATGGGAATGGGACGAGGACAGAGCCCACGAGGACAACATGACATTGCATGGAGCAGATGTGAGAGATGGAAAGGTCCACCTTGAAGAAGACAAGCTCTGGGGGGGATCAGCCCCTTTTAAGGCCCATTCCTGTCCCTGGTGGGTCTGCCTGTGGCAGGCACCTGGGAGGGAGGGGCTGCCAGTGCCACCAGTGTCCCCCCTCAGGCTCTGGTCCCTGTCAGCAGCTGTGCTGAGGAGGTCACCCCAGTCCAGTGAGAGAAGGGATGCAGAAGAAGGGTGGAGAAGGGCTTGTGGGGGAAGCTCTGAGAAGCTGGGGGGGTCCTGGGCTGCTGGTGCTTCCCTCCTGCCACCAGCAGCTATTGCTGAGTGCGTGCAGTGAAGGAGGAGCAGCAAGGTGGAGGCTGGGAGTGGTGGCAGCTGACAGTCCCTGTGGCACCAGCTGGACGTGGATGGCCTCTTGTTTTAACCCAGAGACTCAGGGAAGACTCAAGGATTGCCACCAGCCATTCCCAGGGCAGTGGGGCTCAGTGCTGCCTTCTGAGATTTGCTGAGAACAATTTCTCTTTTTATGTCTTCTTACTGTTTCTGAATTATTAGATGTTTGATCTTTGGGGACTGACTTGTTTTTCAAAAAATTCACATGAAGTTTAATTTCCACTTTATGCAGGGCAATGGAATTGATACTGATCCAGAGGGGCAACTGCAAAGCTGTGGGACTCAAGCCTAGAACCTCACTGGAGTATTTTTTCATCTCTGCTTTGTTTTCTTACTGGTGTGGTAAGACATCTAAGTGGGTATTTTGCTCCCCAGTAGGGCTGGATAGAAGAGGAAAAAGTACTAGTATGATGTAAATGTAAAATTATTGATTAGAAACACACCTAAAGAAAGAAGATTCCCACAGCAGTGATCTTTGGGATGAGCCATGCCTTTATGTTATCCACAATGAGAAGGAAATGTGGACTCCATGGAAAGAACTGTTTTCCTTCCAGACCAAGCTTTTGCAGCAGTTTTTTTAGAAAGAGCATTTGTGAATGTGAGTTTTAGAGCAACAGGTGAGGAGGACTTTTGCCCCCACTCCCTTGGCAGCCCTCCAGCCTTGCAGTGCCAAGCAAGAGACAGAATTCAGTGCCAGAATTTTGCAGTGGCTGCCTGGGATGGGTCCTGAGTGTGCCCTGGCCTTGCCCAGTGCACCAAGCACAGCCTTGGGGGCCTGGGGGCACTGGGGGGCCCTGGTGCATCCCAAGAGGTGGCACTTCTCCAGCAGGGCTGTCCCTCCTGGTCCATCACACTCTGGGGGT
This sequence comes from Argya squamiceps, assembly GCA_037834095.1. Lineage (NCBI taxonomy): Eukaryota > Metazoa > Chordata > Aves > Passeriformes > Leiothrichidae > Argya > Argya squamiceps. The sequence goes on along the minus strand of JBBMKD010000067.1, from coordinate 744,298 downwards.
TCATCCCTCACACTGGGACAGGGCAGCCAGAGCAGAACCAGGCAACCAGATGAAATCTTACTTGGAGAAGATCTCTGCACCACGGGGGCTTCAGTGGAGGGAAGATTCTTCCCTCCATAAGGAGTCTCACAAGCCCCAGCCTGTCCCAGTGTCCTGTGAGTCCAGCATGGGGCTGGGAAGCTGAGCTGGGGCTGAGCCCAGCACTGACACACTGCCTAGCAAAGCTGGCATTTACTGAACAGGGATTTGCCCAGGTCTCTCCACTGGGAATTCTTCCCCTTTTTATGCTTTCATTGCAAGAAATACAAAAATTTCTTTCAGTTGCCTGCATCACCATTTTTCCAGGTGATCATTTCGATGCCTTCTCCCATCCTGGTTGTCTCCTGACCCCAGTGATGTGGTGGGTCAGGCCACAACACACAGCTCTGCTGCACTTCTCAGACCCAAGGACAGTGCTGAGAATCCCTACCTGGTTGTTCACAACCCAGACTAAAAAGGGACCAGCCACATTCAGCCAGAAAGGTCAGTTTTAAGGGCATGGACAAATGAAGAGAGGCTGCAGCCCAGGAATGATCCCACCATGAATGGCCACAGTCTCTTTTCCACACAGGAGTGTCAGAGCACCCTGCAGCTCCTGTCACCACCACGTGCTGCCACAGGCCCACGTGCCAGCTTCCCGGAACCAAACCCCACATTCTAACAGAGAAGCCTGGGAAAAAAGACATTTTTAAAGACCCCAGCAGATTGGTTTGTCCCTGAGTCCATGCTGTAGTTTCCCCCTACACAAGCACAGAAAAGAAAGCAAAATTCACCCCACTTGCCCCAGCAGGACCAGCCCAAGAGCTCCCTGCAAACCAGAACCTTCCCATTGGAAGCACCAAACAGTGCATCACAAATACTGGGTGCAAAAAAAACCCAAACCAACAAATCCCTAAAAAATTCAACCCCAAAACAAACTACTGGACACCCAAACTGGGCTGTGAAATATCTACACATGCAAATGGGTGCACACACAGGAAGTTCTCAGGTTTTAAGCACCTTTCATTTGTTTTAAGATTTTAAGAGTGAAAAGTGGTTTTCTTGCTCTGGCAGCACTGGGCAGGAGGCAGGGACCAGGCCAGGCCTTGTGCTTGCTGCTGGGCAGGAGCAGAACACTGCAAGTCTTCTGCAAAGCACAGCTTGGCCAGAGCACACAGAGGGTGGGTGACACTGGGGGTGACAGTCACCTTGCAAGGGCTGTCAGATGAGTGTTAGGTGTTAATACATGGCAAACAACAGAGGGGACTTGCAAGAGCTCATTTGCTGTGGTTTGTGCACTCTGCTGACCTGCCATAATTTATTAATGCTTTAGAAAACATACTCTGGATATAAAATGTGATAACAGTTCTGCTGCAACTCCTGTGCTGGCTGGGCACAGAGTGATGAAAGACATCTCAGACTGGCACAGAAAGAGTTGGAATTTGCTTCTGCAAACCAGGACGGAGGAAGAAGATCACCTGTTTGAGATGGGCACTGGGGGCTGGGTGCTGGTGGCAGTACCAGGCTGAGACAAGTCCCCCAGCAACGTGGCCAAGGCCTTCTGGCTCACAGCAGATGAGAAGGGAGCACAGCAGGATTTCATAGGGGATTTCTCCTGGGGTACCATTTCCAGCAGTCGGGCAGGCACAGGAGAGCCTGGCAGGTGAGACATGGCAGGATCTGCCCTGGGGCCACTGTCCCCCCCAGCCTGTTCCTCCAGGAGCTGCAGAGGGGGCAGGGGGGTCACAGACAGCCTCTGATTTCTGGAGCGCTCCACAGGGACTGGAAGCAACTCAGAAGTGCAGGAGGAGAAATTGTAGTGGAGACCAAGCTCAGGGCAGGACAGTGCTTGGCTTCTCCACTTCTTGGTGTGTGTGGGGGCTGGAGAGAAAATGCTTCCTTCCAATGCTGCTGCCCAGGGGCCACAGAGCCAGGGGAGAGCAGAGTGGGAAGGCAGCACTGCATCAGACACCCAGGGGGCCCAGGCTCAGCCCCTGCCTGCTGTCACAGCACCTGTGCCAGTGTCCCTGCACATGCCCTGCTCCTGGCCCACCCCAGGCATCACTGCAGGGGGAAAAGAAAGGCATTGAGTGTGAAGCCCAGGAAGTCAAAGGATGTAAACGCTCCCCTGGAGTCAGGAGATGTCAGTCTCTTCACCAAGAAGACACCAGGGAAGGAGCAGGGTGATCTCAGTGTGGTCTCAGGCTTGGTGAGGGACAGAGGTTGCCATGAGGCCCAAGGAGGGCAGGGCAATGCTGAGGGCACAGAATTCCCCAGCCCTGTGCTTTTGGGAATGCCCAGGCAGTGGAGTGAAGGGGAAATGCTGCAGGGGAGCAGCAGCAGCCAGCTACTGCAGTCCAGGCTCCCTGGCCTGGAGCTAGGGGCTGCTGCTACTAAGAAGGTTCATTTTGGCTTTAATATCATTAAAAGAATTAATAACTATCAGCTGTTTCAGCTTGGGCTCACCACAATTCCTTCAGCCGAGGTTCCTGGCTGATATTAAGGGATGCAACAGTGGAAGAACTTCTGGTGAAATCAGAATTTTCTGGCGTGTTGTGGGGTATTTCTTGTCTCAGGGGGTGGGAATCCAGGCTGTAAGCTGGTCATGAGCAAGATGCTTTCCCAGGGCACAGGGTGCAAAACCAGTTCCTAAAAGGAGTCAACTGGGCGCAGATCAGCAAATTTCTGCTGGATGTGTAGCTGGTGCTGGAGTCAGTGAAAAGCCTGGACCATGTTCTTCCAAAGGCAGAAGGTGTCCATGACAGAGAGAGGAGGGATTTGCATTAAAAATTAGTGTCACCTAGCAGTGGAATTTGGCCCTTCATGGGAAAGGATGCCATTTTTAGGGGGGAAAGAAGATGCTTCTGTTACAGCTCTCATTCCAGCAATCCTCTCACTCAGGCCTGCCCCATCCTGACACATTGCAGTGGCTCCCAGATCCATCACTGTCCTTACTTCAGCCTCTTCCCTCTGGTCTCCTCTTCAGCATCTCTTCACCACCACCACGGACGTGCTTTGGCCACCTTGGGGCAGCTGTGCAGATCCCTGCCTCCTCTCCCCTCCCAGGGACTGACACCAGGCAGACAATGCTCCTCAGCCTAACAGTGCCTCTTCTGAGCATAAAGGTACAGAGGGAAATATATACACACACATGTACAGGTGTATCCACAGGGATACAGGCGTGGCTGGGGCAGGGCACTGGCTCCAGGAGGAAGGGGCTCGCTCAGATGGGACCATCAGCCACGGTGATGCCACCCCAGGCTGGCCACCCCTCCTGGCAGGGCAGCCAAGGGCTCCGGTGCGGCGCTGGGACGGTGCTTTGATTCCTGAGATTCCTTTTAAGGTTGATTTTTTAAAAAAAACACCATGAGGCACCAGGAGCCACCTGGCTGACCCGGCCACGGAGATTCCACCAGCGCTTTCAACCACGAGCCCCTTCGGGACTGGCAGTGGGGGTGATCTTATCATGGTAAAATGTAGCTAATAAATCACAGAGGGAGTAGAATATTTGCTGGTTTTGCAGGGCGGAAGCATTATTTAGTGTCATTGACGAGATTTTCCTAAAAATCCCAAATCTTTGTGGCTTCATTGCTCTTGTCACTCCTGCTCGGTGTCTCTGTGACATCCCAGCCAGGCTGTACATGGAGTCATGATGTGAGGAAAGGCACTGATGTCACAGGCTTATCAGGACAAACAGGTTTCACCGGGAACAGGCGGGTTTCAGGAACGGGTGATTTCACAGGGAATGCTCATTTCCCACGTGAAGGCTGTCGGGGAGGGGCGGCGTGGCCCTCCATGCCGGCGGCTCCGGGGGTCGTGGCCCAGACGGCATCGAGGGTGCGGGACGCGGTGAGAGCTACAGGAGGAAGATGAGGAGCGCGGGCCAGGCGTGCGGGCGCGGGGTGTGGAGTG
>JBBMKD010000067.1:675246-699065 GCA_037834095.1 Argya squamiceps | reverse complement strand
ACTAAACGCCTGGAAGCGAGGTGAGGCCCGCGGGGCCGGCGCAGAGGAGCCAAGGCGGCAGGACCTCCCGAGCCGGGCGGGCAGGGCCTGATCCCGGCCGGGCGCCGGGCTGGAAGCGGCCCCGCGGGGAAAGCGCCCGGCTGCGCCCAGGGCAGGGCCGGGCCGCGCTCGCCCGGGCCCGAAGCAGAGCTGCAAGAAAGGGCCCTGGGCAGCTGTGCCCTGGAGGAGCCCGGGAGGGCCGGTGCTCGGCGGCTGCGGGGGCCGGGAGGGCCGCGGGGCCGGAGGCAGATGACAGGGCTGGAGCCAGGACATCGCGGCTCACAGCGGGCCGGGGACACTGGTAATGTCACACGAACGGGTGCGTGACCCACCCAGCACAGAGCGGGTGGCTCCATCGTTCTGCTGTCCCTGCACAGGCACCGTGTCGTGGTGAGAATGCCACTGCACGGCCCCCAGTTCACTTCCCTTGGGCAGTTGGTGTCCCCACACGTTACCAGCGGTTCAGATTCTCTCCTGAAGACTGAGTGAGCTACAGGGTAATTGGGGCTTTTCAGTGTCGTTCATCTGTGTATCATCTGAGCCTGTTTGGAACCGTCATTTATTTTCAAGACGTCTCTTTGGTATCCAGTTACTATGCAGGTAAAATTATTTGTAGTTTTGGGGTGGAAAAGAGTGGCCTGAAGTAATAAAGGTCAAATGTACAAGTGCATTTGATGACCTGAGGCCTCTGTTCTGCAGTATGTAGCACTTCATGGTTCCTGTGCTATTGAATCTTTCTAAATGCCACCTTAGAGCATCGAGGTAAGTATCTAGATAGTAAAGGGAAAAAGTGGAATTATCTTGAGAAGTCTAGGTTGTCACCATACAGGAAGCTGGTGGCAGCCAGAATCTATTTCTCCAGCATGTCAGTGAACTGAGCACCTCTTGTGTCTTCCTGCAGTGTCCTGCCTGTTTCTCTCTGAACAGAGGGGCCCATTTCCCTTAGGTCCTTTCACTGCATGCTGCTCAGTCCCAGGGAAGCTCTGTGCTCAGGAGGGTGGAGATTCTATGGGAAAGCACACACATGCATTGCAGGGCAAGCTGCAGCTCCATGAGCACAAAGGAGCTGAATTAAGGCTGTAAAATGTCAGGAAGTTTCAACAAGAGAGAAAGCTTTTAGCTTTGCCTGGCAATATGTGCTCATTTCTGTTCTTGCCTTGTGATTTTGGACATTTGAGGCCTCTCTACATCTAATAAGGCAAAACAGTTCAAATTCTATATTATGTTGTGGTTTTCCTCTTGGAATTAAGCATTTCTCCAGCTTGGAGGCCATATATCACTTAATAGGTGACTCGAAAGGAGGAGATACCATGCCTGTGGTGTATATAGAGTTAGGTGCACAAGATTTCATCTAGAACATTTTTAGCTGAAACAGATGAATAGGTGATGGGTGCCCGTGCAGGAAGGTGCATGGCAGAGCTGGGGGTGAATCAGTCCTGGCTGGCTCTTGGCTCTGGGAGGGATGGTCTCACTCATTCCATGTGAGATTCTTAGAGTATCAGTATTTTAAAAACTGCAGTTTTATCATCATGACAGCTCTCACTTTGCACATTTCAGGGTTCTAATGCAGGTGTTCTGTCTGTTTCAGTGGTCGAAGGATTAGCTCTGCTGGACTTAGGAGTCTCGCCATACTCTGGAGCTATTTTCCATGAGGTTGGTTTGCATGCTTGGTTTTAAATGTGGTATTCCAGTGGCAGGGGTCTTAGTTTGGCTGCTCAGGGCCTGGAGAAGGCTGGGAGCTGTTCCATCCCAAAGGCTGCAGAGAACCTGAAGTTGTGTGGTTTGTCTGAGCAGTGGTTATGCAGGGACCAGTACAAGGAAATCCAGGTAATCCCAGTGAATTCCCTGTGCAGGGGCAGGCAGTGGCATATTTGTTTCTGCAGAAAGAAACCCTGAGATGGGGGAACTCTGTAATAAGTCAAATCCTCTGTTCACATCCAGCTGTTTCTGTCAGCACAAGCTGGAGCAGGGTTGTGTCACTGAGAGCCTGACAGGATTGACTGGGTATCAGCACCTGGAGTCTCTGCATTTGCAGCAATTCCAATACTGGCACAGGCATGCAGTTTATTTATTCCCCATCTTGAAAACACCTTGTTCCTGCAGAAGCACTTAAGCACCTGTGGGGCTTTGCCCTCGAGTGCCCTGACTGATCTGAAGGTGCACTCATACACAGTGTCACCTAGGGTGAAGCAGGAACTTGGTATCCTCTGAAAACTGAATTCTTTTCAATAAATCCTGCTTCTTTAGACAGAATTTCTCCCAGACTGTGAAATATTTCCCCATGCTTATTTAGACCGTCACGTTATTTTTAAAGTTTTAAAAAAGAAAATTATTTTCTCACGGTGAAGACTGAACTTGCAGCATGTAAATATAATCCTTCCAGAATAAGCTTTTGTGTGATGAGAATAATTCAGAAACATGCTTTCCTTCTTGCCTTAGAAGGGAAAAGCTCTAGGAGTAACAGGATGATAGGATTGTAACCCTACTGCTTTATGTTTTTAACATGCTTTCTTCTTTTGCATTATAAAAGCCACATCTAAGCAGCAGAGGAACCAGCTATGTAGGAAATATTTCAAAAGTACCTGCAGACAACCTGAAAAATAGATTTTCTAGAAAAAAATTACCTCCTAAAGCTGGTCTTTGTATGCTTTCTATTGTGAGTCTACCACTATTGTAGTAGAATTGAAAAGTTGGAGTAGAATACAATTTTTGGAGTTGATAGTGTCTTTTATAAAGACCATTGAGGACTTTGTGAGGAAGAAGACCTTTGTGTTCTTTGGTTAATCACTTTGCTCTGAAATACCAGTGTTGGTAGGCCAAAGAAAATTACCTTTGGCAGTGACTTGTAGAACTGCTCAGCTCTTGTAGTTTGTCCCTTTACATCACCAGTATTTTTTCTGGACAGTATTTGATTTGAATTTCCCTTTTGCTCTCTTTCAGACCCCACTGATAATCTATCTCTTTCACTTCCTGATTGAATATGCTGAGCTGGTGTTCATGGTAAGTGCTCATGGAAAGCTTCTCCTGAAAGGTCCCATTCAGGGAAATGCTGAGTGTGTCTTTCTTTTCACTCCTTCAGCCTCCCTGTAGCTCAAATTCCTGCTGAGCTCACAGTTAATTAGAAAGGCAGCTTTGCCTGCACAAACCCACATTCAGGCTTTTACCTTCTTGTACACATCCCTTCTTTTTTGTGAGTTCTTGCTTTGATAACTACCCCACACAGGGATAGGAAAGTGTAATTTTATTTCAAATTTCAAACATTATCTCTTATAGGTACCAAAATACTTTGTCCCCCCAGCCTAATCCCTGCATTGCTGTAAACCCCAGACCTGCAAGGAGCACAGATGGGTTCATCGCCAAATGTCTCTTGTAAACTGTTCTCAGAGTTCTTTTTCACAGTTCAGAAGGACAGGAGTCCTGTAGCTGGCTGCAGGTGGCACCCAGTGCAGTCTCTGTGCCCAGTCCCTGCCAGGCAGGGCCTGTGTGCCCTGTGCCCTGGGCAGGCTGGGGCAGCTCACAGTGTGCCCTGCTGCCCTGCTGGGCAGGTGGGTCTCTCACTGCACCAGTGATGCTCTCTATTTCTCCCATGTGCTTCTCTCCATGGACAATTTCTTTCCTCTTAATTCCCTATTCTCTCGTTTTGTGATTTTTTGTTATTTTTGATACAGCTGATGCCTTCAAGGTGAAGTGGTGTGTGAGAGCACTGTTCAGCCTTTCAGAATTTTTAAAGCTTGGGTTTTGTTCCCCTGAGCTGAGTCAGATCAGAGCTCCTGTTAAATGATGACCAATATCTTTTTCTCCATTTGTTTATTTTGTTTACAATCACTCTGTCCCTTTTTTAGATAACTGATGTGCTAACTGCTGTTGCCCTTTACTTGGCAATCCAGGACTTCAACAAAGTTGTGGTAAGCTGACTTCCCAGTGTTGTTGGTCCTCTTCTCCCAACAAATAAAATTATCTTGGGCCAGAGAAAAGATGTGCCAGAGGATGTGGTGTCAAGTCCTTGTTGCAGTAAATCTGGTCATATTTTAATGACAAACAAACAGGACTGAATGTGGTAGAGAACTGAGGCATTTTAAATTTTTTGTGGCACTGTTGCAATGTCTGTAGCTGCACTCTGAGGGGTGATCACAGCAGTGCACAATCTTCTCCAGCCTGGGTGTCATACCTTGGAGAGGGTTTCTTTGCACACAGCATGAAATGTGTGTGAATACAGACTGGGAATGTGTAAAGGAAGGAGGGAAACCTTCCAGCAGCTCTGAGGTGAGATAGATCATTCTTGTGAGCGTGGTGAAAGTCTGACATCAAATACTACTTGTTCCCTTCAAATTATAAGGATGTGTATTTGGAGGTGATTTCTCCCAGCTCTCAAAGAGCAGTGCTGTGCTCTTTGCAGTTCCAGAGAAGCATATCGACATCAGCAGGGAGACATTTTCTACAGCATCTCTGTGGTCTCCCACCCAGTTGTGTGCTTGTTCCTTGTCCTCTGACTTTGAGGTTAAGGAAATAACCCAGGACAGAACTGCAGGCATGTAAGAATTCCATATGTGAGTTCCTTTGGTTGTTGAGAATTTACTGCTAGCATCTCTGTCCTCCTGTCTCACCATAACATAATTCAGTCAGTTCATATTTCAGATTTCTCTTTTGTCTCCATAGAGAGCCTAGTAAAACAAAAGAGATGGAAGAGAGATTTGTCATAGGAGCATCCATTTTTAAAACAACAAAGACTGCATACGTGTGGGGTTTGGGTTTTCAGGAGCTTGTGTGTTGAACAGTGAATGAATAAAGTTAGCTTTTCATTAGAGATGTGGAGAGGTGTTGGGAAAATTGAGTATTGGATTCTGGTGTGGTGAATTCACTGGTAGCTGTGTCAAGATGTAGACACAGGTAATTAAGGAAGTTTGAACAAGTAGAAATTTTCTGCTTCCTCCTGACTCTCACTTCAGTTGTTGAGTATTTGGGAAAAGAAAAAAAAGGGAAAAACCCTAGGGGTTTTTTCTTCTCTAAAACTCCTCACATCACATAAGTTTTAGCTCACACCAGGGGCTTGAATATGCTTCACAGTAATAGAAACCTCAGGTAACTGGCTGAGTAATATGAAATAGAATTACACGAGTAGTACAGAATAATGACTGTCCTCTTCTGCCAATCTTTGATCATTCTCCCTTGTTCAGTTCAAAAAGCAGAAGCTCCTAATAGAACTGGATAAATATGCACCAGATGTGGCTGAACTCATCCAGACACCCATGGAGATGCACTACATCCCCCTCAAGGTAGCACTGTTGTAAGTATTGCCCCTGTGGGCTGCAGTGGGCTGCCTTGGTTCCTCAGCTCCTTTTGGGGTTTATTTGTCTCATTTGGGCCTTCAAAAACTGTCACAAGTTGGGTTTCTTTGCTGCAGAAATTCTGAGTTTCCTATTGACCCTGAATACCCAGTTGGAAAGTGAGAAGCAGATGCATTTACCTGTGCTTGTTGCTGACAAATTAATTCACTCAGGCCCTTGAAGATGGGCTCAGCAGCATAAGGTCATCATCTGGGTAACAAGAGTGTTGTGTCAGCACAGATCACATTCCCATTTATTTTGCCTGTGCAATAATGTTATCAAAATTGATCCTATGCCTTCCAAATGGTGTCTTTTCAGAAAAGTTAGGAGAATTTTTCAGCAGCTGGACAAAATATCTGAATGTGTGCTGAGTATCACAACTTGAATATCCCAAATTGCTTCTAACAGTTAAAAGATGTTTTCATGTTGTCATTTTATTAATTTCATGTCTTGGTGTTCTTCTGTATGCTAAACATTTTTTTATTTCAGAAGTATAAACCAATATACAAGCAAGGTGACTACTGTTACAGATTTTTTTTAATTGATATTTTGACCCAAAAAACTATCCAAATTGTTCTGTATCAGAGAGAGTTCTCCTGTAGATAAATTGCCATTTTTTCTTGTTTTCATATTGTTTTTTAAAATAGCATGTTCCCTCTGGCCAAAAGGGTAAAGTGGGTAAACTGCAGACTGTTTTGCACATTGCCACAGCAAAATTGGCATTAAATTGTACCTGTCCTGCTGTAGGCTGCCTTCTGGAAACACTGACAAAGACAGACTGGGACTCAGAGACACAGGAAAATATAAAGAAAGAATTAGGAAATCATCAGCCCTGTCTGCTGACTCTGATGAGTAATTTAGTTATTGGCAAGGCTGATCAGTACATTATCATACTTACTGTATTGGTAAGTCCTCCAAACCTTTTTCTTTGCTCTGAACCTATTTAAATGAGATTATTGTAATTCTTATTTCCAAAAGGAGCTGCTATCCTTGCTAACTAAGGTGTGGCTGAATTCTGGAATGTAAAGTCATCAAGAGTTTTTCTATAATTCCAATTAAAATGTGCCAGTCTTGCATAGCTGGCTGGTTTTGTGCTCAGATTGTGCTGTGGTGAACATAAAGGTTTGCTCTGCCACAGCAGGAGACTGGTTGGGTTGTAGGAAACTCTGCTTGTGTCTCAGATTTGTTTCCATCGTGTTTTCTTCTTATACTTCAGTAGTAGTAGGTGTTTCTAGCAGAAAAAGGTTCCTTTGGACCAAATAAATCTAGATCTGACTGAACAAATGTACAAATGCTTCTGCAAAGCAATAAATATTTTTGGTAGTCATTTTCTAGTACAGAACTTGCATTTTGGACAACTTCCCAGTATCTCATTTCTGTAGCAGGCTCCCTGTGGTCCCTGTGTCCAAGTCTGCAGTCCAGAGGTCTGGTTTTTGCTTCAGGTTGAAGAACCTGTTCAGCTGGATTAATTTGCTGATGAGAGGAGCCTATCAAATATAAATAAACAAGAAGAAAAGCCAAAGTGCATCTTTTTTTTCTTTGAACATCTCTTAAATTAGATGCTCCTTTGAATGTAACCTGAGCTTTGCTCTCTTTCAGCTACCTGTTAAACCCCTACACTGTGATGTCTTGTGTGGCAAAGTCCACCTGCGCCATCAACAACTCTGTCATTGCATTCTTCATTTTAGCTACAATAAAAGGTAATGCAGTGAAGAAAAAGGGGTTCTTTATGGCATTTTAGAAAGATTAGAAATGTAGCAAAAAATAAATCCAGGGGCAACTTTACAGATTGCTATAAAGATCTCACTGAAACCCAGCACAAACAGGACTGGAACAAGGTCAAAGTTCTACATGAATTTGTGAGATCAGGAGACTTTATAGTCAAGTGAAAACTTACTTTCATCTCAGTGTACCCGAGAGTTTACTTTAAGAACTGACTCCTTTTCCTGATTGGTTTCAAATAGTTTCCTGTTCTGGAAGAAACATGTCTGCATGTTGCAGAGCATAAGAGCTCTTCTTTTGTGTGTGAGTAGGCACTTAAGTGTCATACACAGTTTCTTTTCAAAGCTTATCCTTGAACTTTTATTCAAAAGCAGCATTTGCCTGCATCTGCTTTCACTCAGGGTTGTAAACGTGGTTTGAAATGAACAATTTGAGCTTTAGGGAAGCAAAACCAAAGACCCAAACCAGCCCAGTGGAGTAGATTGTCAGAATCACTGCTTCATTCATTTTGTGCATAATTCCAGCTTTCTGTTTCTTTTATGACTCCCCAGTGCTCAAATCTTTTAGCCCATATGATTTGTAACAGTCACCTAAGTTTTAAGGAGTTCTGTGCTGGGTCAGAGGAAAGATCAGTCTACTCTTTTGTGTCCAGCAGGGCCCAGACCCAGGCACTGCAAAAAAAAAGCTGATATAGATAGTTTTATCAGTGTTTTCAAAAGAAGTTTTGCTATAAATATGGGCTAATTGAGTCAGGCGGTGCTTTAATTTAAAAGCATTTGCACTAGCAAGTAACTGGGGTCTGTTTAGTTAAACTGATTTTTAACTGTTCGCCAATATCCTGAGACCAAAAGTTTGGTCACAGACAGAACTGTAGTGGCTGTGTCGTGGTTTGTCCCTGACTGGGAGTGTGGCACTCTGGGGTTTAAGTGAGCAAAGAGGATATCAGGTTACTGCTGTGATTTTTGGGAATTGCTTCTTTAGATCTGTGCAGAACTGAACACTGGATAAAATACAGGATAGGGAGGTTTCTGTCAGGAGAGTGTAGCTGGAGAGGGGAGAGGTTCATCACCAAATAACCCTGCATTTTCCCTTTCAAAGGAGGAAGCAGAGAGGAACTCTCTGAGTGTTTGCTGTCAGCAGGGTGACAGCTGGTTCAATGCACTGAGTCAGGGCTCTTGCTGTCTGAGCTCTATTTTTACAGAAGACCCATCAAGTCTGTACCTATAACCAGGCTACTGCACTGGGTGCTTGTATTTTTATTGTTTAACCTGAGATCTTTTGGACATTATTTCTGTTATTCGTGGTTGAGAAATTTAAGTGCTCAACACTGAGACACCTCAAATAAAGCTGCCTCAATAAAGACCTTCATATTTATAAGATCACTTGGAAAAGCTGTGCCAGTCCTTTCCATGGCTCAGTTCTGCTGTCAGTAAAGCAGAGCTAATGCTTCAGCTGCAGACTTTGCTTGCTCTCTTGCACATGGCTTTGCTGAGGCTGTAATAATCACATTCTGGTGATGAGGTTGTGCAGCAAGCCCAGTATGGCAGTTCTCACATACAGATATGACTTCAGTGACTGCATTCCCCTGTATTAACAGCAGCCAGCATTGGCTTTGTATAGACTGAATTATGTGAATCTCTTTCTGTGTGTGAATGACAGGAGATATAAAACAGCCAGTGGTTCTTCATTATGGGATGAGTCATTCTCCATTCAAATGTTGTTAACAAGAGGACACCCTGCAGGATACATTCTGCTAAAAATTCCTTTAAGTGGTGTCCTGATATTTGTGAATGCCCTGCAGAGGGTTGGGAGTTTTTTCCTGTTTGGACTTCCTGTCTGTATGGCTGTTTATGCTAAAAGTTCTTTAAAAACTCTTTTTCTCTTTGCAGGTAGTGCCTTCCTCAGTGCTGTGTTCCTGGCCTTAGCAACATACCAGTCACTCTACCCTCTCACACTGTTTGCCCCAGCACTGCTTTACCTTCTACAGGTAGGTGATTTCTAACTCTTGGTTAGAAATCTGTTGTCTTCTTGTAGCTGTGCAGGGACAGTCCTGGGGAGGGGGGTCAGGCAAGTGCAGAGTTTCAGAGAAAGTGACTCCTCAAGCCATGGCAAGTTTGAACCCTGAATGGGAATGCCCATGTTTGGAGAGGGAGGAGCAGGAAGTCTCCTACAGAACTGGGTGATGTTTTGCTTTCCCAAATTAAGTGCTGTTCTTTGTGTCATGTGAGCAGCAGTGAGGGGCTCAGACCCAGAGAAGTCTGAAAATGCTGGTGTGGGGTTTAATGGCAGAAGGCATGTTCTGGAAAGAGGCTGCTTGTCCTTTCTCCCTCTCAGGGAGAAACAAGACCCTGAATCCCACCAGGGCTGCCCTTGTGAATTTTATCTTGCTATGGCAGCAAGGTGAGGCTGTGATGGCAGCAGAAGCTCAGCTCACATCACAGATCATTTTGTGATAACATTTAGTATTTGAAATTATTTTAATTCTGAAATGCTGCTGCTGTGCATTGCACCAGTCTTTTTTCGTTGCTTCTGATGGTGATTTTTATAGTTTATTTTTACTTAACTAGCCTGTCCCAAATCTCTGAGCTTCCAGACAGAATGGGAGTCAGTTCTAATTAATTTTCTTTCTCTATCTGACATTAATGTCTTTTTTTTTCAGGAATTTTATTATTACTATTAGTCTTTGCAAGAGAAGAACTGCAGAGTCAGTGTTGCTTTTTCAGTTTGATGATTTTTAGGAGAATTTATATCTTCAATATTTTGGTCTCATTTGTCCTCTTTTAACTTTAGTCAAAGTAAATTGGGAGTGAAGTGTGAGCATTCTACTTTGAATTCACAAACAATATGTGCTTTGATATGTGATTGCCCAATTTGCAACTTTTAAAGGCAGTCCTGCTAGTGTGGGTCCTTTTATCTAAATTTGTAAATGAACTTCCCTGCATTCTTTGTACAGAATTAAATCACTTTTCTCTTGCTCTTTTCAATCTGTCCTGCCAAAATTTTTGGTAATGTTGCTTACATTGTCCCAGCAAGTGACATTAAACCCGCTCTGACTGAGAAAACCCAGTGAGCTTTACACAGAGCCCACAGCAGTCAGGGCAGGTTCTCTGCACATCTGCCACTGCAGGCCCCAGGGCCAAATGGAAAAGCCACATCACTGATCTGAGCTGCAGAGTGCTGAGTGATTCCAAAAGGTGTTGGCCCCTGTGTATGTTTGTCTGTACCCAGGCAGTCAGGGGATGCAGTGAGACATCCCTGTCATGATATGTTGACCTGTGACAAGGACTTGTGGCAGTGGCAGGACTGTCTGAGGAATCCAGCTTTCAGAGGGGCTCCTTTGTGCTTAGGGACTCTGTGGGTGTCCTCTTGCCCTGATTCCAGCAGAGCAGGGGTGCCAGGCCACGTGGTGGTAGCACAGGCTGTGGGTTCTGGAACAGGGCCTTCAGTCACCCCATGCAGTGGGGTCGTGCAGGAGAAGACAGGCACCAGTGCAGGATTGCAAACATCTGAGTTACCAGTGCAGCTGTGAGCAGGGTGTGAAAAGCTTACACCTGTGTATGTGCTCACATGAGGGACTCACTGCAAGCAGAAATGACCAGCTTTGCTGCTGCATTTTCAAACACAGCTCTGGGAATTTCAAACATGCAATGTGTGTGACTTAATTGGCCAGAGTGAAGAACAACAAGCAAATTGTGCTTGAAAGCTGCTCCTTCAAGTACCATAGTGCTGATGTTTGATGCTTTCTTTCATCAATTTAAAATGATGTTCTGAACACTCAGGCTCTCTCGTGGCTCCCCACCTGATGAGGTGCTTCTGTTTTTCTTTCAGCGTCAGTTCATTCCTGTCAAACTGAAAAGCAAAAGTTTCTGGCTCTACACCATGCAGTATGCATCCCTGTACCTGTGCAGCCTGGTGGTGATCATCTGCCTCTCCTTCTTCCTGCTCAACTCCTGGGATTTCATCCCATCTGTTTATGGGTTTATGTAAGTAATAAGGATTCTTACTGAAGGTCTTCTGTCTGGCCCCATCCTCCCCACCCAGATTGTTTCTTGCCCACCACACACAGGTGTGTGCTTGACCCAGGAGGTGTGGGGTCTGTGATTTACTGGCAGTGCAATAAAAGAAAGAATATGTGGAGGACAGCTACAATTAGCCAACTCCAACTTCTGGTAAATAAATAATAGCAAAAATTAAAGACAGGAGCTGTTTTCCACTGAGTGATTGGAAATGGATTTCATTGTTGAGCTACCATGTGAAATATTGCTCTCTGGAGAAATGTCTGCTTGAGAATGGTTTAAATCCTGCTGTAACATCAGGAAGGATTTCAACCTCCTCTCCATGTTTTCATCTATTTGGTTTCTCTTTCATGGATTTATAATTTGGGTCCTACATCCAGTAGCACACAATGATTAATTAATGCAATATAAGCAGAGCAGCAAAGAACAGCCATTTAAAAATTCACCATGACTTTCTTTTCAAATTTCAGCCTTTCTGTTCCAGACCTGACACCCAATATTGGCCTTTTCTGGTACTTCTTTGCAGAGATGTTTGAACACTTCAGTCTTTTCTTCGTATGTGTGTTTCAAATCAATGTGTTCTTCTACACCGTTCCCTTGGCAATAAAGTTAAAGTAAGTATGAGTGTGTTTCTCTGCTACTCTTTTTACTCTTAAGTTATCCAATGGAAGCTTCTAAGGCTGAAGTTGGATGTCTTGATCTACAAGCCTGAAAAAGATTTTTAACAGTGCCTATCCTCCTCATTTCCCATAGTTTCAGCTCTGTTCCTCTTCAGTAGAGTCACTTGGGCTCTGCAGTGGAGCTCTGTGTTGCAAGCATCAAAGATGCAGAAATGGAGGCTGCAGAAGTGCCAGCATAAGGCACTGTAGTCAGAAAGCAAGAGGAACTTCCAGCTCTTCATTGTCAGAAAAAAACTGGAAACTTGATAACTTTGTTATCTGACTTCATTGACTTTCTGATAAAAGCACCCATTAACACACCTGTATTCTCAGTGGGTTTGTCCTTTGGCTTGCACTGGGTAGATCAGGTATAATGAGGGATAACTGTGGGCTTTGGGCTTCTCCAGATTGCTATCAGAGGGCAGGTGCTAATTGCTTCTGGTGCATAGGGCAGAGCTGGGGCAGCACAGTGCAGGTGGCCAGTGTGCTGGTGTAAATGTGCCCTGAGGGAGGCCCGAGGTTGCTGGGTGAGGGCTGTGGCAGATGTGCCTCCCCTGACCCTGCTGCTCTGCAGGGCAGCTCCATCCAGCATTTGGAGCCTGGTCTGGAGAGAGCAGGGCTGCAGGAGCCTCTTTGAGCCATCCTGCAGCCCTTGCTGATATTTATTTGCAGCTTCTAGAGGCCCTACTGCATCCTCTTAGCCTTTGTTTGTTTTTCCCCTCCAGGGAACACCCTGTGTTCTTCATGTTTGTCCAGCTCGCCATCATTTCTATCTTCAAGTCCTATCCCACCTTGGGAGATGTTGCACTGTACATGGCCTTCCTTCCAGTCTGGAGCCACCTTTACAGATGTAAGTTCTTTGTGCTTGATTATTATTTATCTGGAATGGAAAAGGGCCTGCCAAATAATTAAATTAAAGGGTCATCACTAAACCAAACCAGACCCAAGTTCATAGGCTCTCGTGGTCTCCATGGGGTGTCTAGAAGGAGGCTGGATTTTGGAGGTTTTTCCTTCTGGCCTAACATGTCTTTAGGACTTGGGTTGAAATTGGTCAAGGAAGGAATTTTCATTTGTACTTTATCTTCCCCCTCTCTCCAACTTGTTCTGAAGATTATCTTTTTTATAAGAACTTTTTGCAGTCCTGCATCCTCCAGATGCTTCACTCCCATTTAAGGCTGTGTAATTTGAACAGTGCTCCTGCAATTGGTGAGTTCCCCAGCCTTAAAATGCTGGATCTTGCAGTCATGCTTTGTTTTGCATCTGCTTGTTTGCTTAGAGTGAAAGTATTACTCCAAGCAACTGTCCAGTCTTACCTAAATGCTTCAAAAAGACCCTCTCTAGCTCTTGAAATGACCAGAGAGCTTCCTGTGGATTCTCAGGCTCAGGAAGAACCTGCTTCCATGGGGAGATTCAGAAGTGTTGTATTTTTCCTGGCGTTTCTTCCTTAAACCAACTGCTCTGACCAACCCTGCCAGGTTGTCCAGGCCTTTCACTGCAGCTTTATCCAAGCCAGGCCAAGTGTGTTCGTGGGCAGCTCACCTGCATCTTGTAGGAGACATAATCAGGAGTCAGGAGACCTGGAATCCATCTGCTCTGTGGGTTTCAGACTCAGGAGAGCTGAGGCCAAAGCAGCTGTGATCAAACAGGACAGGAATCCCCAGGCTGGCCCCGAGCACATCACAGCTGTAGCAGATGAACCTCTGAAAGTCCTTGCTCAGTGTAGTTCAGTTCCACATTCCAAGCATGCAGTAAGAGGGACAGTCACCTGTCACCTGCTTCCACCCCGCAGGGTGTGAACAGACCTACTGAACAAGAAGTTTAAAATAGGTGGGAAGAGGCATGGAAGTGACAATGCTCTCAGAACATCATCTGTCCTCAGCTGCAGAGTGATGGGCATGGGCTGAGCACAGCAGCACAGGTGTCAGGATGGATTACAGCACTGCTGCCAAAGGACAGATATAAGCACTTCACAGAAAACCAAACCTCTCCTGGCCTGGTAATTCTTTTAGACAAAGCTGTGCTTGGTTTTTGTCCACCTGACACATACTCAGGCAGACTGCTGGATGCTTGCACCTCCCAATGTCATGTGTCTGTCAGTGCTTTGGCCTGTATGAGTTTCTTCCTTTTATGGTGCTTTCATTTCCTTGCAACCTCCCAAGAAAGCATCTTTTCCTATAACCCACAGATTCAGTTTTTCCTTTGTCAGTAGCTTGATGAGGGAAGGGATTAAAGTGCCTTGCTCTCCAAATTGGGATGCTGCTGGTTACTGTAGTGTAGATACCAAAAAGCCAAAGTCATCCAAGGAAGAGTGTTTGGAAGCAGGACCTAGAAGGAAAGAGCTACAGGGGATATCACACTGCAACAAAGGCAGAAGCATTTATTTTGAAGGGAAACAATAGTGCATTTCTTATAACTGCCATCCAGGAAGTTACTAAAGCAACCTGTGGAAGGTTATTGGAGGGAAGTATGTCTTGGCAAGTGCCTCTCACCCCCTCCACACACCCTAAATACCATTGACTGCTCAGTAATACATCATTTTAACAGCTGGTTTTCTTTTACAGTCCTCCGGAACATCTTCATCCTGTCATGTGTGCTCATTTTCTGCTCCTTCCTGTTCCCTGTTCTGTGGCATCTATGGATTTATGCAGGAAGTGCCAACTCCAATTTTTATTATGCCATCACGTTGACTTTCAACATAGGGCAGGTCAGTAGAGTGAGGCAAATGAAGCTGCACTGGGGGCAGCTGGGTGGCCTGTCAGCAGCAGTGAGTTCTGCAGGATGGGGCTGGCTCTCTGCATCCTGTGTGGTCCTGCAAAGCAGCTTCCTGGCTCTCCTGGATCTGCCTGTTCCTCAAGCCCTGGCACACTAATGGGAAAGAGTTCTTGTGGTATTTGAGCTGTGGCTTAACAATCCAACCTGGCTGACTGCAGGTTCTGTGCTGTGTTGCTGATAGCCAAGGAAAAGCATGGCAGGACCAAGCATAAGTGAATGGAGAAGGGATGCTGAGAGGGGAAATGGAAAAACCTCAGGGCAGTAGCAGTGGGGCCAGAAAACATCCACAAGGATGTGGCACCAGTTTTTCTGAGACATGGCAGCACATGCAGGGTCCCAGTGATGCCAGGGCTTGCCCTCCCTGCCTTTCCTGAGGCCATTCTGGATATGTGACTTCCACTGGCCTTAGGGAAAGCAGAGCTTAGCACCCTTGAAGGGTGGAACTCAGTGTACACAGGTGCTAGAACCCTTTTTAAGTCCTTCCTCTTCTCTGTACTGCTTGTCATGTGCCTGAGCCCTGGGGCAGTTTGATGTATGGGTGAGCAGAACGTTCCTTTCATGTTAAAGTTGCCTTTATTTTGAATGTGCCTCAGCCATTTATGCTTGTCTGCTTCTCCTAAAGCCAGGGGGACACTTTGGCCAGGGGCAGAAAATCACCTACTCTTACCCTTGATTAATGGGGAAAACACTCATTTGGTAAAACCAAAAGAGACCTCACAGGGTGAGAGGGAGAATAGAGATTGGGCTAAGAGGGGCTGATAGGAAACTGGGAGTGGTTCATTATGTGTCCTGCTATGGAATGAAAGGAATAGTAATACTTTAATTAGAAATAGCAGGTGTTGATAATCTAAGAGGATTTTATTTCCTACCTGAGAGAGTCATAGCAGCAGATCCTGCAAGGTCTTGTGCTCTGTGTAAATGCAGACAGCAGAAGTTTCTTGTCTGATTTCCTTGTGAGAAAGACCTAGCCTGCATCCCCACCCACCTCAGCTCTTTTCCCATTTAGATACCTGGAGAGAACCTTAGTTAAAGGTGAAATCCCCTGCACTGACAGAGCCTGTCAGCAGTTCAGCAAAGCAAACAGATCATGGCTGTTTCCTTGTCCCTGCATCTGTGCTCCTTCACACTTTCTACCCTGACCTCAGCAGTCTGCAGCCCTGTTTCTCTTTCCCTTGCTCTCCACCTGGTCCTCCATCCCCTCCTGTGCTGCCATTGAGCCTCTGCAGCAGCTGCTCTGTTTTTCTGTGCTGTATTGCACAGTAACCCAGGCAGGCTCTGACTGTCCCTCACTCTGTGCCCTTAGCACTGCCACGTATTTCAGGTGACATAGTGCCAAAGGGATGCTTTAAGTGGCATCTGCACACTAGGACACGACCAGCTTGGGCTGGCACTGGAAAGGTTTTCCACTCTAGTTACCTGCTTCTGTTTCCAAGTGGAGGGCAGCAGTCCTGCAGGAAGGTCTCTCTGCAAGAGGCTAAATGACAAATGGCACTACTGAGCCAGCAGGTCACTGCCACAGCCCAGTCTGCCCCAGCAGTGGCAGCTTCCCAAGGTGACAACTTTAGAGAATCCACTGTCACCCATTCCTGCAATCTCAGCTCCCCAGGCATGGGAGCAGTCCCACTGTGTGCCTCAGTGCAGCCAAGAGTGTCCTGTCTTAGGGCAGAGTGGCTGGAAAGACCCTGATCAACAGCAGCTGACCAAGAGCCAGGTGTGCCCAGGTGGGCAAGAGGCCAGTGACACCTGGGCTGTACCAGCCATGGTGTGGCAGTGACTGTCCCCTGTGCTGGGCACTGGTGAGGCACCTCAAGTGTTGTGTCCATTTCTGGCCACCTCCATTCAGGAAGGACATACCAGGGCTGGAATGTGTCCAGAGAAGGGAACTGAGCCCCAGGAGCAGCTGAGGGAGCTCTGGGGGCTCAGCCTGCAGAAAAGGAGGCTCAGTGGGGACCTCCTCATTCTGCAACCCCCCTGACAGGAGGGTGCAGCTGGGGGGATCAGACTCTGCTCCCGGGGAACAGGGACAGATGAGAGGAAACGACCTCAAGCTGTGCCAGGGGAAGGTTCAGGTTGAACATTAGGAGGGATTTCTTCACAGAAAACGTGGTTAGGCATTGGAAGGGGCTGCCCAGGTAGCTGGTGGAGTCCTGGCACTCAGTCCTACTCTGGAGTTCCAGAGCCCTGGAGGTGTCCAAAGAATGCCTGGATGCCCAGTGCTCTGGGCTGGGTGACGTAGTGGGGCATCAGTCAAAGGTTGGACTTGGTGATCTTAGAGGTCTTTTCCAGCTAAAATGACCCTGTGATTCTGGGGCAGCCCTTGGATAGGAGTCCTGTGGGTGCAGCTGAGATGTCTGTGCAGCTGTGGCCCAGCTGGACCTGCCATTGTCACACATTTTGGCCAGTTTATGGAGCTACTGTATGTGAGTCTCCTTTGGCTTGACATGGCAAGGGGATGGACAAGGTGTTCCAAGATCACAGAGGCTCCTGCAGCAGCATGTGTTGAACAGCCCAGGAGCTGCTTAACCCCTGGCAGAGTGTCACTGACACATGTCCCTCTGTGTTCCTTGCTCTGAAGCACCACTGATGTGTCTGAACATCTTACTCCACAGATCCTGCTCATCTCGGATTATTTCTATGCCTTCCTCCGGCGGGAGTACTACCTCACTCACGGGCTCCACCTGACCCGGCAGGACGGGACAGAGGCCATGCTGGTGTTGAAATAAGGACTGTGCCACCATTTCCTGGGACATGGACCACTCTGAGGAATGTGCAAAGCTTGTGGTACACGGGGTGGGTGGGGAAGGTTCCCTGAATGAGGTCTGACTTTGGGAATGACATGTACGAATGGAAGAAAGGGCTGAGGTTCTGGGAATACCCCCCTGAGCTGCCAGCTCAGCACAGACTGTCAGAGCTGCAGTGTCTCCCCCCTCAGCTGTGCTTTCCACTTCGACCTCAGCCATCAGCTCTGGGCAGTCCAGCAGGAACAAGAGTGTCTGAGCTAAACCCAGGGCTGGAGCTCGGACCATGAACTGTTTTCCACCACTGCTTCTTGGAGGTGTTTGCTTCTCTGGGGATCTTCCCCTTCACTGCTTTGACCAGTAACACTCTGCTTGGCATGGGGCACTCTCTGGGTACCTGGTGCCCCAGCCCTGGCTGCAGATTCCATTGCTTGGTGGTTCTGCTGTTGAGGGATCTGGAAGAATCCTGTGTGCTCAGTCACAGTGGGTGCTGTGAAAGGCTTGGGTGACCTTGGAAGAAGGCTGGAGATGCTGCCACACCTGGTGACCTCAGCACTCAAACACAAGTAGGAACCAGAACTGGGGTGGGATCAAGGAGCAGGGTGGGTGCCAAGTAACTGCTCTATCCTATTGGAGCGACACAGCCATGCCAGGAGCTGCACAGAGGCATTGGAGGTCTCAGAAGGAACACTACTGAGGAGATGGACTCTTGGCTGCTCCCAGTTTCTGTTGGGTGACAAAGCCTGGCAGTGCTGGGCTCACACTGTGCTGCTGTGATCACCTGGGGCAGCAGCCAGGACCAAGAGGTGTCACAATCTCCCTGTAAGGCCCCAGAGCAGATGCAGGAGGAGTCAGCCACTGCTGTTCTGGGGTTGTTCCACAGCTGTATATCACTACTGGATGTGCACTTGTCTGTGTCACCCCTGTGCCCGTCAGTGCTGGGCTCATGGCTGTGCACAGGGGCTCCTTTAAATCAGCTCCCCTGGTCCCCCCCACTCCTCTCTGTGCTCAGACCACCTCACCTTGCAGCTGCTGCTGCTGCCCCCTGAATGTGACACTCTGAAGCCACCAGCTCTGCGGGCTGTGTGGTGGCACTGAGATGCAGTGACCAGTGTGACAGCCACCTCCAGCATCACCACTGCTCCCTCGGGATAGCCACAGGGTTGGGAATGTGACATGGAAACCAAACTGCGCCTGGTACCGAGCAGCTGAGAGACGGATGTGCCCAGGCAGGTGTGTAAACAGATCCTCTTTCTTTCCGGACAATTCAAACTTTTGCCTTACTGCACTGCTGTCAGCGCTTGGGGTGGAGCCTCCCCAGCCAGCCCCGGCCCGGGGCGGGCCCGCCGGGAGCCTCCGGCCGCCTTCGGCGGGCGTGGCGAGGAGCAAAATAAACTGTGCGAGTTTTGAACGCCTCGTGTGCTCTGTGCCTGTGGGGGCTGGAGGGTGAGGGAGGTGTGGGAGGCAGCGAGAGTCACACGGAGGGGCTGGAAGGGGATTTGAAATAAAACACGGGTTGGGGGAGGCAAACAAGTGACAAAAAAGGAAACAGGTCACAGGAAACACCCCTGGCTTTAGGGAGGGCCAGGTATGTAGGGGTAACTGGGCAGCAGTGTAAGAGAAAGGGAGAGGGTGACTAACTGGAGGGAGCTATGGGAGGGTGTTCATGTTACAGCCCCTCTTTCCAAAGAGCCAACAATAATTAACCATGAGGAAGGAGATGGTGACAGGACTGAGAGGCCACAGGACTGAGCTGAGGGCTGCAGGCACTGTCCCTGCCCTGGATTTGTTCCTGGGTCTGTGGCCACTCCCAGCCCCCTGGGCTGGGTCGGTCTGGGTATCCTGAAGGAGCAAGTCCCAAATTTGCACTCAGGCAGTCCTGAGGAAGGTCATGGGGTCAGGAGGAGCAAGGGCAGAGAAATGAGCACTGCCAGGGGAGGGACAGGAGCATGGTTGAGGGTAGGGAAAAGGCAGAGGTGTGGGGAGGGGCAAGGGCAGGGAGAATGAAGGGGTGAAGGGATAGGGCAGGGGCAGGCACAGTGTCAAGGACAGGGATGAAATCAGGGTCAGGGGTATGGAAGGGTGGGGCCAGGAGCCAGGATGGGGATTGCCATGCTAAGGCAGCTCAGGCAGGGGCTGGGAGCCCTGTCCTGGCTCCTGCCCAGCATCCCAGAAGTTGTTTTTGGGTCCACCAGAACTGCCTGGTCCCCACCAAGCGTTGCCAGTCACCAAATGACAGGCACCAGGAACCTCCAAACTGCTATCAGAGGCTGGTGGGCACCCAGCAGGGCTGCAGAGGACCTGCTGTGGAGGTGAGGAACAACCCAAAAATGCCTGCAGTGGGCCCAGGGCCTGGGCTAGGCACCAAGGCATAAATGGAGGGTTGTTGCACTTGGACCCACGGGCTCACAGCCAGGCTGAGTGGCTTGGGGGTGACAGTGAGAAGGGGCTGCATCAGGGCACTGCACCTCTTCCCTGGTCTGCAGGGGCTTCTCCAGAGGCACCTGAGGCTGGCAGGTCCCTCAGCCAGCCATTCCCTCCCTCAGCTGCCAGTCCCAAGCTGGCTCCCTCAGAGTGAGGGTCATGTGCCACCAGGGCCTCCTGTCCTGGGTGTGTGTGTCCAGGTTTGGTAGTGGAGTGGCTAGAGAAATGGCTTCTGTGAGGAGCTGCCAGAAACTTCCCCTGTGTCTGGCAGAGGCAACTCCAGATGGCTCCAGGGTGAACCCACTGCTGGCCAGGCCCAGCCCAGGTGGTGGTGATGCCTCAGGGATCAGGGATTTAAGTAGAAGAAAAGAGAAGTTACTGCACAGAGGTAATTGCACCCAGAGAAGAGCAGAGTGAGAATATGTGAGAGGAGCAGTCCTGCACATGCTTAGGGCAGGGCAGGAGGAGGGGCTGGAGCTGCCTCAGGAGCTGGACCTGAGATTCCCCTGGGATGCTGTGGAGAAGCTCATGGGGAGGCAGCTGTCCCCCTGCAGTCCATGGAGGGGCTGGGGGTGCAGAGATCCACCTGCAGCCCCCAGAGGAGCCCACGCCAGAGCAGGGGAAGGACTCCAGAATCCTCTCCCAGAGCAGCAGCAGAAACAATGGGTGATGACCTGATCATAACCCCTATTCCACATCTCCCTGCACTGCTGGAGGGGAGGGGGCAGAGCTGGGAAGCAGGGAGGAGTGGGGAAGGTGTTTTTAAGATCTTATTTTACATCTCATTATCCTGCTCGGATTTTGTTAGTAATAAATTCAGTTAATATACCTCTAATTCGAGTCTGTTTTGCCCTGAAAATATATGATGAGGGATCTCATCCAGTCCTTAACTAATGAACCTTTTGCTGTATTTTCTCTGCCCTGCCAAGCAGGAGGGCAGTGAGAGAAGCTTTGGCAGGTGCCTGGTGTCCAGCCGGTGTCACCCCACCACACAGGTGTTGGCAGTTGCTACAACCACTGCAGTAGTTGTGTTGCAAAGAGCAACTCGGCACAACCTGCCCCGGGGATGCCAAAAACAAGGGCAGCCCCTGGCCCTGGGGCTCTCTGCTTGGTTCCAGGTGACAGCCAGGGTGTGGAAGAGGTGACAGCCACCGGCCACCAAGCACCTGGCTGGAGGGGGATGCCTGCCCACGCGTCCCAGCATGGGGGACACGTTCTGGACCCCCAGGAGCCGGGACAGGCTGCTGGCACCCATACCCACCCTGTCACGCCCCGATGGCCAGGGAGGGGCCGGCGCCGCTGAACATTAACCCCGGGGCGGTGTCCAGGGCTCCCTGGAGGCGCAGTCCCAGCACCCCGGAAACAGGAGGGGGCAATGAGGGGGCTCCGAGTCCGCTACCAGCTCCTGGTGAGTCCAGCGGGACAGGGTCCCACATGGCAGCGAGCAATGGGCTCTGGGGCAGTGCTGTGAGGCACTGCCAGGCTGGACAGACAGAGAGGGGGCTCCCCTGTGGAGAGTTAGGGGCTGCAGAGGTGGGCACACGTTGGACCTGCCCCTGCAGCCCGCAGCCTCCCGAGGATGGAGGCGCCCCGGGGGCAGATCTCCTGCGTCCCGGGTCTGCACTCACTGACTGCTCTTGGCCCCTCAGGGTAGCGGGCGGGGAATTGCTGCCCACCCGCCCTTGGCTCGCACCCACAGCCATCCTGAGCACTTGGCTGGCTGAGACACTTTTCACTAGCGGCCACCAGGGCCGCGGCACATCCCCCGACCCCTTCCACGCTGCGGGGTCAGCCTGGTCATGGCCAGAGGGGAAAGACAAAGCTTCACCCCTTCTACGGGGGCTGGAGCTGTACAAGCCTTCCCTGCCTTCTTTTCCTCCTCCTCCTTCTCCACCCTTTCCTCTCCCTCGGGTGGCCATGCGCCCTTGAAATTCCGTGTGCAACGGTGGCACGACCTGGCACGGCCTGGCACGGCTTGGCACGGCACCTGGGCTGTCGGGAGCAGCAGGCAGACGGAGGCTGGGCTGTAGGGCTCAGCCTGGTGCCGATTCCTGTGGACTTCGGGCCCCTTCTCCCAGCCCCTGCACAGAGGATGAGAGACACCATGAGCCGGGCGGGTTCGGGAGCTGGTGCTCCTCAGGCCCGCAGGAGTGCTCACCTCCCGCTGCCCCCAGCCCGACCAGGACGAGGACCTGCCCATGGGATGTGAGGACCCAGCTGGAGAGGGACAGCGGGGCTGGGAGGGAGCCCCAGCAAGAGCTGAGGAGGAGCCCTGCAGGCTGGTGCTGAGCACGCCCAGCAGCATCCTGCGAGACAGGGAGATCGAGGAGGTGAGTCCGGCCTGCACAGGGACTCCACCCTCCGGCTCATCTGCCCCGTACCCACAGCCGTGA
Source organism: Argya squamiceps (assembly GCA_037834095.1). NCBI lineage: Eukaryota > Metazoa > Chordata > Aves > Passeriformes > Leiothrichidae > Argya > Argya squamiceps. The sequence continues at coordinate 676,978 of JBBMKD010000067.1, read as the reverse complement.
CCACTGTCCTGTCAGTGGTACGGTCCAGTGTGAGGCCACATTCCCCTGTGCCTGGGGACAGTCACCTCAGTTGCCTCCTGGGGGGAAGGATGCTTGGGGAACCACCTCAGAAGGGTTTGCAGGGGGAGGAAGCTTGAGGGAAGTATCCCAGGCCGCTGCTGGGAGGGGCGGGGCCTTGTGGAGACCCCTTTGGGGACGTGTTGAAGGGGAGGGTGCTTGGGACCACCTCTCGGAAGGATGCTCAGGTGAGGTGTCTTGGGAGGCTGCTTGGAGGGATGACGTGTGGGGCCACAGGTTTGTGCTGGGGCAGGGGAGGATGCTCAGCCGGTCAGCACCGTCTGAGGCCACTGTGCCCCAGCTGGGCCCGCAGCTGCCCCCGCGCCTGACGCAGCAGCCCTGGCACCTGCTCTACTCCACCGGGCGGGACGGCTTCAGCCTGCGGACGCTGTACCGGAGCGGGGCCCGGCCGGACTCCCCGGCCCTGCTGCTCATCAGGGACACGGAGGCGAAAGTACGGCCGTGCCCTCCCCAGCCGGTGGGGCCTGGGCACCTCCTCGCCCCGTTGGCCGGACGGGGACACGTCCCGGCTCTGGGGGCCCCTCTGAACACGGCGCCGTGAGTCTCCCCCTTCTGCCTCCCCAGGCCTTCGGTGCCTTCTCCGCCAGCGCCATTCGCAGCAGCAGCGGCTTCTACGGCACGGGGGAGACCTTCCTCTTCTCCTTCTGCCCCGAGCTGAAGGTGCGGCTGCGGGTGCTGGCCATGTCCCGAGTACCGGGCCACGCCTGGGGGTGCCCGCGGTGCTGGGGGGGATCTGGGGTGAAGGGGCTGCCCTTGGTCACACGTGGGGACACAGCAGCCGGGGACCGCGGGGGCAGCAGCCCCCGGGTTTGTCCAGGGCTGGGGGGAGAAGGCGAATTCCAGGCAGTGTGCAGGGAGGGAGGCTCAGGGAAGGGGGCCCTGCCCAGCTGGGTGTCACCGGGTTTCCTCCACATGGCAGGGCGGTCGCAGCCCAGCTCTGGGCTGGCACCCGCTGGGGAGCTGTGTGTGCGACGGGGCGTTAGTGGTGGCAGTTGTCCCCTGGCAGGGCCCACAGGGCTGTTGGCAGGGATGGATCAGAACTGCAGGCTCGGCCAGGTCTGTTCTGCAGACGTGGAACAAGGAGGTGCCGGAGCAGAGCCAACTTGGCTCAGCAGCCCCCAGCAGGTCCTCGCAGGACGGGACAGGAATGGGAATGGGGACACTGCTCCAGCCCACGGTCCCCACTGCGTCCTGTTCCCATGCAGGTGTTCAGGTGGACGGGCAGGAACGACTTCTTCGTGAAAGGGGATGTGAATCTGCTGATGGTCGGTGGGGGCAGGTAGGAACTGCGCCGGCAACTTCAGCCGCTCAGGGGGCCGCCAGCCCCGATGGCCATCAGAGCCATCACGGGAACCCAGGCTGCTCTGTGGAGCTGGGTCCAGGCACCTGGTGATGGTTTGGATCCCAAAACACTGGCACCGGTTGTCCAGCAGTACTGGACCTTTCACTCCCTAACCCTACTGCGGGCTGGGGAGGCTGCCCGCTCCCTGCCCACTCCCTGTTTGCTCCCTCCCCGCTCCCTGCCCTCTCCCTGCCCGCTCCCTTCCCGCTCCCTCCCCGCTCCCTCCCCGCTCCCAACCCGCTCCCTGCCCGCTCCCTATCCTCTCCCAGCCCGCTCCCTGCCCTCTTCCTGCCCTCTCCCTGCCCGTTCCCA
>JBBMKD010000067.1:644572-662438 GCA_037834095.1 Argya squamiceps | reverse complement strand
GCTGATTCCCCCGCGGCTGCAGGGGGCGCTGTGGCGGCAGCTCGGCCGCCTCTCACCACACGGCAATGGCGGGCGGGCTGGCGGCGGGGGTGGAGAAGGGGCTTCCTTTGGAAACTCACGGGAAGCAGCCGCTCCCGCTGCACCTCTGGATAATGAAAGGAGCTGAGCCCAGGCCCTCACCTCCCAACCAAAATCTCCCGGTATCTCTGTACTTCCCAAGAGAAAACCCCCCAGCTCATAGATGGTAGCAAACTGCACCCTTCCCTCTCCTCCTTGGCTACATCTTTTGTCTCTCTTAACTATGTTCCCATCTCTTAGGCAACAAATGGGAGAAAATTCCCTGAGCGAAAAGAAAAAAAAAAGGAAAAATCCTACCTTCCATAGCACTAGAGGCAGGAAGGAGGTTTAAGAGAATATGCTCGTCCTTCATGCTCCACTGTACATCTGATGCTGGTACATTCCTCGCATCACTCTCCCTGCTGTTCAGCCCTCCTTGCTGAACAGATGGTCCCAGCAAGCACCTCCTTGCTGTGGCAGACTGTGAGAGGCTGGGCACAGCCCTGCTGTCCTTGCTCTGAGCTGTGCTCCTCACCAGGTACCAAAGGTAAGTAGAGGTAGTTACAGCAGGACCTGCCAGGCCAGATGGCCCTCAGGAACAGGCCCGGCCCAGGAACTTCACCTCAGTTCTTTCCTTTCTGCCCAGCCTTCCACTGCTCAGCAATACAATTCACATGCCCAGACTACTATTGCCCCTCAAAGCCAGCCTGCCTTGTCCTGCCCTGAGCAGAGGCAAACAGTGACAGAGGGGACACACAGCTCCTCACCGCAGCAGCAGTGAGGTCAGACTGCAGATGGCTGTGGCGTAAGAAGGACTGCCAGCAGGTTTTAGCATAGTAAAGGCCAAGGCACACAGGATTCTCTGCTACAGTGCCCTCAGGCCCTGCCACTTCATACATGGACCAAAAATAGAAGTTCTTTAGTCTCTGTTGGCCAGCTAAGGCTTGGTGATGGAAACTCAGGAGAGCTGGCTTGGAAGTCCTGGTGAGCTGTAGCTGACAGGTGCTGCAAGAGGTGCCAGTAATCAAGAGCAGCCCTGAGCAGGGCCTGCAGCACCCCTGCCCTGCATGCACAGAGCCAACCACAGAGCCCTGGAGCACTGGGGTTCCCTGGCCACGCTGCAGCTCTGAACACAACCAGGGCCCCACAGCACAGACCAGGAGAGGCAGGCAAGCAGGGCAGCAACCCAGAGACCTCATGAGAGCTGTTTGGAACCTGCTTTGGGAATAGCTTCACAGACAACACACATTCAGTACTTCACCTGACAGAGCCAGCTGTAGCACCACTCAGAGCTCACTTATATCCCACTTTTGACAAGTGCAACAAACTCAGGGCACAGGGGGGACCTTCTAACACTGTTGAATCTGAACATAGATGGAACATAAAGTTGGTGCTTCTTTCTCTATCTTTCAACATAGACGTGTTTTAAACTAGAAAGTCTTGCTCTGCCAGCAAAATTTGAGAGCACAAGCATTAGACAGGCCAGGCCTGCCCCAGCTTCTGTGCATAAAAGCAGTAACATCATTTTAACAGGTATTCATGCTCTTTTACTTAAAAAAATAATTCTGAGACCTCATACCAGTTAGTTTAGTGTAGGCTTCCATGTCCTCCATTGCTGTAGAAATCCGATATACTTTTCCTCCAGAGCCTCTTATTTCAAAAAATTTGTCTGCTTTTTGAAAGGCTTCTGTTATCCTAATTTGAGACAAAATTAGGACTTTAGGATAATATAGTTTTGAAGCACCTCACTGGTCAACAGGCAAAATGAAACAAATTAGTGTGTTATAAACAGAAGACAACAGATGAAAGTGTATCCCCAGCACACAGCAGACACTGATCACTGCAACATCTTGTCTCCATGCTGTCACTGCACATTCCAACAGAGATTTACTGAAGATGGGTTCAGAACAGAATGTAACCTTTAGATGATTGAGCAAATTCACTTTGTTCTGCTTCAGACTGTGTTTAGCACTCCTGAGACAATTGCAGAACCCTGCAAAACAGTGACATGGTCCCTCAGCATCAGCAAGGCTTCCTCACAGATGACCACACCCTTTTACAGATTCCTTGCTTCCTGAGCTGGCTGAGAGGGTACAGAGCATTGTAAAGGGAAAACATCACAAACATGTGATGCATTTTCAGATGGGAAAATATGATGTTCTAAAGATTAAGTTCTTCCAGATTTCCATGTACCTTGCTGTCATTTCCGGCTTGGACACTCTTTTGGAAAGGTTGCTGTAATTATAGGAAGCCAAGAACTGAGTTTTTCAAAACTAAACTGTTTTACTTGTCATATGTAGGTACTGTCAAACCTGAGCATTTTTAGTCTGTTTTAGAGGATCCCTAATTCAGGAGCTGAAGTTTATGAAATGAAAGCAATCCAAATCACTCTTGTACTGTGTAATCCTTAACATCCCTTTTCACCAAACTCAACAGACAGTTACCCAGCAGACATGACCCTAAGGAAAAAATATTTGGGGATACAAGTATTTCTGATTTTCAAGAAAAATAAAAATAATAATGTTATAGGGAAATTTCTATAGACATCAACAAGAGAGGCAAAACAGCAGGTAGGCAGCTAAGTTGGTCCTGAACAAATCTTGCATTACAAACACAAAGCCAAGCCTCAGCTGAGCTACATGAGCCCATTCACGACTTCACACTCTGTTAGTGACCTTGCTCTAGTAACCAGGCAGCTCGAGCTAAAAGGTCTCCAACTTGCAGATAAAGATCTGACTTCAGCAGTCAGCAGTTTAAATGGTTTAACCACATCCTGGTTCTGTGCTCCACCAGCCATTTAGAAATTTTCCTCTAACTTAATTTTACATAGAAGGATGTTTCCGTCCTCCTCTCTTTCTGTTTGCTTTGTTAACCACAGCCTCTATGACACTCTAAGCATTAAGTCTTTTCACAAGAATCAGAAGTGGCTTTTATTCTGTCACACCTTATTGATTTTCTGAATATTCTAAATGGACGTGGATTGTTTCAAGAATTTAAAAATCAATTGAAGAGGAAGGAAAGGAAAATATACTTGCATTATTTCAATGATGTTGCCAGTCTTATGCTGGTACGCTCTCCGGTGCAGACAATTCCGGGTGTGGAACATCTCGTACAAATTTCCAACTTCCTGAATCAAAAAAACCCTATCAGCATTTACTTTTGCCACTGTCTTACTGGGAAGATTAAAACAATCAATCAATTAATCAAAGCAGTTGCCTCCTCCCATTCAGAGCATAAAGCAGAATGATTACTATTCACAATTTCCAAATTTTAGAACTGGCTCAGGCCACCATAAGAGAGCACAGTGCTGACAGCGAGCCCGGGCAGCCTGGCAGTGAAGGGGACTCCTCATCCCTTTAGCAACCCCCCACCACAGCCACATTCTCTTCCTGCCCAGCAGATTTGCTGACAGCAGACCTAGGGCAGGATCATGCAGATCTGCAGATCTGTAGAGTCTCCCCTGACAGGATCTGTCACAAATCCTTTCAAACAGTATTTTGCTCTGCCCCTCCTCCAAACAGCAGCTTCTGAGAAAAACTTTCAGAGCAGAAACTACTTTTCTCCCTCTTGGGTTAAGGGAGCATGGGGCAGGACCCCCAGGACCCCCAGCCATGGGGTGCAGCTCCCCTGTGTGCCCCCAGGTGCTCTAACCCCCCCAGGCTCCACAGGCTGCTCACCTTGTCACGGGTACAGATGTGCTTCTGGTTTTCCACTTCACAGACCCGAGTGAAGATAAGCAATCGCTTATAGTCAAAATTATTTGGGATTCCAAGATGATGGCAATCCCTAGAAATATTCCACAGAGTGTTTAGAGTGATATGATCATTTTTGTACATACAGTAGCATCTTGTCAATAGGAATTCATAATAAAATGTAAGATTTGTACCTTGCAAAATAATCCCACTTGTCAACATCAATGCCATTTTTTTTATTAGCTACAATCTCATAGAGGAAACTCTTCTCCTTTGGTCGACCACGGTAGGGCCACTGACAGGGGAGACAGAAAGAAAAACATCAGAAACAACAAGAAATTAAAGTGCACCAACAACGTCAAACAGCTTTTTCAAGACAGTGGGAATACACTTTGACTTTGCTTGTGATAAACATCCAACACTGAGGTAGTGAAGAACACAAAGACAAGGAAAGAACTTCCAGAAGCTATCAGGCATTAGAAATTCAGAACAGGGCCTAAGCAGCTGTCTTCTCTGAATCTCAGGAGGAACAAAACCCATGAACACAACTATTCATTGCCCATCATTCTACTAAAAGAAAGCCTGCAGGTTTGAAATGGAAAAAAAAAAAGAGCATATCAACAAAGAGGGGAAATTTTGGAATGATTTATTTCTCAGGGAATTAAATACACAAACATGTCACTGTGCTGCAATCTTCTGCAATCTACAACTTTATAGAACAGAGTTTAAAAACACTTAGATGTTTTAAGCAAAAATCATTTGATAGTCAGCTACTTAAACTCCTACCTCACAAGGGACAATTCAGCCATAAGGCAAACAGGAAATGAACACCAAAATAAAAGGTGCACATTTTCTTGAAAATTTAAAGATCCTTCACCTAAAAGAATGCCATAATGTGGCCTTGAAATTCTGAAAATGGAAAACATTGTATGCAAACATGGCTTCCATGCTATCTGCAATACAGAAATACTAAAACTGATGTGAATAGCAATGGAAGCAGCAGGAAAAAAGCACATCATGGATAAAATTACCACGATCACAAAGAGCTCTGGTACTGCAACATGTTCAGGACACTTTATGTCTGGTGCCTGAACACTCATTGTCTGTGTCATGACAGAGGCCTGCACCACAGTGCACAGCTTGTCAGTGCAATCTGCTGCCCAACACCAGAAGGTGCTGCCATGTATCGTGTGTGGCACTCCTCTTCCTGGTATCCTGCTGGAAAATAGGCACAGAATACAAACAAGGCACAAAACCAGACATGGGGAAAGAACCTGGCACAAGATCAATGCTAGTGGCAGGCACCAAGGTTTGTGTGAAAATACGCCCAGTGGGATAAAAATCAGCTTGCACATTTTGTAAATTAACGTCCTCTTTCTATAGGATCTCAGACTCAATTTCACTGTGCCAAGTTCCTTGTATTTGCTGTGAGATTGCTACCCACTCCCACAGCAGAAAATAATGGGCAAGAGTGAACCCTTGTGGGTTGCTTGTTAGGGACTAAATTCTGATCAGGACCAGATTGTACTGGCAGATCTCCCACTGACTTCAGCTGCTACCAGTTCTTTACTCTGGTGGCAACTGAATGAGTGTCCTTGCAGAGATGACAAAAGCTGTAAAGTGTAAAACAAGGGGAGAGGACTTAAGTCTTTCATAGAGTTGCAATGATTAACAATCACCATCTCTCCTCACTTGCCTCTTGAGGCAACTCAATTTCTTCAAGTCTTATCCCTGCCTCTATATTTGCTACTGCAATAAATCCAAGCATTTTGCTGCTGTCATCAAAGCTGTTGTGGCTCTGGCACTTGGGCCAGGCTTGGATTGCTCACAGCTCCATTGCTGCCAGTGCCTGGTTCTGTTATCCAGACTGGGAGAGGCCTCCTTTACTCCAGGCCCCACAAGCTCCCTCAGCTGCTCCTCATTGTACTTGTGCTCCAGACCCTTCCCCAGCACTACTGCCCTTCTCCATTGCACCTCAGTCTTTTCTCAAGTGAGGGGCCCAAAACTGATCCCAGAATTTGAGTTGTGGCCTCAGCAGTGCCCAGCACATGGGCACAGTCACTGTCCTGGTCCTGCTGGCCATGCTATGGCTGGTACAGGCCATGTGTCATTGGTCTCTTGCCCACCTGGGCACATCTGGGTCATCTGCAGCCACTGTCAACCAAACAGCACCTCTTTTTTGCCTAACCACTTTCCAGTTGCCCTGTCCCCAGCCTGAGCAGGACCCAACATCTGGCATTGTGGAACCTCACACAATTGGCCTGGGCACATTGATCCAACCTGTCCAGATCCCTCTGTAAAGCCTTCCTGCCCTTCAGTTGAGCATGACCTGCATTTCCTAAACCCAGGCTGGCCAGGCCTGATTCCCTGGTTGTCCTGTACATGATGCATGCTGCACTCTGGATGATCTGCTCCATGACCTCCCCTGGCACCAAGGTCAGGCTGACAGCCCTGTAGTTCCCTGGATCATCTTTCTGACCCCTGTACACAGAGTCACATTTGCTGATTTCCAGACAACTGGGACCGCCCAGGACTGCAGGTAAATGATGGGAAATACCTTGGTGAACACTTCTTCCAACTCTTTCAGTACCCTTGAGTGGATCCCAGCCACCAGTTAGTTTCCCTAAATACAAGTAACTTTCTACAGCCTCCCTCTGACCTGGAGGCTTTTGGGGAAGAATTCTCAGGGAGCTGTAAGCACATTAACACATCTGCCAGACTGCAAGAAACAAACACAACACTCCTCCAGCATCACAACAAGATTCTGAGAACTTCATGCAGCTAGAAGTAACACAGCAGAAATCAAAATTATCTGTTCTTTCAGTGAAATAAAGACATTTCTTGGGATAACCACAGGAGCAGCACACTGACTCACCGATTTCACACAGGCACTTTCATCTATAGGCCCTCCTATCTGTTCCTTGATGAAGAACATATCTTCCTCCAGATCAAGACCATAAGACCTCATGACTTCTTCAAGTTTATTGGAAGTGATCAAATGCTCAAACATTTGAACAGAAGCAGTTTCATGCTGTGAAAAAAACCCATCCAAATATTGTATTACATAGTTTAAGCATCTTTCCTGCAGTGTCACAGCTTTACTCCAAGTCATCAGCACTGCCTAGCAGGGCACATGGGCAGGCTGGTGTGAAGTGCAGCACCTGGGTGCTTTCCTAGTCATTCTGCACTAAACAGAACAGGAAATCACCTGGTCTACAGAGTCCAGAAACACACTCTTCAGCAGAGAGCTATTAATTCTGTGAGTTGAAAAACAACAGCAAGGCAGTTACAATGCTAAAAGACAAAATAATCAATTTTGCTGTGTAAAAGATTAACCAGTTTGTTCATCTGATTTTGCTAAGAAATTACAAACAGAGAAAGGCCAAAAAGGACTGTATTGCACAGTAAACAACTGTTGAAAGTCTGTTCAAAATTTTCCAGAAATGGAAGGTTAGAATTTTAAAGACTATTGGATATCCTGGCCTTGGACTAAAACATTATGCTGGAAAGGAAGCTGCCAGTTGGTATTTTGCAAATGTAAAATCTATTCTGCAGAAAGCTCCCAATATGTATTTTAAGGCACAAGGCTGGCCAGAAATGATCAGTGCAGCAGTAACAAGGATATCATCACAAGATGAGGAAACAACATTCTGGTTTTCAATTAAGCCATCAAAATGATGCAATAAGGTAGGGCCAGATGACCACTATAGCCTCACAAGCACTGGAACTCTTTAAAGATTAATTATTGAGCCTCTAAAAATTTCAGGTTTGTTTTTTTATTTTAATAGTGAAAAGCCTACCTTCCACTTCAAATCTGGACGAGTGAGTGGAATAAATCTTCCATCAAACATGTGTGAAAATGGCCCATGACCTTAAATATACAGATTACACAGGTTTAGTCTGAGACATAGTTGTCAGCTTTTCTTCACATATCATAGAGTCTTAGACTGGTTTGGGTTGGAACAGACATAAAAAATCATCTCATTCAGACTCCTGCCATGCAGGGCAGGGACACCTTCCACTACCCCAGGCTGCTCCAAGCCCTGTCCAACTTGACCTTGGACACTTCTCGGGTGGGTCAACCACAGCTTCTCTGGGCAACCTGTGCCAGGTCCTCCCCATTCTCACAGGGAAGAATTTCTTCCCAATATCCCACCTAACCCTGCCCTCTGCCAGTGGGAAGCCATTCCTCCTTGTCCTGTCACTCCAAGCCCTAGTCCAAAGTCTCTCTGAGCTCTCCTGGAACTCCTTTTATGTGGTTTAAAGCCTCTCTGGAGCCCTCCCAGCCTGGCTCCAGAGCAGAGGGGCTTCAGCTCTTGCTGCATCTCCAAGGCCTCACTCCAGTAGCACCCCATCCTTATGCTGGGGCCCAGGGCTGGTGGCAGCTCTGCAGGTGAAGCCTTACCTGAGCAAGGGCAGAGGGGCAGAATGCCTCCCTCACCTCTGCCCATGCTGGGGATCAGCCCAGCACACGGGGGATCTGGGCTGCCTCTGGTCCTGCCCAGCCTCTTACCCACCAACACCCCCAAGTTCCTCTGAGGGCTGCTCTCAATCCACTCTCTGCCCCTGCAGCCTGCCCAGGTCTCTCTGGATGCCCCATCCCTTCCCTCCAGCATGTGACCACACCACACAGCTTGGTGTTGTTGGCAAACTGCCCAAGGGGCATCAATCCCACTACTGACAGAGAAATCCAACAGCACCAGCCCCCACATGGGTCACTCATCCCTGGGCTCCACCTGGACATGGAAGCCTGTAACCACAACTCTCTGAATGCAACCATCAGCTAATTCCTTATTCATCTTTTATGAGGAAGGTTCAGGTATAACAAGTACACTTTCCTAAGATACTTTAAGTACTACTGCACTTAACAGCCAGTTCCAGCACCCACACCACAGGCAAGTACTGCAGCAACACTGGGAATATTAATTACTCTGTGTGAGCTCTGAAGAAAAGAAATAATTATGAAATAAATGTTAGAATTTTTGAAAGGAACATTAATCTTCATTCTGAAATGTTTTAAGAGACCTGGAGAAATCACAGAAGAAAGTGGACACTTCAGCCACTGAGGGCAGAACTCTAAGCACCATTTGGAAACAGGACAAAACACTAGGTAAGAGTGGCTAAGATTCAAGTGGAACTGTCTCCACAGAGGTACTCCAGACCAAACCAAACAGGTAAAACCTGTCTTGGAGTATGCCCATGCACTGAGCAGCCCAAAACAGCTCACATGTTCTGACCTCACAGTCAACTTTTCATCCTTTTAGCTTTCCAAGAGCAACAACCCATCTTGGGTGTTCCTTACCCAAATCATGACAAAGCCCAGCAATTTCTACACAGAGGATGTCTCGCTGGGTTATATCCAGTTCTGGTTGTCTCTCCTTCAGTGTACGAACCAGACATCCTGCAAGGTAGCCAACCCTGTTGCAGAGGGAAAAGAAAGAAATATAGCAGTGGCTTAGGATGAACAGAAAAAGAGAAGTTCTCCTGTTCTATTCTGCTCCATTAAGTCACAGCTCCTGTCTGAAAGACAGCATACAAGGAACACCCAAATCCTGACCTGCGAGAGAATCACAAACTTCTTCCTGTAGTAGAGTTTTAGTCCTCTGAAAGCAAAAAAGCATGGGATACCATGCCCAAATGGGATACCATGCCCAAAACACTCTACAGCATCCTGCAGTATTTCATAACAAACAGCTCCACAGCAGCTGTGTATGGGAACAGCACTGCACCACTGACAGAGGCAATCTTGAAGCACCTCAGCTTACACTGAATCCTTGAATTCCAGTCAGGGCAAACTACAAAGGTCCACAACAGTCACCAAAGCATTTGGTACTTTTTTTCAAACTGCTGCTTTAATAATGGCTCATGAAAATTATTTCTCTTCTTCTCATTCATTTTAGATTTGAGATCTGATTTAGTCCCATTTTTTGAATGGGACCCTCTGTTCTCATGACACAAAACCAGCAGGAGCAAATATATGGCACATACTCGTGTAAACTGTTTATAAGCTCTGCACCACACACCTCAACAGTTCCCCTTTCAGAACAGCTTAAAGCAAGACAAGACTTTCTATGACAAGCTAATATGTTTTATTAGTCCAAATTTCATTGTTTGATGGCTTTTTACTAGACCAATAAGCACACAAAATTCACTTCTTCTATTTGTAACACTGTAGAAATATTTGAAATTATATACAAGTGGAGAACAACTGTCCTAAATTTAGCTTGATAGATCAATGGAACTGTTCAAAAGAAAAGCTGCTGATACAACTGGAGTTTTCAGACTTCTGTTGTAAAAACTTTGTTTATATTCAACCACGCTTCTGTCTTTTTGGTTTACCAAATACAATCAATTCAGGCTGCTTCATGCATCTGACCCTTTTGCAAACAGCCATGTGAATCTCGTTATAAGTAAGCCAGATCTAATCCACAAAATTTCAGCACCAACAAAAGCAACTTTAGGCTGGCCAGATCACCTGAATAAAAACCACTTATTAGCTTAATTTCACTGCCCCTTGAGATATACCCTTTAAACAAGCTCAAATTTGTCATTCACCAGCTTTCCTGAGGAGTATGAATGACTGACCAACACCCTCTGAATCCTTGTGTCCATCATATTTCTCCTTAACAGAATTACAGCTATCAGCCTGACAACCTGCCACTGACTGCAGGAAGCACATCTACCTACAAAGGCAAACATTAGAGATCAAATGGATTTTCCTGTGCTAGATGATGAGTGGGGATTACAACTGTCTGGCAGATCATAGAGTAGCCATGGTACACCTACTAAGTTTATGCATTAAAACTTGTATTTTGACTGGGGGAACATAAAGCACAGGTTTAGCTAACATTATTCTTAGAATAATAAAGGGTGGGGAAGGAAATCTAGTATTGATTAATCTTGTAAGTTTGTTCATCAGTCTTTACTAAAAGAGGTTCAAGGGAACAGCCCACAATCACACAGGATACCCAGGAACACCTGAGACCAGAACGCTCCCCCAGCAGTTTTCACCAACGCTCAGACAGCAATGCCCCCTGGCTGGCACTCCACAGCAGCAGAACCAATTTCAGGGACATCCAGATGCCAGAGACGTGTGTGCCAGAACCACCACCTTACCCTAGGGAGTGTTCAAAGCGGTTGTGAGAGGCTCCTGGAAAAACAAAGTAGGTGCCCCCCAGCTGCTTGATGTACCGGAGGCGCTGGAATTGGGGGGTGTCGATGATCCGGACAAGCAGGGGATGCAATTCAATGTGCCCATGAATAGGATCATTAAAAACCTACAGGAGGAAAAACAAACAAACAACAACAACAATTTTAAAATTTGACTTTGAAAAGAAACAGGTACCAAGGTAAAGGGTATCTAAAATGGTCAGGTATTTGGTGGCAGAGACTGTTCATCTTCTGTAAAACAGACATATCCTGCCAACCCTGTATCAAGATCTATCACAGAATCATAGGATGGTTGGGGTTGGAAGGGACCCTAAAGATCATCCTGTTCTAACATACTACCATGAGCAGGGACACATTCCACTAGAGCAGGTTGCTCCAAGCCCTGTCCAATCTGACCTTGAACATTTCCAGGCACGGGACATCCTCAACCTCTCTGCACAACCAAATTTATCTGGAGAACTACTAAACCTTTACACCAAAAAGATAGAACTGCCTATTTCACATAGCAAGGGAAGGTCAAAATGCCTAAAGAATGTTATCTACATCTGTGCAACTCCAAAACTTAACGAAAACTGACAGCGAAAACTGCTGTCTTTATTAATCTGCTATTCCAATTAAAGCAGGATACTGCAATACATGTCTGAGATATCCATTAAAGTGCTTGGTCTGATATTGTTCATGTTTTTAAAATCAAATGCAATTTTGCTGAGTGGAAATTATTACTTACTTTTTTTCTTAAAACAAAGTGCAAATCCCCAAGATGACTAGAATTTGAAAGAAGTATTTCCTGATAAGCTCATACTTTTAGAGACATCTCAGTAACTACAGGGACTCCATAGAGAAGGTAAACACGTTTAAGCTTTAATCTTTGCTGTCAAACTGCAGGCAAAACCATTCCATCACACACATATCTTTGTAAAATACTGAGGCAAATAAGGTTTTCCTGTGCTCTCCACCTTTGGTCACTGAGCTGGGCAGGCTGTAGCAGATATGCAGACTACCAGAATGTGCAGTCCTGGCCCCAGTTAAACCAACACAGACCACTGGGAGAAACAGCTAGACACAGGAAACAGTGAAAGTGAGGAGGAGTCTGTTAACCCAGGCCTGGGGAAAAACCAATAAAATAAACCAAAGGGAGGCTCTACACAGACAGATGTGAAAGGGGAATTTCTCCAACACATATCAAACAGCTCTTCTGCTCATTTAATCCCTCACAACCTGCAGGTGCCCACTGAAAGCTTACACATGATGATTCCAGTATTTTTTCTATTAAAGTGGTTTTTCACAGACCACCACTACCAAGGGCCCAGAGTTTGCTGCTGTGCAAAGGAAAGGCACCAGCTGGCAGCACCTAGCCAAGAGCAGGGAGGCAGAGAGGAGGAGCAGAGCCCTGTGCAGGGCTTGGGGCAGGACCTGGCCATGGTGTCCCCATAGCATGGGTTACCTTCATCAACTCCATGTGCGGCTGCTGCAGCTGTGTCAGGCACGCCATTACTTCCAGTCGCTCAGCTGGACAGCTAGAAAGGAAAAAGAGACACTGAGAGCCAAGTCTGCAATTTGCAGTACATATATGGAATTACTTATGCGAGTTCACATTACTTTAATATTCCCTGACAGAAGAAGACTACAACTGCAACTTTTTCAGAAAAACATTGAAAGCATTTATCTCTCTAAAACGAAGCATAGAAGGAAGGAAACAAATAGTTACACAACACGTCTGTAGAGCAGCATAAGTGCTTCTCTGTGGCACCCCCCAGGCTGCCATAGAGGGGATCACGTCTCCCTTGGAGCGTGTGTGGCACATGAGCTGTTCTCGAGGGGACAGGCCTTGCCCTCTGGGTGGTCTTTCCTAGTGACTTCCCTGTGAGTCGTGGCCAGGTAACTGGAACACCCCCATGAGTCTTTGCTGCAGTATGCAGATTGTTCCTCCCTGATTGGTCATTCAGACAGTTCCTAGGTTCTCTGTTCTCCTATTGGTGTATTTCGGATCCGTTCCTTGATTGGTCCAAATTCTTGTCCCCGCCCTCAGATAGGTGTATAAAAGTCTGCTCCCCTGAGCACCTGGGTTCTTTGGGCCCCAGGAGCTCCTGAATAAAGAAGACCCCAGGAAAAGAGGAACCCGTCTCACCTGGTGCTTCCTGACCTTCCCTGGACCAAGGCTGCCTTGGCAGCCTTTCACAAAGAGCTGAATCACTCTCCCCACAGCTGAGAGTGCCAGTGCACCTGGGCATGGAGTGCCTTGATAAAGGTGCTACTGCCAGGGACTGCCCTGGCACCTGAGGGCCCACTAGGCTGCAGCACTTCTCCCACTTACACAGAACTGAGAAATAAAACCACCATGAAACTGATGAAAAAAATTGTGTAAGCCACACCTGGAGTCCTTTAAACTTATGGAAAAGACAACGTGCAGCATCTGAATAAGTGACATTTATTAAGGATGAAAAACTTCCTTAAACTAAAATGTCAGTCACAACAAATGATTTTTATACAAATTTCTTGCAGTTAGTCATCTGTGTATTAGTTTAATTTTGTCAAATTAACTTGAATTTTACATAACCTAATTTCAATTCCACCAGCAAAACCACTGCAGATTTGCTGGTGGAGTTGAACAAAACATGTTCTGATTTTGTTGAGACTGATTCCTCCATTTTGCAAAGAAATTTTGCCGTCATTTTTAATAAATGATTAAAGGTCCCCTTCCCAACACACAGCTAAACTGCCAGTGCAGATACTCTGCTGTAGCCACAGCAGTCTAAGAGCACAGGCAGGACAACTCTGGAGACAGAGACAATATGCTCTACCACACCTACTTTTACCAACTCTGTCTGCAAGCCTTGCCCTTGAGCTAAATGTTTTCAGTTTCACTATGACAGCAAACACTATCATGAGAAAATACTTTTTCTCCAGCAGTTAACCACCAAGATTGGTTTGATATCAGCCTTTCAACATAAAATTTAATAGAAAACAAGACTATTAAGTGTCAACTATTAGGAAAAAGTACTGCTTGATGCACTACCTGTTCTCATCCAAATTATTTAATAATTCACAATCACTAAAATATTAAAGGCATGTGATGTTTGAGCTGTTGATCAGCAGTGTTTCTCTCAACCACTTGGTCCTGCTTTCCCTGACAGGGAGCTCCTGGGCTGTAGCTGCTGCTTGGACTGTCAGAAGGCAGAGCTGGGGAGCACCTCCCCTGTGCAGACAGGCTGGGAGGGCTGGGGCTGTGCAGCCTGGAGGAGGGAAGTCTGCAGGGAGACCTCATTGAAGCCTTCCAATACCTTCAGGGACCTATAAAAAGGAGGGAGAGGGCCTTCTTATAAGAGCAGATACTGTCAGGACAAGGGGCAATGGTCTCAAACTGACAGAGGGCACGGTCAGATTGGGCATTGGGAAAAAAACATCCCCTGTGAGGGTGCTGAGGTCCTGGCACAGGATGCCCAGAGAAGCTGTGGCCACCCCATCCCTGGAAGTGTCCAAGGCCAGGCTGGACAGGGCTTGGAGCAGCCTGGGATAGTGGAAGGTGTCCCTGCCCTGCATGGCTGGCATCTGAATGACATGATATTTAAGGTCTGTTCCAATCCAAACCATGCCACAATTCTAAGATGAAAAGCACACTTGGTAATGCCCAGACCAGTATGTGTTCCATGATACAACTCTTGAGGGCAGAGAAATCAACATTGTGACCAGCAACTATTAAACTAATATAATGAATGCTTCTAACAACTTATTTTTCACACAGAATTAGCCTGGAAAAAACCTTTGAGATCATCAAGTCCATGACCTACCATCACCTAATCAACTAAACCATGGCACTGACACCTTCAGCCTTTTTTTGAACACCTTCATGGATGATGACTCCACCACGTCCCTCCTGGGCAGCCCATCCCAATGCCCAATCACTTCTTCTGTTAATGATTTTTTCCTAATGTCTAGCCTAAACTCACCCTGGCACAGCTTAAGATTGTGTCCTCTTATCCCGTCACTTGTTGCCTGAGAGAAGAGACCAACCCCTACCTGGCTGCACCCTCCTTTCAGGGAGCTGTAGAGAGTGGTAAGGTCTCCCCTGAGCCTCCTCCAGGCTAAACAACCCCAGCTCCCTCAGCCACTCCTCACAAGGCTTGAGTTCCAGACCCTTCACCAGCCTTGCTGCCCTTCTGTGGACATGCTCCAGCATCCCAACATCCTTCCTAAATCGAGGGGCCCAGAACTGGACACAACACTCAGGGTGTGCACAGCCAGTGGCCTAACCAGCACAGGGGAAGAATCACTTCCCTAGCTCTGCTGGCCACACTAATAATATTTCAGTATGAATCACTCTGCCCAGACCCGAGCTCTCCCTTCAGATCTGTCATAATCACAACCCTTTGTGCCCCACACTGGGCACCAAGGAGGATTGTGGTGGATTAACCCCAAATGGGAACTCAGTCCCACACAGCTGCCTCACTGCTCTGGTGGGATGGGGAGGAGAACTGGGAGAAGGTTAGACCCTGTGTGCTGGATCCTGGGGTGACCAATTGCCTGGATGCCCCACCCTCCCTGCTTTTGGTGCTCCTTCAGACAGGAAACAGCTGCAGTGCATTTTTCACCTGAAGTCTACAAGGTCAGACCCCCCCAAGCAAGACAAATGCTGTTAACACAGGAAACTGTAGTTTTCCAAGGCTCTGCAGGCAGAATTCCACCAGCTAAAGCAGCATTACTGCTGGCTGCTTGGAAATGGTGACAACCGGCACCTCCTCATCCACTCCCCTCCCTGCTTTCTCCACACCCTCCTTCATGCCACAGGTCACAAGTATAAGAAAATCCCTTTCCTGTGCCTGAAGAGGTCAGCCAGACAGCCCCCCCACCATCTGTGTTCAGCATGCCCACACTGCACACCACATGAAACATCTACTGCCAGCAACATGAGAACACCTGGGAAACCCAGTGTGGTGCCTCCAGGCACCACAGCCCAAATTCTCACCTCTGAACATGCAGGAACTCGAGGAACTAAGGACATGCATTAATTAGAGGCCTGTCACAGAGAAATGTTACTGCAGGACAGTGTGCCATGGACAGCAAAAGAATTGTTCCTAGTGCAAAGTAGAGATGTTTACAAAAAGCAGAAGGCTTGAGCAATTTCTCATCCAACTTTCAACAGTTTCAGCTTAATAGAAACAAGATGTCAGATCTCACAGAAGGAACTTAGACAAAGTTAACAATATCTTATACAAAGAAAACCCACAAGCCTGTAAACCCATCACCATCTGCTCTCTACATCAACTGACAGCTCTCCACAGCCCTGTACCCCCATCACCTGTATCCCACGCTGGGGGACTCCTGGCTATCCCATCCTGCTGCCCATGGTTCAGCACTGACAGACAATCTCTGACTCCCCAGACTGGCTGCACATGTCCAGTGTGTCCTGGACACCTGATGCTCCTTCCCTGCTAGAAGCAACCAGCCTCCTGGCAAGTCCTAAAAGAACTAGACACCAGCTTGTCATTTCAGTCAGGCAATTACCTGGTACTTCAGCAATAAATAAAATCCTCAGCTGCCTTCCATGACATCAAGCATTTCCATCTGCATACTTCAAACAGCTGCAGTTAAACCTCTCTTCCACAAAAAGAGAAATCAAAAATACCTTAATGACTCCAGCACGTCTTACCTTGTCCAAAGCACAGCACTTCTGCCTTGTCCCACTGTGTGACACCAGCTCTTTATTCTCTTCCAACACTCACACCCAGACACCCGCCCTTTGTATGCTGATGTCTCAATAAAACAGAGAAAGAGACCTCACCCCCAGCTCTGATGAGTTTTCAGGCAAGGACCCAACACCAAAGGGCTCTAACCCCCAGCAGAAAGCACAGCTCTGCACTTGTGTGGACCTGCCAGATTACACACCCCAGCCCACCTCAGGGCCACCACCCACAACATCAGCAAACAGCTGGAGCCAGCAGGTGGGTTTTCAGACAAATTTGAGGGAAACAGTATAAACAAGGTTAACAAAGGAGTAAAGAAAAGATATTACAAGATTAAAAACCACCAGGAAGTATGTGGTGAGCAAGCAGGCTCACATCCCACAAGACAGGAACAAGAGAGGATCCCCAGTGGGGCAGAGAAGGGGCAAAGGGGCCTTTCCAACACACAGAATAGCAGGACAGATTCATACTCTCTGCTGTTTCAGAAAAGCAAGAAAACATATTCACCATCAGAAAGATTACAAGGGTTTTGGGACCAGTCATTCCCTCGCTGCTGGGAATATCCTTTACGCACTTTAGAACAGCATCCAGTGTCCCTGTGTTGGCAGCAGGTGACCACTACCAGGCGGGCTGCCTGCTCTGGACTGCTCAGGGTGGTGGGGACTCAGCCACGGGCCCCTGTTCTGCCAGGACACACAACAACACTTCTTTTTCCACAGCAGCCTACGCTCCTGTAGGCACAACAGAGAGCCAGGTCCCAGCAGCTGCTGCAAGGCTGACCTGTCAATGCCCTGGATTTCTCCCAGGGTGACACTCGGTCTCTCCTGAGCAGCACCTCCCGCTCTGTCAAACATCGGTGCCGCTGTCGTTCCCGGAGTTGGAGCAGCAGCAACTTCAGGCAGAAAAGTTCCCGTCAGGACCCCTGGAGCTCACTCTCGTGTTCCCAGCAACACTCCAAAGCTCACTGTGCTGCCCAGGGGTGAGAGGTTTAATTTTCACTACACCTTTTCTAAAAGATCGAGTTTTTTGCTTCTCATGTTTTTTTGGGCAGCGAGCGCCCGCGCCGTGGTTGAGCTGGGATCAGCAGGGAAGGGGAAGCGCTCCGAGGGTCGGGGATCAGCCCCAGAGTGCCCGTCCCCCCCGCACAGCTCCGCCCGAGGCGTTTGGGGCAGCCGCGGCCCAGAGCCGCGCTGAGCCCGGCCATGCGCTTG
Source organism: Argya squamiceps (assembly GCA_037834095.1). Taxonomy (NCBI): domain Eukaryota; kingdom Metazoa; phylum Chordata; class Aves; order Passeriformes; family Leiothrichidae; genus Argya; species Argya squamiceps. The sequence continues at coordinate 644,627 of JBBMKD010000067.1, read as the reverse complement.
TGCAGCCGCCGCTCCCTGCGGGCACGGCCCGCCCGCCGCGGCTCCCGGGCCTCGG
>JBBMKD010000067.1:620169-638376 GCA_037834095.1 Argya squamiceps | reverse complement strand
AGGGCCAGCCCTGTCCTGGGGGACATCAGGCCCAGCGCTGCCGGCCGAGCAAGGGGTGACTGTCCTGTTCTGCTCTGAGTCCTGAGGGCAGTCTGGGGTGCCCCCAGGTGTGGATATAAAGCTATTATAGAGCATGTACAGAGGGCTGCAAAGATGGTGAATGGCATAGAGGGGCCATATGAGGTCCCTTGGTTTGTTCAGCCTGGAGGAGACTGAGGTCAGCCCTTATCGGGTCTCCTTCTGAGGGGCAGCTCTGATTTCTGCTCCCTGTGGCCAGCGACAGGACCTGAGGGAACAGAGCTGTGCCAGGGGAGGGTCAGGCTGGATATCTGGGAAAGGTTCTTCCCCCAGAGGGGGGTTGGGCACTGAACAGGCTCCCCAGGGAATGGGCACAGCCCCAAGGCAGCCAGAGCTCCAGGAGCACATGGACAATGCTCCCAGGGCACATGGTGGGGAACAAGATGATCTTGAGGGCCCTCTCCAAACCAAGTCATTCTGTGATTGTTGGGGTGGCTTGTGCAGGGCAAGGAGTTGGACTTTGATGATCATTGTGGGTCCCTTCCAACTTAGAATATTCCATAATTCTGTGATTCTACAAACTACAGGTTAGTCTTTTAAAACAAAAGCTGTGGCAACGAACAAGTCACTGCAGCAGAATCTGCACAAATTGGCCCTTTTTTCCTTGTAGAGAAGATGAACAAGTTATTCAAAAAGCTGAGTTCATGCCAGCTTTATGCTTACCTGGAGTGACAAAACTAGCATGACACCAGCTGGTACAGGTGTGAACCTGTCCAAGGCTGGTTCTGAAACACATCTGGGAGGAAGGCAGCCAGGAACAGCACCTCCTGGAGCTCATGCCTGCAGTGCTTGGAGACGTCGCTGCAGGGCTCTCTCCCTTTGGGTGCTTTTTGGTGACTTCATGCAATGACTCCCCTTCTCCCAGAATCCACACCCGACTGAAATGCAAAACAGTAAAGAAACCTCTGGAGGAAACTTCAGACAAAACACACGAAGTATCATGAATTCAAACAGAAAAGAAATCCCAAAGCAATCTGAGGGAGCATAAAAATGATGAAGGTCTTTGATATTACAGAAAATGCAGATAGAAGGCATTGTTTAATGAACTAGCACAACAAAAGAACAGGAAATACAGCAACATAGGTTAAAATACCTTTTAGTTGTTTATTATAAAATACAGATTTACATAGGAAGGCACTTTAAAACCGTTACAAAATTTCCACGTAAGCTATTGTTTTACCTGTTCAGCAAGCCCAAAATAGTTTTTAGATCACCTAAAAAGGTGAAGAATTCTGAACTGCATCCAGTTGTAGTACATTCATTTTCCTAATGAAGGAACACTACACCTAACAACAGTTAATAAGGATCTTGGGTCCATCAGTTGTGTACTGTCAGAGAAGGCAGTAACAGACTCCAGGAGAGCTGCACACATCTCCAGGAGATCTAACCCTAAACTCTCATCGCACAATACCCTGGAAAGACTGATGCTGTCATCCCTAACCACACATTTCCTATCCAGAAAGGCTGCAATTCTCCACTTCCTACCTCAAAATCTGAAGACAAACATTAAAACTTGAGTAAAATTAAACAAAATTAAATATTTACATGAAACCTACTCCACTGCGTGGCCATTTCCTCATACTGCAGCTCTCCATAGGCAAGCACCTTTTTTTGAAAGTAAAAAAGTTTTTTAAAAAATCAAATATTCAAGTAGTTAACAACTCAAAACCAAGTTTGTAAACTTTCTACTCCTTGCTGAGTAGTGTCCCTGCACACCTGCACTTAGTAATCAATTTCTCCTTCATCACTGCTGACTCAATTCATTAGCTGAGGCTGCTTAAAATCACAGCGCTGTTCTCCACTAGAACCATCGATCTCACAGCACATATTAACCTACCCAGCCAATGAAGGGAACAGAGCCCCTCAGGTAAGTCCTATGTAATCATTCTTTTTTTTTTTCTGAGTTCAGTTACACAGAAACTGAAAATTACAGTGCTGAGAAGTGTCTCTATGGCTCTAACATTAAATACAATTATAAAATACGATCAAACTACTGATTTACAGTAATGAGTAAACCCTGACTTTTCTCCATTTTGGTAAAATAGACCCTACCAAATCCTTAGCATTAAAAACTCAGTCACAAGAATTGGATCCAGGAATTTATACTTTTCCAGTGAATCCAAACCTTCAACAGTTATAAACCCTCACACATATACACCTCCTTACGTGATGGGCTTACACTCAGTGTAGATACTACACAACAGACTAAACGTCTTCAGGAAAAATAAAAGAGACACAATTTGTTAAAAGAATTCATGCATTTGAACAGCTTTGAGATGGCCAAGCCCCAGCTGCTGATTTCAGCTGTAGCTGTATTTCCTCACGGGTGAGCTGCCATCTGTATGAACAGCAGTCTAGGGCAGGCTGCTCCGTGGCTTCCAATGTGGAGCACTGCTGGCTCAAGAGAAAGGGAATTCAGGCTCACAGAACTGTATCTCAGTGCTTTACCAGAGTCCAACCTAAGTCACCATTATTTGTAGTTTTAGGTTATTGCCTTTGTTACTGCAAAAGCTACAGATACATGTCACAACCTACACTTTAAAAGAAGTTCTGACAGTTCAAAACTGCTCAGCTCTTCCTGAGGCTAAATAATTTTTTCTCCCTCCAGTTACTCCACAGTAAAATAATGCATAAAATTCCATATTCTTTTCAAATAAGGCACTTTGTAAGTTTCTTCTCCAAATACCAAAAGCTTGAGGAAACTTCAGATTTCATTCATTACTTTATCACTCTTATTCCAACAATAAAACCTGTATTACAAGCTGAGTTACACTCAATACTCACGATGCTCCAAATGAGGCTTGAGAACATCCAGTATGGCTTTCACAGAACACTCTTTTGCTAAAACAGCTCAGAGTAAGTTATAGCACAGTGTGGTCTTTGGGAATGGAGATCACTGGCATTCCCTACATAGCTATTACTTTTTGCACCCTGTGGAAGTCAGGTTTAAGTTCAGTGTTGAAGGAACTTGGCAGTTGTCTATATACAAGACCAAGAAATAAATAGCACAACAGCTGTATCCAGCTCCATAACTTAGAGATCCCACAGAAAACAGAAGTTTTTTAGTGATTTGCTCTTTCACTGACAACATCCTGCAGACGTTTTAGTAGGACATCATCATTTTCCTGGCAGAGTCGCTTCGTGGGGGATTCAGTGTCACTGTCAATTGTTATTGCTCGCTTCTTACTCCTGTGTTCACCTTGCTTTATCATATTGTTGATGTCCTTCAAACTCTGCAATCAAGACAAAAATAGTGAGTTACTCTGACTGTAGTAAAGCATACCCCACCCCTGAGTAGGATCTCTGCATAAAGAAAGAGTTTCAGTTTCCCCTTAGACATTTTAGGAAGTTTACCTAGAACCTTCTGTACCCTTCTGACAATGAGTGGCTCAGTGCCAAGAGAGAAGAGCCTGTTGAACCTTGTCATTGTTCTTCAAATCCTGTACCTCTCCCTATTGGCAGCAAGCCAAACTGTCCCTCCTAAAACATAAAGTATTTAGGAAGGAGCACAAAGGAATTAAGGGGCTTTTTGGAGTGTTTCTAGCAGTGTGTCAGAGGTTTTCTCAGACACCTGTGCATGGCTTTTCTTTTGTTTTCTGTAACGTTTGTTATTTTTCATTTATTAAATCTTTTACTTTACAGAACGCCTCTGAAGAGCAGTCTTGCTAAAATTATTTTAAGGCAATCTGCAAGGGCTGGGCCCTCAGAGATTGATACATTTACACATGGCTCATAACACTCTGGCCACGTGTTAAACTGTATCATCTGACTTCCTGTCAAACTTGCTCTATGTCTGAAATATCAGTGACCTAGTCTACATACAGAATTCTCCCTTTCAGCGCAAAGTGAGATTCACTGTAACACATCAGAACTGCACTAGACCACACTCAATTAGAAGACTAATTAACCCTTTCTCAAACTGACAGCTTCCAGCCTTGTTTTTCTCTCTACCTTGGAGGGGCTGCCGTTGAATTTGTAGAGCAGAGCAGTTGGAGGCGTGAGGCAGGCGCCGTTCTTGTGGGGGGACACGTACACCGAGTGCTGCTGCGAGATGCGCCGCGGGGACACCGGCGGCTGCCGGATGCTGGGGAACGGCGACAGCGGAGGCGCTTCCACCTGCAAGAGGAGACATGTCTGCACAGCAGCTCAATCAGAACTTCCTGAGAGCAGCAGCTCCACAGGAGAGGAGATTAATACGCTCCCAGGTCTTCTTTAGAATATTTGTCTTGTGACAGTGAAACAACAGATCAAGTGACTATCAAGCAACAGAATTAATGTTCCAGATGCCTTACACACACAGTCCACAGGCATTTAGGCAAATAGATATTGCATTGATGTAAAGAAGCTGGAACAGGGTCTGCAAACTGAGCAGCATCTGCATTTGTTCTTTTGAAAGGCTGTTAAAGCAAGTGCTCATACCATTACCTCCAACTATCTGCCTTGACCCACGCCAGGTGACAAGACACAGGTATTGACATACATTTAACTGCCAGGAAAAACGATTCTGTGAGTATTAATTCCACAGTATTTTACTTACCACATGATCCTGGTTTGTGATATCATACTTCAGTGCAAACGACTTTACTCTTCCTACGTAGACTGCATTGTAAAATGTAATAAGATCTCCTCTTTCCTCTGTTTCTGACTCACTCGAGTTCTCTGCTGCAGACTGTCCCGAGGAGCTGCCAGCTTTCACAGATGAGTCTAACAATAAGAGAGCTTCAGATTTCAAAACTACAGCATTGGCAAACCAGGCACTTCAAAGTTGAACTTATGATGTCCAGCTGGCAAGAACTTCTCCATAAAAAACTGACCAGTCAATGAGAAGCATTCAAGAAATGTGCTTGAGCCAGGAGCAGGGTATGCTGCAGGTGGTTATGAACATCAGGAGGAGCTACCAATGGCTGTGAGCAGGCTTGTGGCTTATGGCTAAAAAGGCCAGTATCAACCTTTATTCCAAACCTGGAAATAACTGTAGCAAGAAACTGTAGCACAACTGACCCCTTGTTCCATGCTTATTTTGGGGAGTGATACAAAGCCATTACTTGCTCTTAAAACTAAGTTTTAAGCAGTCTGATATCTCCCAGCTTTTGGCTTCTCTGAAAGTCTCTTGTGATTGGCTATTGAAGAAAACTTGGTGCTCAACTCAGATCTGCACCAAGGCAGTCATGACACCATCTTTTCAGGCATGGTCTGTGGGAAAGCTGCAGCCACACAGTGTTGTGATAATGTTAATGTTTGCTCTCCCCTAATTAAGCTGAAGTGCTACTGAATACAACCTTCTATGTCTCCTCCATTCTGCTGTCTGCCAGGTAAAACAGAACACACAATAAAGCCTCTGCCAATCAGTGCACTGAGACAAACATCAAAAGCTCCAGCTGAGACTCCTAAGTGACTTCTTTGTCTGTCTGCCTTCCTTCTCTCACAACACAAGCACAGCTCCTGTGAACTGGTGTCAAAAGAGCAGGAGTTAATACTGTGTAAAGGAGATATGAGTCCATAAACTGAAGAAAGTCTGCTAGGAAAGGCCACTAAAGAACTTTATAACCAAGCATATTTGTCTGACAAACTACCAGAGCCCAGTGTCACTTGAGATACTCCAAGTCATCCAGTAACTGTGGAGGTGTCACACAGGATTTAGATGAGATCAGCACTTTCCATGACCCTGGCAGAACCCTCAACAGGCCTTTAAAAATGGCTCTAATACTCAAGGCAGACGAATCCCAGCCAGAAGAAATTTGCCAGAAAGAAAACTAAATTCCATGTGTGTCCTGGCTACAGATCTGCTCACGAGTTCATAGATGATCTGCTCTGCTCATAGGCTCATACACAGGCTTGTGATCTCTCACTTTCCTGACATGTCACTCAAAACACAGTTCTCATGCTTTTCTCAAATACTACTCTTGGACCTTTTCTTCTCTAACCCAGAGCAAAGAAAGCATTACCTATTTAAAAGAAACCTGAACATAAGAAAATGGTGGTCCTGGAGAATTAGCATTTTTATTTTCTGAAACAAGCTCTCCCTACTTCAGTCTTCAGAATAGACGATATTAAAAAAAACCACCATAATATTCCAGGTACTGTTTATCTTCATTTTTCTTTGTTATCAGCATTGCTGATATATCTTCATCCAAGAAGAACTACAGTATTATTGACATACTAAGAAAATACTTCCACCCTGAGCAACCAAATTTAAGTAAATGATATTAAACATTCTTTCCAACTAGGAAGTGTATTGTCCATATCTAATACACAGGAGAGCTACTTACAAGATGGTTTCTTTTTCAACAATACATTAATTTTTCTTCAATACACTTAAAACCATAAAACTTACTCCACTTCTTATTACTTGACAGTCCAGTTCTTTAAAAGCCCCAAGGATGTTATTGAAAAGAGCAGATTCCTTTGCTGTACTCACCTTCTGTCATCTCCACATCTGGGTTTGCATTTTTGTCCAACAGGACATCATCAGAAGTATTTCTCAACAAGACACTCCTATAAACCTATGAGACACCAGGGAAAAACACTCTTGTCAAGGAAAGCAAGGAAGCCAGGAGACCAGATGAAATCCAACTGAACAGGAACAAGTATTACACTGCAGAGGATTTGACTTCTCTTATGAGCACCAAGACTCCAAAAACCCCCTCTGAGCTTTACAGAAAGTAAAGGCAATGCTACTGACTTACATGACTGTTTGCTTGTGGCTGATTTCTGTAACTTTTCATTATGTCCTGAAAAGTTCTTTCCTCTTTGGTTACCTGGAAGAGAAAAGGCTGTTGAAGACCAAGTGCAAGCATGAAGGCCAGACTGCTCAGGTCCACTATGCAGCTTTTTGAGAAGTATTACTATAAATACATCATTTTAACATCTATCTCTGGTGATGAGAGCATGAAAACAACAAAGATGTTTCTTGTTCAGGAATTCCTTGTTTCTTAGCTACTAAAGCTTTTTGTTGCACATGATACTTATGCATTACTCCTTTTCAGACTTTTCTTCCAGTGACACTTTTAAAGAAAGGAAATGCTATAAAGTCAAAAATGTGTTTTGTGAATTTGGAAACTGGATCCCTTAACTTTTCTAAACAGAAAGTGAGGAAATCCTGAACAAGACATTAGGCAGGTATGTACACACATGCAATCTCACCTTGCTTTTTTATTTCAAAATAGCTCATTTGTTAAAGTGCTTTGTTTTTCAGTCATACCTTTCTAATTTTAAGAGCAGACAAGAACAGTTTTTGTACTAGGAGCCAGAAGACAATATATCAATGTGTCTGGCTGACCCGTCAGGCCTCACACTGCACTGGAGACAGCATTCAAAAGCCTGTATTATAAAATAAGCCCAAAACAATGGACAAATTACACAATAAAATACAGAGCACTGACTATTAAATGGCTTTGCTATCAGTATTGACATCAGGTGAGCCTAACCCATGCTGCAGTTAAGAGCACAGGTAGTCACAATTTAAACATCAGTTTCCCTCCACACATAGTGCTCCTGATTTGCTCTCAAGAAAAGGTAATCCAACCTCCTGAATTTTGTGTCTGGATTAGGCTTGATGGACACTGTAACCATCAGCTCAAGTCTGAGTCAAACCAATAGTCCAGTTTCATAATCCAATTTAACATCACCTTTAATTAAAGCTGCCAAATGAAATAAGAAATCAAGTACAACAGGCCACCACCTTAATTCTTCAGCCTGAAACATCAAAAGATAGAAGGATTTTTGGGAATAGAAACCATCTTACATAAATTTGCTCCTGCAAATTTCTGCACCTGCCTAATTCTGTAATTGTAATGGAATTTTTAGTTCAGATTACAGAGATTGTCAAGATGACAAATGGAACAGAAAACAAATACAGGGCAATAAGACCACACAGTGCTTTGTCTTTGTCAACCAGTGCTCACTGTGAACCCACTCAAGGAGAGAAGAAAAACTCTGTTGACGATTTCCATCAACAAGCCAGTGAGCCAAGATAGGCAAAACAAGGAAAAAACCACACTGGGACTTCATCCACTTCTTGGAAGGACCTTCCCCTTCCCCCAGTAATACGACATGAATGAATCAGTCAAACTGTAAATGCTGAGCACACCTGATGTTTTCAACTGAACATAAAATTCCACAAATTTCTTAAAACTACATGTTACCTTTGCCATGATATAAAAAGCACAGAGGAGGAGCTGGTCCAAATGCCTGTCCTTCATAAGATCAGCACAATGAACCAAGGTGAATTCAAAACACGTCCATATCTTCCTGCGCAGGTCATTGGAAACATCCAGCTTCAAGCACAGATCACGCAAGCGCACACTGGCCAGATGATACACCTGCAGGGAAAAGACACACAGCAAGGAGTGAAGCCAAACATGCTTATCCTGGCCTGCACAAGTGAAAGACCCCAAAGCAGAGCTATTCTATAGGGGCCACAAAGATGATTCAAGGGAAGGAACACCATGAGAGAGGTCTGGGAGCGTGGGAGTTCTTCAGCCTAAAGAAGGCTCCAGAGAGGCCTAAAGGGAGAGGGACTTGGAACAAGGGTGCCAAGGGCTTCCCACTGCCAGAAGGCAGTTAGATGGGATATTGGGGGGGAATTGTTCCCTGGGAGGGTGCTGAGGCCCTGGCATACACTGCCCAGAGAAGCTGTGGCTGCCCTGTCCCTGGAGTGTTCAAGGCCAGACGGGATGGGGCTTGGTCTAGTGGAAAGTGTCCCTGCTCGTGGCAGGGGGTGGAATGATTTGATCTTTTAGGTCCTTTCCAATCAAAACCATTCTGGAATTCTGGAATTCAAAGACTAAGCTGTCCACTCTTCAGCTGTGGAAAATCCACACTTGCAGAAAATCCACCTAAAAACATTATGCCTATAGCTTCTATACTATATCCCTCACTAACTAATTAGGTACTTTCTTCATGCTGGAAAGCAGGAATTGGTAGTATCATTTTCACTTGCTCTGCTGAATGGGTCCAAGAAAGGAAAGCAGGGAAAAAACTAAGGAATTATGTTGTCTATGACATGGTTAGTCAAAGACACAGCTACACCTGAAGTACTCCCCAGCTGAGAGTAAAACTTCCAAAATGCAACGTTCCCGACTGGCAGGTAGCTGATCAATTCTTAATCCTTTCTCAGAGAAACCACCTGTCACTGGTAAAATTAAAGAACCAATAGTTCAGACAAAGGATGTGGCTTACAAGTGTTTCCAGAAATTATTTTTTGTATTAAGATGCACCTTAAAGATTGTTCATGGCAGAACTTCTAAAGTTCTATTGTATCTATACAGACACCCTCAAAGGGGAAAACCTCTGAAAATAACTTGCCTAGTAAGAAAATAGCAGCATTAAAAAATCCTCTAATATTTTTGAGAGAGACAAATTTAGGGATATATTCTTTGTAGTCATCTAGACCAAAATATCCCATTTCCTCCAAAGACCCCTCACAAAATTCACACTGAAAATGAAAGCAACCAGAAGTAGGTCATCTGAAGTTTCTCTGAAGCACGCCCAGTTCTTAATTTTTAAATCCTGCATTATATCAAACTCATTCTTTCTAGAAACCTTTAGCTACTGTGTCATTCATCACTGCTTTCTGAGCTCCTGGACCAGCAAGATCAGCACTGCTGGGTGGATTGAAAAGTGGCAAAGGAGCATCTCCAGACACTGGATCCACAGCAGTGCAGCTCTGAATGAGTGAGGCACAGGATAATCATCTCATGTCAGATCTGTCTAACCCTTGCAAATGTGGGGCAATCAGAACAGCCAAGAGAAGTAAAATCTGAAGTAAAATATGCTTTTGATATTTATTTATAGAAGCTCCTAATTAAAAAGAAAGAAAAATCTCATGGGTGGAAAGGCGAAAACTGGACACTCTGCAACACTCAACATCTTTTCCCTTCTTCTTCAAGGTATGTAAGAACTGCATGTGCCAAGAGAAAGGCACGTGAAGACTGGAGGTAGTGGGAGCTGCACGGGGAGGCAGATTCAGCATGGCCACGAGCACAAGTACAGCAGCACTTTGAGTAAGGACACTCACCTTCCTGTAGAACAGTGCCAAGGAGCCCGTTCTCCTCGGTTTGCTGGCTGCTGGCAGCTGCACTTCTTGTGCCTGGGTCCCAGGAGGAGGGCAGGGAGCCTGCTCATCCACTTTACATGGCTGGCCTAAATTAATCGAAATGGGAATCAAGGTGATTCCACCCATGTCAGTTACAGTACCTGGAGAGGATACACAAACCCAGAAATAAACTGGTTGCTCTCCTCATGCTGTAGAGTCAAACAGCAAATCAAACTCATTGATAAATATTTGATACTAAAGACATCTCATCCTCTGTACCACAGTCTAAGAAGACTGACTGTCAGAGTCTTCAGAAATGGTAAAAATTACATTTCTGGTAAGGTTTAAAAGGAGAATCTGAATACAAATGATCTTTTCTAAAGCTCATCTGAAAGCACACAGTTTACAAGCAATCACTATTTCTGTATTTGGTTTTCCACTCTTTTGGGGGAAGGTGAGCATTCTTTTTTTATTTATTATTCTTACTCTGCATAACTGGCAGCATATCCTTTACAGTCCTCATTGGTTTCCTCAGTAATCAAAATCTCTTGCTGAAAACCTCCTTAAACATGAGTAGTGCAGAATTTTTCTTTTCATCTTTAACTATAGACCCAATTTTTAAATTAAGAAATGGGTATAAACTCATTGCTCATGTATATAATTTTCAGAAATATTCAAGTATCAACTGTTAGGATGCAAATCCCTCTGGGCCCCATTCACACAGGCTCAGAAGTACTCAGAAATGTGAGGGCTGATTTAAAACCTTCAGAGAAACTAAAACATATAATCCATGCAGCCATGAGGCAGAAATATAAGTTTTAGTTTTAAATAAGTAGAGAATATTTTAAGTGCTTTAAGCAAATAAAGAGCCTGAATTAGTTAGTAAGAAAAGCCCTAAAGCCTAGTTTAAAGTTCAGTAGCAGAGTTAACTAAGCCCTAAACATAATGTACCATTGCTGCCATTCCCACATAGAACAGATAGAACTACGTATCTAGAATTTGTGTAAGAAATTATGACCACTTTCCTATTCCCATATCTTTGCCTGAAAGCCCCTTAACTTCAAAGATACAATAATTTGGAGGGAAGGGATATTCTCCATTCCAAGGGAGACACCCACCTTCCTTGGCAGACATCTGTCTTTCAAACCAACACAATTGTTGTTGACAAAGTTTTTCAGAAAGAAAAAGCAACACACTTTCAAGATGGATGGTTGGTCTAAGCATATCTTGAGAGCAAAGAAAACATCCTAGTAGAGATGAAACACAGCAGTATTTCCTACCATGCAGTGGGATAGTGACCTTCTGTCTTGCCTTTCCTGGTCCTGTAGTGGTTGTCATGGTCAGCACCGTCTGGGCAGGAGATGCAGACATGTTTTCAGCACCAATGCTTGATGCTGGAGCAATTGTCAGCTTAGTTCCTTTCGTTAAGACTTTTTCCATCTGCATTTCTTTGGGGCTGTCATCTCCAAAGAGCCTTCTCTTAGCACTTCCAGCTGTAGGAGAACTGTAACGCTCGTGAACGGAGATTGGAGACAAGGGCTGCATGTCTGGCATGTCAAGGAAGAAAAAAATAAACCCAACAAAACCTTAACAACAGCAGCTTAATGGAAATACTTCTGCAGAGAAGGGGAAAGGATACCTTCCAACTACACCAGCAGAGATCACTTGTAGCTCAGGCCTGCTGTCAGTTCACTGTTATGAGGTGATGAGAACAAGACCTACAGTCTGACTGACTCCTGCAGTCACCTCAGACGGTGCAGTTCTGCCATCAGGTATCACACAGAAGCTGAGCACCCCCTCTGATCCCCAGAGACTGAGGAACACACAGGATCACAGCTACTTACTCCAGTTAGCTTAGCAATTAGTAATATTTGCAAGTGTTACTCCTATGAACCCACTCCTCTACAGGAACCCTGATCACATTCCTTGGACATGCTGTCTTCCCTATGTTCTGGCTTTTAAACTCTCTCTGAACTGCCCCCAGTCAGGTGATTCTATCCTCACACAGCCCCAGCTCTTCTCAGGCTTTTCTGTTGCTTTCAAACATTTACTCCAGTAGTAATCCTGAAGTACATAGCACTAACGTACAGGCTTCTGTTCACAGGCTTTTTGCATTTCTCCTGCAGTCTGTGACAATAAGAGTGACAACAATCTCCTATTTCCCATGGATCAGAAATTATCTGGATAACTGGCCAGGTAAGACTGATTGGAGACCTTACATCTAACTGCCAAGATGGTTCTCTTGGTAGCAAAGACAAATAAACATTTCCTATCCCCACCATCCTCCAACTGAATTTAGGAGAAGCCTCTAGTACCATATTCTCATAAACAAAGCTGTGCCTCACACAGACTTCCCCATATATAGGACACTATCTCCAACCTGGCTCCTCTTACATCTTACACCAACTGGTTGTACATCCCCTTCCTAAGGAGTATTTAAAAAAACACCCAACAGTCTTGTTTGTTGCCAGACAAACACGGAAAGAGACAACATGACACAAGTCCAGACAACAAGGACCACCAGTCCATGGTGCACCTGCAAGAACATATGGGCCAGTGTCTGGGATACAACGAAAGCAGTGATTCCTAGAGAAGCATGCAAGGAAACAGCAGTGCTGGCACTGCTTCTGTACCCTCACTGTCAGGAGACAGCTCTGTGTGAGATCCAGGAATCTACAAAGAGCAGTTGTTCAGAGGACAGAATACTGTAGGCACAAACAGTTCTGCAGGAAGCAGGAATAAATGTAGCTCTGTTCATTACATTCAGAAAAAAAATGTTACCTAAAATCCAGTCAATCTCATTGAGCATTAACTAATGGAAAGCAAAAAAAAAAAAACTGTTTGAAAAATGTGAACATCAACGGACAGTAAGTAATTAGATGACAACCCACCTCAGAGTAAGGTCACCCTGGCATCAAACCAGCAGTAAAACCTACTCCAGTCCAGAAGAGAAGCACAGTCACCAATGTCTGCTGCCAGTGAGTCACAGCACTGGTTTGACTGGGTGCCTCTACACCTCTGCTTGATCAAATAAACTTCATGATTCCCAACACTCAATTCAGATTCAAGGTTGCTTTTTGCAATTACAAAGATGTTTAAAACCTCTCTCCCCCAATTCACACATTCAAATAATATCAGAAGCCTTGAACATACCTCGTCTTAAACTCCCACCAAGATCTGTCCGAACCTCTTTCACTCGAGGATGAATTATGGGAGATAATGGCATCATGGGCAAGTGCCCAAACCCACTTCCTCCATTGCTGGCCTCAAAATTACTGGGAAATATTACCTGAGAAATAAGAAATGTCAGTGAAAGATAACAAATTAATTTCCCTCCTTTGTGACAATCTATTAACAGAAGATTTTCAGCAGTAATGATCTCATTTGAACAGTTTTCTGTATAAAATGAGAAAAAGAACATGAATTTCAGTAACAGGAATGAGATCACATACTTCTTCACAGGTTGGGACTTTGTTGTCTGAGGCCTCGAGTGCATTCCAGAGTGCAGAGTTCCGAGTCCAGGCCAGACTCTCCAGAATCTGTTCCTCAATGCTATTGAGGTGCTTCACCATGTCTCTGGAAAGTCCTTCCTCAGACCGAATCAGCACTTCAATAACCTGACAGCAATGACACACACACAGAGCAATGTCACACTGCTCCTGTTTAACACCATCAAACTGTTATTTATTGCAGGCTCCTGTTCAAAACATCAACACAGTGCTTCAGCCTCCTCCTCGCACCTTCATCTTCCCCAACCCTCTTCTGATCCCTCTTTAAATCCCTTTCCCAAAGCAACCTGGGAGCTGGAAGGGGACAGTAGATATGCCATCAGTGCAGAACAATCCACTCCAGGGGTTTTCAGGGTCCTCTCTCCCCACTGGTAACTGTGCACACACAGCACTTACCTGGCAGATGTGACCAGGTACAGCTGCTCAGCAGGGGATGTGACAGCCCCAGCATTTCAGCTCTCCTTCCTTGCAAACAAGCAGTCCATAACATGAGGAGCTGAAAACCACTGCTTTAAAGTTGCATTTAAGAAGCACTCAGAACCCTTAACATGGACAAATGGGGGTTGAACAGAGCTGACTGATCTTCTGCAGTATCATACTCCAACACAAGATCCACCCAGTGTTACTCCTGTCAGAGGAGCATTCAGCCTGTTTTTCTAAACCTCCATAGATGGAAATGCCATAAAAGCTCCCTGGAAGACCAATTGATATGTTCAGTTATTCCTGCTACAGAAGGTACACCCAGAGAACAAAGTTACAAATATCACAAGTCTCTCTTGTGTGAGACCTTTGCAATGGCAGTTTTTGTCCAAATAAGAGTGCTGCAAGAATATACACTGAATAGCTGAGAAAATTCAAATCAAACATAAATCTGTTCCACAAAGTTGGATGTGCACCAGTTTTGATGGAGGCTATCAATAGCCACAGCAAAACTGACAGATTTGCTACAGCTCCAGGACTGCCCTACAGATGAGGAATAAAGGAAAAACGAAGGATAGAATATAAACCAGCTTTCCCAAAGGATTCCATTTTTTGGTTGCTGTCATCTAACCAGAACTACTTAGTTTACTCAGAACTAACCCCAGTGAGCTGCAAGACATCCAGCAAAAACTGGAGGCATATGGATAGGTGATATAAGGATTGAAGTAGTCAAAAATCAAGTTACACTGGAAGTGGGGTAAATGGGGTTAAATAAAGAGCAAAACCAGAGAACACCCTGGTATTAAAAAGATATTCCATATTCTGTTACACAAAGGAAACCCCCCAAAGTTAGCAAAGCAAGCTTGTGGTAAGTAGTAGCAGCCAAAGGCAACATTTCAGATCTGTATCTGCTATTTCAGAACTACATTGTAGTCAATAAATATAAATATCACCAAAATATATGCTTGAAGGCTTTAGTCTAGTAAAAGTTGACCAGCAGCATGTTACAGATTGGTACCATTTACAAAATGTTTTTTTTATTTATATTTCAGCTTCAGCTTTGGCATTACACCTTCCAAGTAATACATTTCAGGGCAGCCAGCACTTATAACAGGCCTAATGCACAGTTAACATCAGTCCTTGTCTCACTCAATTCCCGAGGGAGGAAGAACATCAACCTCTATTGACTCAATCCAGTAACATGCCATTTTTAATACAGATCCTGCCTTAAGCCAATGTTTATTTACCTTATAGAAATAGAATGGCCTGAGGTCAAGAACTTCAATAATCCAGGGGAAGGTGCGGGGGGAGCTGTAGGCGAACAGCACAATCTCCAAGCAGCAGGCCAGCAGGGAGCGGTGGAACAGATCCTGCTCCAGGAGAGCCTGGGGAGACACAGAAAACCCCACTGGCCTCAGATTTGGGAAACAGAAATGGAATTTTGTGGCACTAACACCACACAGCTTATTGCTGGAAAGAAGCTGGCTTCTTCTCCCATGCACCGCCTCCTTTTGACAGGAAGTTGAAGAGACCAGCAATAGAGTAACACCAAAGCTATTACATTTTACATGCTACGGACAAATGAACTGGCCTGCTTGCTGTGCATCAGAAAGCAGAGCAAATACAGTGCTGTCTAACATGAAGTATTGATACTGTTCACTGGATAAAGCAGAGAATAAAAGTTATCTGTCCATAAAGTGGTGATTCTAGAAGGCAACACAAATTCAGATGTTTAGTTGTGACAATTATACTGGTTTAAACAGCAGAAGAAAAATGCATTTTGGCAGCTCCCGTGTATTTCCCCTTTTTAGTATTAACAGTATACACAGAGTGCTTTACAGTGCATTGTTCTGGAACTGCCTGAAGATAAACTCCAAGAAACAGTTACAAAAAGTGTTCAAATCTTTCACTGATTCTTTACTTACAGTCAGATCCTTCCCATGCAGTCTCCGTGTTTCTTGCACCATTACAGTCTCCAAGATTTTATAGTACAAGATCTCTGCCAGTTTTAATCTGTTTACGGCAAAATCTGAAATTTAAAATCAACAGTGATGAAGTCCAATGGCACTGGCACAAACAGGGTTAAGACTAAACTGACCAGCAGCTGTCCTCATCTAAAATAGTAGTTCATGTATGTACAGACTTTGCAAACAATAACAAAAAAAAAGGTTCAGAAATTCACTAGTCCCAAGCACAGCATGAAATTCCATAAACATTTTAAAGGATTATTTATTGTAACAACTTCTTGTGATGTAATTTTGGAATAATAATTTTCATATTTGCTTTCAGTTTCCTTTAAATTTTAAAGCTAACAAGAATTCAAGTTTACACTTGTTAAGAGTTGCTTTTTCATGACTTCTTGGTTATCCCAGTCTGAACTGCAGCCTTGGGTTTACTCTGCCATAAATTTTTATTCTTTACAGTGTACTGTTTGACAGCAGCAGTTTTCTGCTTGGGTATATCCTGGGATAAAACCAGCTCCACTATATTAAATACAGAAAACAGCACAGGTATGCATTCTGTTTGCCCAGGTTTAGTATTTTGAAACACCACAGCCTTTCACTCCATACCTATGTGAGATCCTGGCTGCTCATCCGTTGACTGAGTGTAGCTGCAACAGAAGGTCTCACCAATCTCCTTCACTCTGCTCATGATGCTTTCCAAGGGGCTGCGGGCACAAGACCTGGAGCCAAAGGTAAAGAAAGCCTTGTTTGTACAAATTAAGATCCAGTTAAAAAAATAAATATCAAGAAATAACAACAATCATAAAACCAAAATAAAAAGATAAGCCAATTACACTGACTGTTCCTCATCAGCAAGAACCTGTATTACACAGACAGAGGAAAACATAAAACACACACAAGTATTGTGTCCTCTCTTCCCAACAGGGCCAGGGAGGATATGCAGATCCTGGAACAAATGCAGGGAAAGCAAGAACTACAGCAGCACAGTGAGGAGAAAGATGAAGCTGCCAGGAGTAAGGAGTAAGGATGCTACAACAGGCAACCAAACAACCAAAGGCACCCACAACACCACACAGGCCAGGCTCAGTTTGAGGGAGCACAAAAAAATCTCAGAGGGAAGAGGCAGCAGCTTCTTCTCATTTCCTACCAAGACTGGGAGAACTGATGAACTCCACATTGTCACTGTCATAAAAACGGGCCATAGTATCTCTGGCTGGAGATGCTCTTTCTGAATGCTTCTGAATTTTCCAGCAACTCTGTTTTAGAGGACAGTGGCCCGTGGCTGGTGTCAAATTAAGACACTAAACTACTCTGAAAAGCTAGAACTAAAATTGGCTAAGGTTTCTCCTTGAACAAAGCCTTCTAATTAACTTCAAAGCTTTTTCCATGGAATTTTAATTTGAAAAAGAAAATACTGAAAAGCACAGAATATTACACAGTCCAAACTACAGTTCCTCCATTTCTTCCAGGGACACAGTATATATACCCCAGTGCTTGATGAACTCGTGTCCAAGATGAGCAAAGTACCCATCACAGCTCTTGCCAAAGGTTTACTCCATTCTTGTTCCCATTTTAATATTTACCTCTCTCTTGACAGTCTGGTTTATTATTTGGAACAAACACATGTTTTATTAGAGATTAAAGACACATTAATGTCTTAATTGTATAGTATAAATAGTATCAGTCCTTATAAAAACAATCAAAGAAACATTCAAAACAAATCCATCCCACAGAACACAGCTGTAAACTTCTTTAAGAACAAGTGCTAGCAAAACTTTCAAATATCCATAACTCCAAAGATGAGAATGGTAAGTAATATTTTCAATATTTCATCATATTTATGACGGTTTCTTTAAAAAAAACATTGCTTCTGCACTTCAAATATTAAGTGCTAATACTAAATGTCCATTCTGATTTGTAAAAATACACCTGAGAGACCTTGTACCATAAATCAGCAGGACCTTAACTTGGAAAGATATTACGCAAACATCCAGCATCTTTACAGGTATTTACTATTCAATTACTACTTTTTATGAGCTATGCTCAGGGAAGAAGGCAGTAATGTGAAGTGTGCTCAGGGAACACCTCAACATCCTGAGTGGGAAACGTGGCTGTTGCTATTCCACCTCAACATCCTGAGTGGGAAACGTGGCTGTTGCTATTCCACCTCAACATCCTGAGTGGGAAACGTGGCTGTTGC
>JBBMKD010000067.1:546895-611596 GCA_037834095.1 Argya squamiceps | reverse complement strand
AGGGCGGGGCCGCTTCCGCCGCGGGGAGGGGGCGGGGCGGGGGCGGGAACGCGCGCGGGGGGCGGCGGTCGCGGTCACCCGGGATCGCCCGCGGTCACCCGGGAGCACCCGCGGTCACCCGGAGTCACCCGGCATCACCCGGGATCACCCGTCTGCCAGCGGACGCTCGGTGGTGGCGGGTGCTCGCGGCCCATTTCCGCGCACGGCTCCGGGAGGCCACGGCAGGAACGGCTTTTCCTCGGCCGCCGTCCCGCAGCGCCCTGGGCCGCCCGGGGGTGCGGCATCTTCTCTGCAGGGCCGGGGAGCCGCCCCCGCTCCCGGGCCGCGGCCGCGCTCCCCGGCACTCGTAGTCGAGGCGGGGGGCTCAGAGCGTTTCCAGGTGCCGGCTCCGCTGGAACGGGCGCCGGCGGACGGAGCCCCCTCGGGAGCACCACGTGGGGACACCGGCCGCCCCCGCGGGCAGGGGAGCGGCTCCCGCACCTCTGGAAGGGGGGCTAGTCACGCAGCACCCGCAGCGCTGTTTCGGGCACAGGGAACAGGGCTCTGAAGCCGCCTGTCACTGGAGGATACCTGTAGCACCTCCCTTTTGCTTGGAGGGCGTGGGACGGAGAACACACGGAACACGCCCGGGGCGGGCGTAGCGGATCCCCCTCCCCGGTACCCGCGGTGATGCGAGGATGCTCAGAGGCGCGTTCAGGACCCGGCACCGCCACACCCGCTCATTCGGCAGCCCCGGCCCCGACCTCCGGCCCCACTCACAGATTCCGGGGTTGGTTTTCTTGAAAATGCCTTTTTGCAAAGCGCAGAGAACAGTTCGAGAGATCTGCAGGCTGGCGGGGCCGGTCCCTCACCGAGAATCAGGTCAGCTCCGTGCTTTCCAAAGTGTTACTTTCTATAAAACCCAGCCTTAATCCAATATCTAAATCTATTTGGAAAAAAGATTTGCCTAAGAGCATGGAAAACTGCCTGTCATGAGCAGACAGGAAATGTGTTTCATTTGGAGTAATAAGGCTATGGGTCCCAAAGACTTATTTATTCCTTCTGGACCAGAGATGTCTCTTCCTCTGGGTAAGCCAAGCTTTGTTTTTTTGCATCACTTCCTCTGTCAGAAATCTCTGTCCTTTTCTGGAGGGAAAAAAAGTCACTGTGAGGTCTTCCTTTAAAATTTTGTTTTCCCAAAGAGTACAGGCAATTCCTGTACAATGTCTTCCTGTGCTATAGCACAGCCAGCTGAAAAACTTGACAGCCAATGTTTGGCAGGAGCCCAGAGAGAGGAGAGGCTGGAGCATCTGCCATGACTCTCACTCCCTTCATCTGCTCCTGCAACAGGTCCAGAACGCTCCTATTTCTTGAAACCCTCTGAAGGCTCATGCTGGGCTTGCCTGAACTGTCTTCAGGCAGGCTGGGACCAAGTTCCAAGTTAAACCAGTAGTGCCACATTGGGATGTGACCCCTGGTAGACCACTGGCAAATGAAGCCAGGTAGTGGTGCTGTATGGAGTTGTTCATGAATTAAAACCCCACTGGAGGGAGAACAAGGCCACATGGGGAGTGGGACTGATCTTCTGCTGGGCTGAAGCTCTTGCATTATTTTATACCTTTTGAGGTGAAATCTTGATTCTTCAGGAATTAGTGCCACGTATGCCACTGCACTGATGGTCTCCAGCCACCCTTGGGAGCACCATGAAACAACCAGCATCCCAAGAAGCCACATGGCAGAGTGAAAATTATTTTCCTAGGCCTTTTGTCCAAACGTACAAAGCACATTTTGAGGATTGATGGGAAGGGGATTGAGAGAGAAGCTGGCCTTCTCTTCCCTCCCCTTTCCCAGAGCTGCTGCTCTGCAGGTGGCTGGGCTGCCTCCTTTCCTGGCAGCACTGCCCGTCTGCCCAGTGCCCGTGGCTGAGCTTGGGTGCCATGGGCAGCTGTGCACTGGCACATGGGGTGTGGGGCATTTGGGCACTTTACCTGCAGTGTACTGCCTGGCAATTGCTTTGAGGTTGTAAAATGTGAGGAGATTCCTGATCTCATAACTCAGCCCGTGCTCCAGAGCCCTGGGGCCCAAGTGGCTCCTGAAGAGGTGAGGAGCAAAACTGCACCGAAAAGCTCAAGTTTTATTCAATGCAAACCAGATGTCACTAGAGAAATTGCCTTCTGCTCACTGCTGACCAAGATTTCCAACCCCAAATCCCTTCTTGTAACTGTCAAGAGCCCAGAGTGGGGACATCTGCACTTGGGGTAGGTAAAGCTCCCCCAGCCATGGCTCAGTGCTAAGGAAAATTCTTCCTTTTTATGACTATAACGGGAATTAGAGATCCTGTCTAAATGTGTGATGAGACTTCCCTGTGTCCTATCAGATAAAAACCAGGCAGGGAGAGCAGTGGGGATGCGCAGCTGAGCCTGCTTTAGTCTCTCACAGTCTGGGAAGGGGCACCTGTATCCTGTAGAACACTACAGGATGCAAGCTGTGCCTATGGTGCCAATCCTCCACCACATCCACTCACTGCCACCAGCAGGTAGCACACCTTGTCTGAAGAGACAGACACTGCAGGCACCACTGATGTGACAGCCCAAAGCCAGCACATGCTCCTCGGTGTCCCTCCTCCTGCAGGTTCTGCCAGCAAATATCCTGCATTATGAATGACGAGGTGCAAGGCCACAGTGCGTGAAGCCAGAATTTAAAGGGAGACTCGAACTGGAAATTCACAGTTCATGCTACCATTTTGCCAGTCTTTTCTGCTGGGTACTTTTCTCTTTTTCTTCCCCAAAGCAGCAACAAAATACCAGGACAAGGTGCTTACATAGGGCAGGTGGAGCAGTAAAAGCACTGGCTTTACTGTGTCTTTTTTCCTGGATCTTTGAAGAATGGAGCTGCTCCTGCACATCATTTCAATGAAACACTGATGAATGCCTGCTTTGCTAAAGCCTGAGATCCTTGCACAGAGATTTAGGACAAGCATTTCACAAAACTTGGAGGTGCAGAAAGCGCAGAGAGAGGAGCCCTGCAATCCCAGTACCCCATCTGCTGGGAGGGGCTGTGCCAAGGGGTGTAACTGCTTGGGGAGTGGGGCTGTGTGTGCTGACTGTGACGGTCTCTGGGCTTCCACCCACCCTCATGGAAAAAGCAGGTCAGCAGAGAGCCCTTGTGCATCTTCTGCACTTAAACTGGCTCTGGAGCTTGGGCTGCTCCTGGCATCTTGCAACCCACGTGGGACATGAGTTCCCCCAGGCAGGCGAGTTCACCCCAGGGTGCTGTGAGAGCTGCAAGTTGGGCCCCTCGCGGCGAGCAGCCCGGCTCAGAGTAACACACAGGGCACCAGGAGCAAGCCTAGAGCAGCGACCAGGCCACTGTTTTCAACAGCTTCTCAATGAATTTATGCTGAGAAAAAGGCAAGTCACGTTTATCATTGAGTCAGGTGAATTAAACATTCACATATATTTGCTGAAAAAAATTATATACATCTGTAGCAAGGCTCTCCCAAGTCTGAAAGATAAGCATCATCTAGTCACTAAATTAAAAAAATAAAAATCTGACTTTTAAATCTTTTTCTTTTTATCCATGTTCAAGAGCACAGACAGTTTATTTTGTTAGCACATTTGGTGAAGGATGTATGTGTGTGAATAGCCATGAAAACTGGTGAAAATTTGGCGTTTGTTTGGGATATAATGGAAAAGAAGAAGCAGCCAGTTAACGCCTTACAGTCTAAATAATCCACAGAGTATATCGGGTTGCAAAAGGGTCACAAAGTAGCAAAGAGAAGCCTAAACACCCAGAGACGTAGCATACATGTTTGCTAAGGAAGAACAAGGTATAGAGCATGCTGGCTAATTAAATAAATCTCACTTTAAACCCTGTTCCTTATGCGTGTAACCCTGGAAAAACCATCCCATAACAAGAAATGGACTCGGAAGAGATTTCTGTATCCATTCACAGTAAGGCTTTGAAGATATATGAAGTTTTATAGCATTTGTATTTTAAGGATTTAGGGCAAGTACATGTTCTTCCACTGAATAAAAACAAAGTTAGTACTTAAAAGGTTCAAAAATATATCAATCGTGACTTTTTTTTTTTACATAAATAAATTATATTGATTTTGGATTTAACAGCTGAAAAAACCCTTTCTGCTTCCACTGGAGGCAAAAACTGAACAAAATGTTAGTTAAATAGAGATAGCAGCATTTCTAAGAAATCTGTCGATAGTGATACAGTATCTATGCTACAAGAACGTTATTAAATAGAACACAATTATTGGGGGGGAGAAGGATTGCATTATGATTGGCTACATACTTAAAAAAAATTCATCCAATCCAGTAAGCTGGGAATAAATTCTGTGAAAATATCAACCAACTGGTTTTTTGACCACGGGTAACAGACTTCTTTGAGATGCTAATTTTAACATGTACATAATTTATAATCCCAAATGTATAAAAGACAATGACAAAAAGCATCATAAATAAATAATGCAAACTGAAATAGTTATGTCAAAACATTTGGACCATCTGATAAATTAGCAAAACTGCAACAGAAAAAAAAAAGTAAAAAATACAGTAAATTGTGACAACCAAGTGTGAAACTGATGAGTAGCACACTCCAACTCCCTCCCAGCCTGCCCTTCACTCACCACTGCACCACTGTGGCTTTATTCAATTCTCAGACCACGAGCTGCAAGTAAGAACAACCTCAAGTGAAAGAAGAATTAAAAGAGTGAGGGGAAGGAGAAATCCGAAGAGTTGCTTGTGGAGGAGTCTCAGTACCCAGATCTGGAGCAGGGGGCTGGCAGTATTAAACCCCATCCATTTGAAGTGCAGATGAAATCATTTGGAGGACTGGAAATACTGTTCAACAGCAAACGGAATGGGAAGAAGCCAAAGTCATCTCTTCACAGTCCACCACTACAAAGTACGAAGCTCAGGCTCTGAAAGTCTCAAGGGTCCTTCTCAGAGGACTCCCCAAGGAGGGAAGCTGGCCTACAGCCTTCTCCTTCTTTACTGAAAGAACGTTGCTTCTGCGGTAAGGAGTGGGAAATATAAAAACTCAGAAAGCCTCAGTGTTCATATAAGAGCATTAAAATCAGTGTGGTCTGTTCACGGCTGGAAAAAAATACCTTTCGAGCACCTGTAATGCCATAGCTGAGAACTAACGCCAGAGAAGGAGAACTGAAGACAAGCAGAATGATGAAGGAACTGGTTGCTACAGATACAGTAACCCCAGAAAAGTCATGCAAGTGTGCAAAACCTTTCCAGCTCAAGCTGGAAAGTTCTTGTAACTACCAAGGAAAGGGCAACTAAACTCCACGTTACATAAAACCAAACATTGGTTTTAAAAAATACAAAAGAATGTCTACATAGTTTTAACTCTGCAGTTTGTCTCCAAACCTTTGAGGTGGGGGTGATCAAGAAATTATATCACTACCAGTTATGCTTTTCCTTTCAAAGAAATTAATATATGCATTTTCAATCATTAGTTATATACTTCTGTCTATACTACTATTCTAGTAACCATGATAAAATAGGGAAATACTTTAAATCAAAAATACACATTAGCACTTACTATAGCTGTGCTTTTAGCCCAAATATAGGCTTTTTTGTTCAGTGTCGCTGTAGACAGAAATACCCTTGTCTGTGTGTTAGACCAAGAGATAAACACTTTTCTTTTGCTATTGTTTTTTTGCTGCTTTTTCTTCTCAAAGGAGTGAGCAATTTGCGGGGGGTGACCAAGTACTCGATTTGCTATTGTCGGCTGGGATGATCGACTGGAAAAACAGAATGAGAATTCAGTGCCTCCCATACTAGCTAGACAACACTGTTTATCTAATAAAGTGGCAAGACCCTGCAACTATTAACATGTAATATTGTCACCAGTTTTTTCTGACAGGGGAATTAGGTAGATAATATTACTCATGGAAACACAGGTTTATGAAGGTGGAGCGGGGTGAGAAGGGAAGTAACAAAGAGTTTATGGGATAAGAAACTCACAAGCCACAATCTTTTTGTGTTTTTCTTTCAATGAAACAAAAGTTCTAATCGGTATCGTGAGCTGCTTGGCGCTCCTCCTCTGCTGGTCCGTCCTGCTCCTTCTCTGCCACCACTGGCGGGCTCTGCTCCACACAGTTTTGACTGTTTGCAGCTTCTTTTTCCGGCAGTGAGACAGTTTCTGGCTCTGGATTTGCCAATTCGCCTTTCACTTTCTTCCTCTTCCGCTTCTGGCTCTCCAGGTTTGCTGCCTCTGAGTGCCTGGTTTGCTGGATGCCAGGCAGCGCCATGCCGATGCCAGGGGAAAGGAACATGGAGGGATAGATCAGTCCAGGAGACATCCCTGGGATAAGAAACGGGTTAAAAGCTACAGGACTACTGGTAGTTATTGCGGATTCTGTCTGATTAGAAAATGAACTAGGACCAGGCTTGTCTTCAGCGAGAGGTTCTTTTTTCCCATCCTGGCTGCCCTGCTTCTCCTCGTTGCCCTTCTCAGTGCTGGCGGTGCCACCTTTCGTTGTGCTTGTTAACGAAGTCGGAGCCGTCGCGGTGCAGGTTGTCGTCATCGGGGAGTTGAGGAGTCCTCCCACACCGAACATCTGGGGGACGGTCGCCATGCCCGGCAGCATCATGGGCAACATGCTCAGGGTGCTCTTCACATCCTCCCCAGCAGGCACTGCTGCAAAGCCAGCAGGAAACCCCACCAGCCCAGTCAGAGGGATCCCTTGCATATTTCTCATGTTCTGAAGTCCCACTAGATCCATCCCAGC
This sequence comes from Argya squamiceps, assembly GCA_037834095.1. Lineage (NCBI taxonomy): Eukaryota > Metazoa > Chordata > Aves > Passeriformes > Leiothrichidae > Argya > Argya squamiceps. The sequence goes on along the minus strand of JBBMKD010000067.1, from coordinate 604,854 downwards.
AATTAGTCCGTTCATGAACAATGGTCCCATTCCAGAAGAAGAATCTGCTACAACACCAGGGCCTTTAAGGAGTTCGCTCCGGGGCCTCCTCCCTCTCCGGCGGGGGCCAGTGTCCCGGAGCACAGGCTCAGTGAGGATGCGATTGAATTTGTTTTCGGGTAAGTAGCCCTGAAAATGAGACATAACAGAGAACACCCGACAGTTACCACTGCGGCAAAGGGAATCTGGCTTGTCTGTGCCCACATCTGCGTCCCAGATGGCGCTGGCACAGAAATATTTGCTTACATGATATGGAATTTGAGAGGTACACACAACTTTTCCCCAAGGGATGCTGCCAAATGCAAAACATCCTTGCTCTGCCCTGGCAGGATCCTGCACTCTCAAATGCTAGGGAGGGGAGGAGGAAGCATGTTTTTACCCTGTTTTTCACCCCAGCCCTCAGCACCAGCTGCTCACAACGCAAGAAGCACCAGGGCAGCGTGGTATCAGCTGCCCACTCAGCTCCCTATCCAGCTGTAATTGTGCCTTCAGCAACAGGTGAAAAACTCATCTTTGAGATGGGAAGGGCCAAATTTTCAATGTTCTGCAGGACAGAAAAGCTCATGGGATGACACAGAGAGTGGGCATGCTGTCTGAGGAGCTCCTGGTCAGAGCTTCACAGAGATGCCAGGGAGCATTCAGAAAGCTCATCTAACAGAAGAGACATGGGACCAAAACCCAGCAGACAGAAGTGGGTGAGACCATCTGGTTACAGAGCAGTGTGGAGGGATCCACAGCACAGCTTAACACTCCCTTTTTCAGCATCCTCAACACAGACATTTAAACATTTCCCTTCGTGGTTCCCTTGGGTTTCAATATCACCACTCTTTGAACCATTTCAAATAATAAATTTAGGTAGGAAAAGTATTTCCTGTTGACACCTGTAGTGCAGAAACATTAATTAGATGCACCTGGCAGTCTGCTGAGCACACCACCTGCCCAAGGAGGGAGAACCTGCTGGGAGCATCTCCCACTGGCATGTGGGAGAAGCTCCATGGGGTCATGACTGCCCCAGGGCTCTGTGGGGCAGCCAGTCCCAGCTCCTGCTGGCCTGAGCACCTGGAACAGCCGCTCATCCTTCTGCATCCCTCCCCTACCAGGATGGGTATGCATTCACCAAAAGCTCAGTGTCGATGGGGTGGGAATGATCATGGGATGCAGCCACTGGAGCAGGGCACAGGAGAGGTGCCCAGGCAGTGCCAGGCACACGGTGGTTTCTGTGGCAAAGAGACTGCCCCCTCAAATCAGGGGAAGGAAGAGTTGTCAGCTCGCCCATGGCTGGCTGCCCGGATGGGGCCCTGATGCCAGCTTGGACATGGAGTTGTTTGCTGGGCAGTGGGACAGACCATGCCAAATCTCCAGCACTAAGGAGAAACCAAGTCGAGAGTGGTACAAACCTCTAAGCCAACAGATTCGCCCTCCAGTGCTCTGCAAGGGTGTCACACAAATCACTGCAGCCAAAACCAGGCAGTAGGTGAGAGTGACTGCAGGGAGAAGTCTGGACCAGGCCAGCCCATGGGACAGGGCGGGGCAGGGCGATCTGGCAGTGCTGTGTGTGCCGGAGGGGAGAGCACTCCTTCTCCACAGGCTCTGCCACACTGGGACAGGGACTGGTGGATGGACAGGGTGGATGAATGTGGCACAGGAGGTTCCGTCCTGCCCCTCTCCCTACCTGTCCCTGACCCTTCAGGCCTGGTGACCTGTGGGGCCTTTGGTGAGCCCGTGGCTGCACAGGCCGAGTTCACAGGAGCTGATGAGAAGTGTCAACTAGAGGTGTTTTTGAAAATTTGACCCATGAGGAAGTTTTGTCCACACCCTGCCGTCCTCTTGCTCCTGCTACCCTGAGCATCCCAAGGCTCTCCAGCCAGGCATGCTGAGCCCAGCTCCCGGGGTGCTGTCCCCTCTCTCTGTGGCCTGGCCACAGGGCTGGTGGTGGCACGGCCCAACCTCCCGCTCTGCCCCGGTGCTGCAGCCATTCCCTCCCACACGCCCAGCCCAGGGCCTGCCTCGCAGCTCCCAGATCCTCACTGGAGAAAGGTTGTGGGGATGGGGAGGGGAAAAGAAAAGATGACATGATACAGATTTCTCCAAAAGCTCTAACTTACTGAAAGCTTAACAATGTCAGCCCAGTCAGCTGCAACAGCATACTCCAAGTTTGCATCAAGCCACCTTGGCAATTCCTTCAATGCTGGTGCCGTGGCTCCCCCTAACTATAAAACACAGCAGAAGGATGACCTCTATTGCAGAGAGAGTTATGTAAAATAATACAAAAAAATATGATTACACTTCCCCTAGCTTTTTGCTTTGGGCTGCAATTTGGCTGGGGTGGACACTCTTGCCTGGCTACACTTGCCTTTCTGCTTGATTTGGTGTGTGCCTGCTGCCTCCAGACAAACAGTTCAGGGAGAAAAGGCAGGTTCAGCCTCTGTGGCCCAGCTCATTGCCCTCCCAGGTACCAGTGATGGGGACAGAGCTTCTGTAAAAGCCATATTTAGAACTGGCAAAGTCCCCAACTCACTCAGGAAAGGCCAGCATGGGGGCAACAAAGGGGAACACAGATGTGGCTGAAACAACCTTTCTGCCTCACTCTTTAGTTTTGCTTTTAGATGTGATTATGTCACATCACCTTCTGACCTTGTACAGTCCTGGGTGTGTTTAAGAACTAAATTTCGGTGCAAAGTACTCTTTAACAGCCCTTCTTGTTCAGAGAGGTGAACATCAGTGCCCTGGAGATTAAACAACTGTAGACAAGTAAATCCAAGATCCTTGCTCAGAAAGCAAGAAAAAGCCCTTCCAACCCTCAACTTTCTACAAGCCCAGCAGTGGGATGGGTATTGGTGTCCTCTGGCCTGTACCTCATAAGGAGGAACAAACCACAGGTATTTGCATGGCAATGTTACAATTTGTGGCATATTGCAATGAACTGAAGGGGAACAATCCAATCCAGGATTGGAAGCATATGACAGGGCTGTGCTGAGTGTGGCTTTAAAGCCAAAGGCTGTATCCCATTGCCACTGAGGGGTCTGTGTCCCCTGCCAAGGACTGACACTCCCACATCCCTTACTTCGCACGGTCACGTATTTCACAGGTCTGCATGTCCCCGGGCACACGTCACAGGATCATGTAGATTAGAGACCTATTCCAGACTTTGGTCTCATCCATAGGCTTCTCTGGATTAAATCTCCCCCACAGGTGAACTCAAGGTCTGCTAAGCATTTTGGGACACTGAGGGCAGAGCACAGAAGAGGCCTTCGCTTACCCGCCGTCCGGTACCCTTATGTACCACCGGCACCCGCTCCTCTCCCGTCAGAGAGCTAATGTCCAGTTTGTTGGGGTCCTTGCAGCGCTGCCTCCTCTGCTTGGGCTTGTCTGAAAAATTCTGGAGTGCAAACAAGACAACGTTAATGAGACTAGGTGGCTTAATGAGCCTGGCTGGCTACAAGCCCTGCAGGAGAGCAGCATGGATGGGCTCCCAAGGAACAGGGAATCCCTGCAGGCGGGGGCAGGAGCAGCACCAGCAGCACAAACTGGTCCCTGACACAGGACCAGCTCTCAAATGAGCAAAACAGATTTTTGTAGATAGAAAGGGGTCTCCAGTGTACCCCGCTTAGAGTGCTCTAGCCCTTTCTAACTCCCCTCCACTCCTGACACTGCAGGTTCTTATACAGGCATCTGTAAACAGGACACTGCATACAGCCAGTAAAGAGAGAACAGGTCACTGTGTGCCACCTGTGTCACTCTCATACAGCCACCTCCGTTCTCACCAGCTCAGCACTGCTGTGTTTCCTTCCTCTTTTAGCTGTTTTCACCACAGAGATGCTGCATCATGTTTCTTTGGGATCAGAGCCCTCTGGAACCACAACCTACCAAGTTACAGCCAAGTCATTACACCCACTGCATGCACCAAGCCCCACTGTTGATGTGCCTGCAGGGATGGAGCATTATAATGAACAGCTCGGACAGCACACATTCCTTAGAGTCAGAAAAAGACCCTGAGTGCAATTCATCCTTTGAACTGAGCTACTACAGTACCCAAAGCTTCTCTCAATTCATTCTACCTGCAGAGAAGAGATACTGCAGGGCTGGCCTGAGGCACTGGGGGCTTGCTTCACCAGAAGGCATGGTCAGACTTGGCAAGCTCCAGTACCTCCCTGGAAGGCAAGGGTGCTGGGAAGGAGTGGGAAGGCACCTCCACACCTTCTCCTGCAAGTTTAGCCCTGGGCACACAGCTGCATGTGTCTTTGGACTTTGAAAAGCAAAGGCCATCCTGCTGAGCAAAAGTCGGGCTCCTCACCTCCCATCTCTAGCAAGCTTCAAAACGCTAATGTCTTTCCTGTACTCCAAGTTCCTGGAAATCCCTGCCTCAGGCACATAATCCTCCAGGACCAAGATACAGTCTTTTCTGTTTTACCACCCCATTTCTTCCTGCTCTGTTTCACGGCCTGTGCTCTGCCTACCACATGGTCTAACAGGCTGAATAAGCTGTAACCTGTAGCAAACCAACCTGTGAAGAGGTGGAGGTTTATGAGACAGCATGAAGAATTAGACAGACTGTGCACCTCACTCTGAGCCCCTGCTTTCTGAGAGCATCCATGGCCACACGACCACAGCCTCTAAGCCTCCAACACAGCCTCTTTGGTTTGGCTCTTAGAGAGAGCAGGTTTCCTCTTGCCTGGGAATCTTTAGTACAACAGCACTGCCTAAAATGACCCCAGGTGAAAAAGAACAACATAGACAGATCTTGAGCACCTCAAATCCATTTTCTCATTCTGTCCCCATCCATCCCTGGCACTTCTGGAAGACATTGTGCATTGGGCAGATGGATGCACTGCAGCTGGAGAACCAAGTGTGGGCAACAGGGCTCAGCTCCTGGAAGATGCCAGAGAGGTGCATGCCCAGGGAGCGCTGAGGGTACTGACAGTCCCCCGTCTGGGAATGTTTGTGTTCTGAGGAAAGGAGAAGAGTTCTCCAGCAGCAAGTGCTTTTTGTTGCTGTACAGGGGAGCAGTGCTCACCTCTTAAACATGTCATGAATCCCTGAGCAGGCCCAATGAACACCACAAACCATGTTACAAGAAAAAACCCAACACAAAGGGCCACACACAAGGCAGGTGCGCACACACACACACACTCACACATACACATGTGCCACTGAAGGCCACCCTTACTGTGCCAAAGCTTGGAACATCGAGTGTGTAGTCAGACTGCTGCCGGAGCCAGTCAAGGAGACTCTTATTTGGGACAGCTTTCTCTTGGCTGCCTGCAGCTGGGACTGGCTGTGGAGCTGAGGTAGCAGCAACCGGCCCATCAGGGAGGGGACTGTTCTGAGGGGGCTGCGGCTGGTCTTCCTGAACATCCTGCCGTGGAAGGAGGAGCAGGGAGAGCGCATCAGCAGCGTGCAGTCATGCATGTGCACCCCAAGAAGCACAGCTCTCAAAGCAGGTCATCTGCTCCCATCACACAGACTAATCCACATGCTCCCAGTGCCTCTTCGTTAAACCACCACCCACCACATTACATTTCCACTCCATCCCCAGCACTGGTGGTAGAGAGGGCAGAGAGAGCTGGGAGAGGCTTCTGAACTCAAAACAAAACACTCTGAACATTAGGAAGACCAACTTCCCCTCAGGTCACTCCTTAAAGTGATCTAGGGGTGCTGGTCTTGCTCCATTGAATGAATCCCAGGACAGAAGGAGAAAGGGTGCAGTAGGATCTTGTCTTCCTCATGTGCCTTAGACAATTCCTGAGGTGGCACAGTTGCTTTTGATAATGGTTAAAAGGATTCAAACACTCCAGACTGCTGTAAACCAGGGGGATAACTTCCCTTCCTCCCTGTAATACTCTGCTCCTATCTGGTCCTGCACAAACCAAGCTGTTCTGCAGGAAGCTGGGCAGTGTCATGGGCAGCAGAGCTTGGAGGGGAGAGCTGGGCCATGAAACAAACTGTGCTGACTCCACTGGATCCATGTGAAAGGGGGGAGCATCAACCCACCTGCAGCCTGTTTGGAAGAGGCCTCTCCTTCAAGAAGATGAGGTCCATCCCTTCGACATTTTTCCTCCTGCCCCGTCTCCTCCTCATGGCAGCATCATCTCTTCGGAGGCTGCCATTTACAATCTGTCCAGTGACAGGATGGATTAACCCTGCCTGTAGGATGCCAGACAAGTCCATGCCCAGGGAGCTCTGGAGGGCATTCACGGTGCCCAGTTTGGGCATGTTTGTGTTCAGTGGGAAAGGAGAGGAGTTCCCCGGGGACCCATCAGAGGCTCTGGACAAGTCCACTGCTGCCTCACGCCAGCCGTTCAGCACAATGGGTGGATGAACATGAGCTGCTGCCAGCTGCTCCAGGCTCCTCTGCTTGGCCTCTCTCTCCATCTCGAATTCATAGGGTCTCCTGTGCTTCCGCTCGTCTTTTGCAAAGGCAGGGCTCAGGAAACCTTCCTGTGTGTACCAAAGTCACAGAGGGTTACAGCTGCTGTTGCCCTGCCCAGGGACCACAGCTCCTCACACCAGCACTGAGCTAATCATCCCTGCCTCTCCAAGCAGCCCTGAGAGATGTCCTTTCCCTGGGCATATCACATCTCTTTCCCTGTGTGGGGATGGTACAGGAGCACCCTCACACACTCAGATATCCCAAGCTGTTGTAACCATGGCTGCTCTGCCAGCTGCTGGGGACCCAGGCCACCAGCTTCTGTCTATCCAATATGACTGTTGGGGACTGGGGCACCGGGACTTGGGAGCTGAGAACTTGACTCCTTGCACCCCTTCCTTTGGGATACCAGTGGGATGTCCCCTTTGACCATGTCAGGTGCTCCAGCACTGACTCTGGAAGCACCTCTAGAGCTGCAGAGGCTGTGCAGCTGCCAACAACAGCTGCCTTCCAAGGAGGGCAGCAGGGCACTGAGGGGCACTCACCAGGAGCTACCACCAGGGCACCAAGTGGCATAAGCCATGGATTATACACCCCAGCTGGCACCAAGGGGCCCCACTTGGGAAACTCCTGAGTACTTCTGGGCAATGTCTCACCCCAGAGTCCCGAGCCTGTCCCTGTAGGAGAGCCCTCCTCACCTTTTGTACCCGTGACATTAAGACCCCGTTATTGAAGCTGGGATCGGGGGCTTCTGACTCAGTAAAACTGCTCCTGCTGCCGGTGTTGCTGGCCATGGCTGGGGCTGTCAGCAGGCTCTGTGCCTCAAACTGCTGGCTGGAGGAAGGCCACTTGCCCTTCAGGATGGCGTGGCAGATGTTGTCAATGCGGTTGATGATCACACGGTCCTGCAAACAGAATTGGATGGTGGCAAGCTAAAACTGGAATGTCATACCTGTGTATGACAGCTCAGGATTAAAGTCAAGCCCAGCCCAGGTGATCTCAGCTCAGCAGGGAACTGCTGCTGTGGGGGGCAAGCATCTCCATGGCACAGGTGTTAAGGAAGAGCACCTTGGCCAGAGCATCCAATGGGGTGTGCAGACGAGCAGGAGGCAGATCTGGAGCTGTGTGAGCAAGGGCTACCCAGGAACACTTTGATACAAACTGTGCTCCTTTTAACCTCACCTTAGGCCACTCAGAGAAGGAGTAAAGCGTCTTCTCCTGCAGCAGCTGGGCAATGGTTGGTGCCCGGGCATCCTGAAGATCATCAATCTCCCCAGGCAGGACAGAAGCAGAATTCTTGTTCTCTTCCTCCAAGTACTTCTCTGGACCATCTAAAAAAGCAAAAGAAAATAGAGCCCACCACCACCCTGCCTTTCTCCCTGTCTAGAGGTGGAGAGCATCTCCTTACACATTCCCAATGCCCAGCTGGCTCCACCAAGTCCCAAACAGTCCCCAAGAGTCTCCAAGAGAAGCAGCAGACTTGGATCAGGGCAGGCAGCCCAAGCTGCTCAGGAAGGAGCATCACTCTCCCGAGCTGAGTTTGGGGGGCTTGAATTGCAGTAGCCCCCTATGACCATTCCCAGGTGGGGAAGAAAGAGGGCATATGCTTTTCCAAAGGGAGCTGCTCAACGGGCAGTGCCCTGTGGCAGAAAGGGAAAGGCATCCTGCATTCCATGGCATGCTTTTAGCAGAAGGGCTGCTGGGGCTCAGTGTGGAGAGTTCTGGTCAGCTCTGCTGGCAAATACAGCCCCCAACACCTTTTGCTCCCAGCTGCAGTAGCTAAAGGGTCCTCAGTTCCTACAGATGGGAGGCCACCCCAAGGTCTGGCTCTGCAGGGAGGACAGCAGGTCCCTCCCACCAGCCAGAGATGACTTGTCAATCTGAGAGAGCTCTCAGGACCATACCTTGGCTCTGGTTGCTGCTGGCTTTCTCCCCGTCATCTCTGTTCTCACACTCTTCTTGCTTTATGCCCCGAGGCTCAGGGTGTGTCGCCTCTGTGCAGCCTGTCTGCCCCCTGGCGTCTTGGCCCAAGGGCTTCCCCCTGACACAGGGCAGCTCTGCCCCCCGAGGCCTCCCCTGAGGCAGAGGTGTGGGCAAGCAGAAGGGCTGGCTCTGAGCCTGGCCCGGTGAGTGCTGCTGGGTGCTCTCCTCATTCAAGCCACAGCTCTCCCTGCCCTCTGCCCCGGGCTCCCCCAGCCCCAGGGACTCCCTCTTGTCATTTATGTCTTCTGGGCAAGTGTCATTAGGTGTGGGGAGACCAGAGCTCTGCTCCTCACCCCCCAGTTCATGAGCCTCGGGGTCACAATCAGCCCTGGTCCTGGGACCATTCAAGCCTTCCACGGCATCTGCTGCTGTCTCAGAGTTATCGTCATCCTCTTCTTCCTCCTCATCTTCCTCACTGTGGCTCTGACTTGGTCCCGACTTTGCCTCCAATCCTTTCTCCTGCAGCAGACTGATGAACCTCTGCTCAGGAGGAACCTTTAGTTCATAGTTATGGAGACTGGGACTGTAGAGCCCTACACTTAGGACTCTTTCCATGGTGCCGTGCTCAGGCAGCCCTGCCGCTGGGCTGGGAATTGCTCCTTCCTGTTCCAAGCCTTTGCTGAGCTTGGCTGGGGTGCTCTGTGAAGGATTGCTCTCGGGGGTAGAAGGTGAAGGCTCAGCTTCTTCATCATCCATTCGGTCAGAGCCCACCTGCAAACCCTCTAGGAAGGGAGCCTCTCTCATGGCATCTGCATCACAGCTGGATGGATCCTCATCCCCCTCCAGCTTGCTCTCGGAGAGTTTGGCAATGCTGCTTCCGACATCTGTGCAGCTTGGGCTGTCCCTGGCAAGGGAGCTCTGCTCGCTGGGACAGGCCTTCTCATCGTACATCATGCACACCAGCGAGTCCGGCAGCGAGCTCTCATCGTAGTTACTGGAAATGATGTCCCGGACTTCGGACATGAAAGTTTCACAGTTTGCGTCCAGTGGGCTGCCCCCAGCCTGGGACATGGTGCTGTCCATGGTTTCTAGCTTGATGTGACTCTCGGCTTCATTCTCCAGGGTTTCACAGGTCTGGTCCATCTGGCTGTACATGGGGGAACCGTAGAGTTTGGAGTTAGACTGGTAAAGGCAGCACAGGGTTTCTGGGCCTGGGACCCCTGTTCTTTTATGCTGGGCATAGTTTCTGTATGCGTCCAAAAAAGACAGCTGGGGGTCATTCATAATGTAGTAGTCGGTGCGGTTCAGGCCGTGCTTGGCGGTGCCGATGAGCAGGTCCCGGTCGTGCTTGCCACACTCCCACCACACGGGCAGGTAGAGGCTGGGCCGGCACAGCTTGAGGCGCTCGTGGAGCTGGGGGCACTTGAGCACCTGCTCGCGCACCTTCCGCAGCAGCTCGATGCGGTACAGGGTCCTGGCAGCACGCTCCTCCGTGATGGGCTCCACGTAGATGTCAGGGTCTGGAGGACCTACAGTAGGGACAGCAAATCCAAGGACACGTTATTTGGGTTGGCAGGAGTTCCTCAGAAGCAGTGACAAGCAAGCTGAGTTTTAACCCTTGCTCATACTGCAGGTGAGATGGGGCCAGTGCTTGTAGCCACTGTTGAGGCCTCTTTTTCCCGTCTCAGTACCTTCCAGTCAGGGAGTACAACCCCCCTACTTGAGCAGCTGGATCAAGAGTGGCACCAACTGCAAGGATTTCAGAGTCTTGTCTGAGGTCTCCTCCATCATCACCAGCAGTGCTGGAGCTGTCTGGACCAGCAGGCAGAGCAGCTCCCAGCACTCTGAGCCTCTGGTAGCCCTTCAGCCCATTGTCAAGGAAGGGCAGCTTGTGCAGCTCTTCTGACGAGGAACACCTACCTAAGGCACAACACACACACACAAGGAACTGTGCCTAAGACCAGACTCCATGACAGATCTGAGACAAAATGTTTTCTGCTGTTATTGGAAGCAAACAGCTTTGTGCCTAAACAGCCTGCAAGGAGCTTTTCATCTGTCATGTTTCATTTGGTGCCAATGCAGAGGCTCTGCAGAGCACTCAAAGAAAATGGATGCTCTGTGTGTTAGCCAGGCTTCCTGAGGCTCTTGCAGTAGATCCAGGCCCTGTTTACCATGCAGCAGAGCTCCACAGTCAGCATAGGCATACATGGAGTGGACTCTGTCCAATGGCAGCAGAGGGATGCTTGGAGTGCAGCAATACAGCTCACCCAAACAACCCCCAGCTCCAGCATGGAGCTGTGCTTTGTGTGTGCTGCTTCTCTACTTGTCTCTCACCTATAGAGGTTGCTGTCTTGGATAGAACTGGTTGTGATTTCCTGTGAACGAGATTTGTGAGAGCAGGGGCAGGAGTCCACAGGGCTGCTCTACCCTTCCACTGTGCCAGGGAGGCACTACATAGTGGGGACAAGGCAGAATGCTGCAAGCCCACGGCCTGCCTGGCATCTCATTGCTTCCAACTGTCTCTGAAGCTCCTCCCTTGCTCTCCTGCTCCACGAGAGCAGTGGGATCCTTTCTACATGGACCTACCATTACCCCTCCACAGGCCATGCAATTTCCACTCACCATCCTCTTTCCACAAAGGGAGACCACAGACATTCTTGCACATGGCCACAAAGCTGTAGAAGTACTTCTCCAGGCTCTCATCCGTCTTCTTCTCCAGGCGAGAGATGGCTCGGAACTGGGCCCAGTCAAAGATTTTTTTCTCTTGGTCATAGACAACCCCAAAGGAGGAGACAGTGCGGTAGAAATCTGCCTGCTCCCTCCTGGTCCACCTGAGGAGCAGGGAGGAGATGGGAACACCACTGAGACACATTCTGGGCCCAGAACAGGCAAAGCACCAGGCTACAGAGAGCACTGTCTAGTTACTGACCAACAGTTTTGAGGAAGGTGTCAGGAGGGGCACAGTGGGGAGATCACCACAGCCCAAGACGCTCTGCCCTCTGGTGCACAGGGAGGAGGAGCAGAAGCCATAGGCCCTCTGGCTCTCAACTCACTGCTGAAAAACTCCTGTTTCAATAAACCCTTGAGTGCAGCTCTGGGCTGTGCTGCCAACAGGGCGCAGGCTCCAGCAGCTTCTGTGGTGGCACAAACCTGTCCCATCTACTCCCTTCCTGCCACATCAAGCTGTTTCACTTCCATGGAAAAGTCAGTTCTCTGTACCAGGAATAACAAATGAAGGATATGTTTCCTCCAGCCTCTTCCAGAGGGAAACTGAGGCTTGTTGCTGTAAGGGTCCCAGTAACAAACACCACCCACCTTACTGACTCCTGTGGACTCGTGTCTGTCAACCCCTCCCCACGGGAGGAGAGCAGCAGTGGTGATGGAGGAGTTCAGTTACAGTGCTCTTAGAACACAACTTTCATGCTGGCTTGGACCCTCTGAGCTTTCATCTTGTGGGGACCACTCAAAGGACAGAGATGGTGAAGTGTCCTGGGCAAATACAGCCCCAGGCAGAGCCCAGAGAAACAGCCACAGAGAACAGACCTAGACACACATAGCAGGGCAAGGGCAGAAAAAGGGGAGCACTGAGGCCTGAAGAAAGCTTCTGGTCAAATCTCAGCCTCTGAATTGCACCTGTGAACTGCAGCTGAGACATGTAAAAGGAAAGCAGACAGGGTGACAACACCCACAGCACTCTCCAACTGCCCAAAATACATCCGGGCCAGCATTGCCACCCCTGTTCCCAGGGGCTGCAGTCATGTTTCATTTCAAAAATGAGAACAAGAAGAAAGTTAATAAATACATTAATGATCTAAATCAAGGAGCTCAATGGTGAATTTGTCAACAGGCCTCAAATTAAAAGCTAGTGGAAAATTCCTGTAAGGCAATCTCCCCTACAAAAAGCCCAGAGAATTAAGGAGCAGGAGATACCAGGCTGCTGTGATGTCCACAGCACAACCATTGATGCCCCCACCTCGAGGAGGGGATGGTACGACTGGAAGAAATCCAGAAGAAGAGGAAAGGTGGGCTGGAGCAGCTTCTACACAAGGAGGTCGAGAACAGAGCACAAGGCAGTTCACATACCATGTGGTTATGTGGTGTGCTGCTGCAGGTACAGGTTCACAGGAGGCAAAAGCATTGAGGGCTGGTGACCACATGGCAGACTGGCAGCAATGGCAGCAGCATCACCCTGTGCACACCCTCCCAACGACTGCAGACAGCCACTCAGGCTGCTGGGACAGTCCCAAACCCCTCCCACTTACTGGGACACAAATGAAATGGGAGCACAGCACAACGAGGATATGTCACCACTGGGCTCCAGAGGCCATGAGCAGGAGGCAAAGCCAGTGGTGTGAGAGCCACAAGGGTTGGAAGGGCACTGGTCACAGGCCGTGACAGTTCTCATCTGTCACCCTCATCCACAGTGTGTCCCAAGGACACAACTCTCCTCTGCTGAGGCTGTCCCCTGGTCCAGAAGACACTGGATTTGACCCTGAAGAGCTGTCCCCTCACTTCCTTTCAGTGTCACCACCTGCTACCCATGAACTTCAGTTTGCAGTGGAAGCTGCTCCCTGGCTGAGCTGGGTGCTGAAGCAGCAAGGCTCCCATGGCTCAGAGCACATTCCCTGCCCAGCAAGGACCCACGTGACTCCATGCCCTGAGCAGCTGACAGCACAGTCAGCTCTGGTGACATTTACCTGGGCCGATTCTGAGGGTCAAGGAATTCAAGTGGGCTAAATCACCTTTGTAAAGGCTCTGCTGCTTTACCTTTTCTGCATTTCTTTGTTGACCGAGTCCATCTCGGAGGCTCTCCGGAACATCTCATCCTGCAGCCAGTAGCCATGGTTACCGGGCACCAGCAGCTCGGGCCGGGGAGGCAGCTCCTTGCGGTTGCAGCGCTGGTAGACGGTGACAAGTCGCCGCAGTCTGGCCGTGAGAGCAGAGGAGACAGGCCAGCAGGATCTGTCTGAGTCAGAGCCATCCTGGGCTTCAAACATCAGCAAGGACATTAGTATTCAGCACGCACGAAAAGCCACAGGTTCCCACATCCTCTGGCAAGCTCCAAGAGCTTCCTCCCACCTTCTGCCTCCCGTGGGGAGCATCAACAATCACAGTCATGAGTAGGGGGCCATGTGACCACCCCTGGGCCTGCTGCCTCACAGCCTCACCATATCTTAGCTTCCTTCAGAGAGAGTCCAGAGGCTGAGATCAGGGTAGGTATGATGGCTCCAGGCCAGGCCATGCATGGGGGAAGACGGCAGCTCCCTGCTCAGCAGTGGGGCCAGCCAGCCCATGGCATGTGTCAACACTGCCCACTACAGAGACCTCACATGCTCATCTCAGGCAGGCAACTGCACGGATAAGAGGAGGCTAATGGCTTCCAGTCACCCTGGGGCTTTGCCTGGAATCACTCAGAACCCTGTCTGCCCTGCCACAGAGCCCATCCATGGGTCACCTGTGAGGCTGCGCATGAGAGCCCCTGCCCAGGTTGAGTTGCCTCACCTACTAACACAGAACAGCATGTCCCTCCAGCCCAGCAATGTGTTCCTCCCACCAAGCAGTGCCTGGGGTAGCACTCAGGCTCAGCTGTGCCACACCAAACCCTGGAAAGCCATGGACCACACTGCAGGAGACATGGCCTCACCTGCCGCTGGCTCATCCCGCTTCTCACTGGCTTCACCCACCCCAACAGCAACGATGTCCTGCAAAAGGAAACGATCAGAGAGGGCTCAACCCCACACAGAACCCCCTGTGCCCACAGCCCACCCATCCTTGGCAGGGTGCAGGGTGGTGGCATGGGCAAGGTTGTGTGTCCAGTGCCCTTGGGCTCCAGGTGCTGTGGCTGTGCTCAGCAGACGGCATCAGAGGTAACAGCTCAGAGAGGCCCTTTTGGGCCTGGAGGGAAGGATCCCCACAGTGACAGAGGCTGTAGTGCCACTGCTCAGGACTGCTCAGTAGCAGTGTGACCGCCTCCACTGTTCAAACAACCCCTGCACTCTCCTGTGCTGTCCCATTCCCTAATTTTCCTCTCCCCCAGGACCACTTCTTTTGGAACGTCCCTGACTCCTCTGCCAGGGCCCCACGTGGCTCCTGAAGCCAACCAAGACTGAGAACCAGCATTCCTGGGCACCCTCAGCCCTCAATACCCCTCAGCTGCCCACAAGGAAGATGCTGCCCAGGACCACAGGTAACACAGAGAAGCACAGCAGAAGCTGTGCTCCAGGGAACAGGGGCAATGCACACAAGATGGGGCATAAACAAGGCAGACCAGCCATGCTAGCTCCTTACTGCCCCACAGCAGAGCTGATGAAGCCAAGCCTGCACTGCAGGGCAGGCTGGGCAGCATCAGATGTGTATCTAACACTGTGCATCCCACTCACCTCCTGTTTTGACAGCCCGTCCAGCTTTTCTCCACTGCCCTCTTCTTTTTCCACGCTGCCCCTAGGTGAGAGAATGAACAATACCTGGTAGTGGCAGCACAGCCCCTGTGGCTGTGCCAGTTCTCCAGCACCAAGAAACAAAGAATTGGAGCTCATGTCATCCCTCCACCTCATACTGGGGACCAGCTCTCTACTGCCCTCCCCTCTACACGCACAGCACAGCCTGCTCCCTCCCTCCACCGCACTGCCCCAGGAGTGAGCCAGGCTGCTGTCAGAGCTTGGCTCCATCCCTTGCCCACCTTTCAGCAGCATCCTGTGCCCCATCGCTGATGCCCTGCTCGGCAGAGAGCAGCTTCTCATCGGGCATGCCCACCTTCTCCAGGAAACACAGCGCCGGGTCCGCCCGCATGGCGTTGTACCGCTCATAACCTGCCACGCCACCAGGACAGACAGACAGCACAGAGCAAGGCCTCAGCCTGCTTCACAAAAACCTCCTGCTTCTGGGACTCACTGGTTCACAAAAACCTCCCGCTTCTGGGGCACAGCTCCCCACCTGGCTCTCACTCTCTCTGTGCTGCCATGAGAGCAATTCTCACCCCCAGAAGTTCACGATGCTTTCTCAAAGGCTGCTAATGGCTCTGCGGCCCCTGGGCAGCAGGCAAAGGGAAAAGTCAGCCTTCCCATCCCACCAGCAGCAGCACAGTCACCATGAAGGGTGCAGCTGGGGCAAACAGCCCCTTATCTCCCAGACACCGCACTAGGACTCCTCGACCGAGGCCAAGAAAAGATCTGTGCCTTTCTCCCCGCCCTCACACAGCAATTGCACACTGCTCCTGGCAAACCAGAGTCTACTATGAGATCTAGCATGACCACCCTGGGCACCATGGGGTGCCTGTTCCCCACCCAAACATGCTGCTGGCACTTTGGGAGAGCTCTCCTGGCCCTGTGTGGCTGTGGAGCACGGCCACGGCTCTGGCCCTGGCACTGACATAATGTCCCCTCCAGTAGCAGAGGTTGTCACACACCAGCACCACCAAACAGCTGGGTACACACCGTGCTTGAAGACACCAATGAGCAGGGATTTATCGGCTTCGGCATTCCACCAGTCCACTGGGATCTCCACGTAGTCAATGTCTGGTAGCAGCACATCCAACTCCCTGTGGCAGACATGTTATGAAGACCCCTCTCCTGGCCTCACCACACACTGAGGGGCACTGGGCACTGCTCAGAAGGGACAGGGAGAGGCAGGAGCCACCCACTGCTTGCTGGCTTGGGGACAGGTAATGAACACTGGCCTGGGACCCTGCCATGACATAGGTAAACATCTCCCTGGAGTCAAAGAGTTGGAGCCTTGGTTCCATCACAACCTGCTGCTCTCCTGCTCCTCCTTCTCCAGGGCAGTGGGTGTCCCCAGCCTCTCCCCCCTCCCACCCAAGCAACACCAGAGGACTGAAGATCCCATCCGACCTGAACAGCATCTCTAGGGGTAAAACACTTCACACCTACCAAGCCCAAAAGAACGGTGTTTCCCCACATACATTGGTGCTGATGGAGCTGTGCTAGGGAAGGCAGCAGCCCCTACTTGGGGAAATTAAGCTTTTAAGCTCAGCATATCATGCTTCTTTGAGAAGTACTGAGAGCTGAGTCTTTGCAGAAAGGTCAGGAGCTGCCAGGCTGCAGGCTCAGTGCTCATTATAATGAGCACTGTGTTCCCCACTGTTCCCAGTGCTGGGAGGGACTGCAGGCCACACCGATGGGGCATGCTCTGCTCTGAGGTCTAGCCCTGAGACTGGCAGCAGTCTCTGTGGACTCCCACTTGGATAAGGGCCCATTTGTCAAGCAGCACACAGACCCATTTTCCTGCAGGGTGTCCCTGTAAGTCCCCACCGCCCCCAGGCTGGTGCTACAGTCTCAGAGCTGCCTGTGCAGGGCTGCCGTGGCTGCAGTCTCTGCACAGGCAGGGTGGCTGCCTGAGGGTGAAGTTTTGCCTGAGGAAGACCTGGAGTTACAGAGAGCCTAGATGTGGCTGGGTCAGACACCTGTGGCAGCACTCAAGCCGGGGAAGCCTCGCAGGGAGTCACTGTAAGGTCCCTACCTGGCAGGGGTCCCCTCAAAGGCTTTATCCGCAGCCTCCCCCAGCACTTCAGCCTTCAGGTAGTAGAGCATCCGCACACGCAGCAGAACCCTGTCCCGGGCAGCAGAGAGGTCAGCAAGGCCAGCAAAACCCGCTCAACACCCTGTGTTCCCACACTGAAGGACCCACTTCCATAAAGCAGGACGGGCAGTGCCCACACAGTGTCATGCCACACTGCCCAGCCCTGGGACCTACTGGCCAGAGGGTTGCTGCTCAGGACATGGCTTCCATGGGCTGGGCAGGAATGAGGGCGGTCCAGCAGTGGAAGCATGGTGATCCTTTGTGGGCTGTGAGCCCTTCACAGCTCCTTCCCACCCTCCCAACACTTAAGGCCCTCAGCCCACTGTCTCCATGAGCCATGTGGGCTCCCACAAGGGGGAATAGTTTTGAACTAAAAGAGGAGAGATGTAGATTAGATGTTAGGAAGAAATACTTCACTCTGAGGGTGGTGAGGCCCCAGCACAGGTTGCAAGAGAAGCTGTGGCTGCCCCATCCCTGGAAGTGCTCAAGGACAGGTTGGACAGTGCTTGCAGCTTGGGATAATGGAAGAAATCCTTGCCCTCAGCCAGGGTAATGTAATAAGACGTTCTTTAAGGCTACTTCCAACCCAAATCACTCCATGATTCTATGACTCACTTGTTGCAGTGTTGTTTGAGGTGCTTCTTGTAGCTGTCATCATGGAGGACCACCTCGGGGTTGCAGGTGGCAAGCCAGTCTGCATTCTTTATCTCAGGAAGCAGCATCTGGTTCTTTGTCTTCTTCCCCTTCCTGCCTCTGGGCACTGGTGCTGACAAGCCTGTAACAGCGAGTGGCAGCCAGTGAGCAACACCAGCACCACTGGCACAGCCTGGCAGTGCCACCAGACACCTCCAGGGCTGGAGGCCGGGTGGGGCATCAGAGCTGGGAGCTGGAGGAGCCTGTGGAGAGCTCCCAGCTGCAGCCTGGAGAGCCAAGGAGAGGAAGTGCATGGGGCAAACGCAGAGCATGGGAGAGTTCATCTCTGTGATAAACTTGGGGATCACCACAGAAACTGAACTGCTGTGTGTTCTCAGTGTAATGCTGAGCCCAAATGACAACATGACCCCTTGATGTGTGAAAACTTCACAGAGAAGGGATGAAGCATGGAAAGGACTCTGGTCCTGGGCATAGCCCTCAGAGACTTATTTAGACACTACAGCCACCTCTGAAGGTCACCCTATGGGAACAGTTATTCAGGACAAGAGTTTAAACAAGAAGCTCCCAAATGATCAAAGAGCAGCAGACCTGCTGATATGATCTGTAAGGGCTGTTTCTTATATCATGCATCTGGAGCAGGGCTGGGGGAAACTGATTGCTGCAAGGGTGCTAAGGTACCAATGGGAAAGAGAATGCAATCCCATCTGCCTGACAAAGATAAAACGAGATCCAGTGGCTGGAGATGAAAATTAAAACACATTTTAACCTTGAAATAAGGTGTGAGTTCACAGCAGAACATGGAAACAACTCCTGGTGGGGTCACTGTTGTTTGGAATCTCCAGAGAGGGATAAGCTGCCTCCCTGGGCAGCTGCTCTTGAGGTAGGAACTGCAAACAGGAAGGGGAGAAGGGGAAAGGATGCCTGAGCAGTCCCATCCCATCTGTCTGGTCTTGTGACACCAGTGAAGAAGAGAGAGCGTCACCATGTCATCAACTCCTGGATGAAGTCTGCAGCTGCATGACAGGACAGGGGCTGTGGCCCAGCTGGCTGCTGGAGGCTTTCAGTAAGCACCAGGCCTCCTGTCCCCAGCACTAAACTGGCCTGATGAACTCTGGGCAAATGCTGCTTCCTCAGCAGCTTGGCCTGTTCCAAGATGAAAGGCAGGATGGTGCTGGATCAGAGCAGAGCTCTGAGTTGGACTGTCTGGGTGCTGTGCTCACCCCTTTTAATCACATGGATGTGGGATTGAGAAGAGCTCTGGGATGCCATAGCAAGAGCTGAAGGTTGCTGCTCCTTTCTGCACATCAGGGATGGGGCATGACTTGCCCAGTCAGCTCTCTGCAGACATGAGTGGTACCTGAGGCTGCCTGGGGAACCACAGCAGTTGCTGCTGAAGGACTTCCTGACTGAGGAAGGAGCACTGCTCTGCACTGCAGTGTTCTGCTTCCTCTGCTCTTCTCTGGCTCCTGACATCAGGCTGAGATGTCATTGCTCCTCTGGCCCAAACAGACGTTTCACAGGTGGGAAAAGCCATTCTAAAGAGTTGATGGAGAAGCTCCTGGTCGCTTTGCTGGTCAATATTCAGTGCTCTTGCACCAAAGCAATCCTGACCCTCTGCTGAAACCATGGCTTGTTCATTACTTGGCATTATCTAAATCAAGCCAATTCACACCAGCAGATTTGTTTCTGACTCTCGTTCTGCTCCCCACAGCAGAAATCTCAAGCCCACTCCTAGCTGCTCTCAGGGCAGGGCTGTGTGGCAAGACCAGGAAGCAGCACTGTCAAGGTGACTCCCATTGCAGGAGGTGACTGGAATAACTTATGGCAGCCACCAAAAGCCACATCCTTGGACCTCACGCTACAAAATCTAGTTGGGCACTTCCAAGAAGAAGGAAATTATGATGTTGAGTTTCAAGCACCAACTATGATGCACTTGGCACTCAGCAGCATCACCACTCCAGAACAGCCTTCCCTGTGCTCCACCATCTGGGAACAGAAGTCCCAGGTTTCAGCCTAGCTCCCTGATCTTAAAAGCAGTCTGGAAAGTTCCAGGCCCCTCACTACTCACCTTGTGCCCCAGATCACAAGTACAGAACAAGCAGCACATGGCTGCTGGGCTCTGACTTCCTGAGGGACACTGTGGCCTCCCCCAGCCCCACTCACCTGTCCTGAGAGCCACAGGATCCAGGCACTGTGCTGCAAGGTCAGCCAGAGCCCTCTGGAACAGCAGGCACTGACTACGTGTCCCAGGCCACAAGCCCAGATGCAGGGAGCCAGCAGCCACTCTGTGCTCACAGGTGAACAAAGGCCCCATGGTTGCCTCATTCACAAGATGGGCTCTATGGCTGAGAGCAGCCACCGTGCTGCAGGTGCAGAGACCAACCTGCAGTGTCCATCACTGAGCCAGAGCTAGAGCCAGAGGGAGAGCAGGGCGGGAAGCCTCTTCTCTGGGAAGACAGGGTGACCTGTCTGAAGCTGAGGATACAATGGGAACTTCTACACAACAGAATACAGACACCTCTAGCCAACAGATGCAATTACAAATCTGACATGGGACACAACAAATGAACCTCAGACACACTGTCTCTGAGCAGAGAGAGCACAGCAAGGGTCCTGCTACACAGAGTGAGAAAAGGCAGCATCTCCTGGGGAACACTATGCATTGCCTAAGTCTCAGGACAAACCAACACTGCCCATCAGGGCAGGAACTGCAGACCAGCAGGTCTGGGACAAGCACCATGACAAAGGGAAACAAAACCACAAAATCACAGAATATTC
Organism: Argya squamiceps; assembly: GCA_037834095.1. Lineage (NCBI taxonomy): Eukaryota > Metazoa > Chordata > Aves > Passeriformes > Leiothrichidae > Argya > Argya squamiceps. Next base: position 584,558 of record JBBMKD010000067.1, on the reverse strand, counting down.
TGAACTGGAAGGGACCCACAAGGATCATTGAGTCCAACTCTTAAATGAATGGCCCATATGGGAACCAAACCCACAACCTTGGTGTGAGATGGATGGTCAGCTGCACCCCCAGCTTTCCCTGGTGCAGCTGCCTGTGCAGCCCAGAGGCACAGGCAGGGTCCTGCACTATGTCCTGCTGTGCCCTGTGAGGCCCTGAGGGGCAGCCTGAGGCGTGCTCATGCCCTGAGTGGAATCAGCACCCTCACCCCTATCACACCCAACGTGTTCATACTGGTGCTCATGAGCTCACTGCCCAGCACTTCCCTGCACAGGGGAACCACGACAATATTCACAGGCCAGAGAATTAGCAGCACCTCTGCTCCCACCACAAGGTTTGCTCTGCACTGAAAGCCAGAAAACAGCCTCCCTCACTCAGCCAGCTCCTGCTGCTGGCTCTGAGGGCCAGTGTGGAGGTCAGTCAGCTCCATGGAAGCCCCTCTCTGTGTAGAGAGAATTGCAGTGCTGAAGCACGAACACTTGCAGACTGTTTCCATCAGCTCTGCTTTGAATTCTGCAGCCTCAGTCCCACAGGCAGGGCCAGGGCAATGGGTACAGATGCAATGGCAGAGAGAACACGCAATACCTGAGTGATTCTGCAGAGCCTGATTCTGGCCGTCCTTCGTCGGCGTGATGAGATCCCAGATAAAACTCTTAATCTTCTCATCCCCCTTGTAGTGTTTGACGCAATACACCAGCAAGGCCCGACAAATCATCTCCATGTCCTTCTCATTCAGGTGCCACTTGAACCGCCCATGGGTCAGGATATCTTTCCAGCGTCCCCAGCTGAAACAGCAAGAACACACAGTAAACACTCCTGTGCTACTAGAGACCTTGCTAGCACCTCTCTCCAGGAACTCCTGGGAGGGCACAGCCCTTGATAGGGATGTTTTCTCAAGTATTACAGGAGCAGAGAGGGAGAGAGGTTTGCAGGACTGAACAGGGCACAGGCAGGAGCAGACTCTGGAAGTGCCAACTGCCAGCTCATGCTTTCTCCTCCTAACCCTTCCTCCATCCCAAACATTCGCTTAGAGCCCAGGTCCCACCAGGGAGGTCACTGCTGGAAGGAGGCAATGTGCAAGCAGGACAGACAGGAAGCAACTGGTACAGCCAGTGGCCCACATGGGCACTGGGGTAGCTGGAGGCTGTGGCTGTGCTTTCACAGGGGTGAGACTCACCCAAATATGAGCAGGTTCTTCTCCACACGGAAGCACTCGGCCCGCAGGTACCGTCGCGTCTTCTCGTTAAAGCGCCGCGAGCGTGTGGGTCGCTCATCCGAGTCACTGTCCAGCTCAGAGAACTCCATCAGCTCATCCTCCTCAAAGGAGTTGTAGTGTTTGGTTTGCTTCCGCACCCGGGGCCTGTCGATGACCAGGCTCTCCTGGGAGGGACAGAGCAGAGAGCATTCTCAGATACAGGCAGAAACACTTGTATGTGCTCTTCTGGCCCCTGTCACCCGGGCTCTGCTCAGCCTCTGGCTCCTAGCTTGCCAGTCCTCTGGCTGACCATCACCTTCCCACTGGGATACCTGCTTCAAGTTACCTGTGTGCAGTTCTGCCTGCACAAGTGACAACTCCTGGCCAGCACAAAATTCAGCCTGACTGATGGCAGGCTGAAAATCAGCCCCTCCGTGTCCAAACTGCTGATTAGCAGCAGCTGACTCAGCTGTGAGTCACTCCTGGCCCTCTCTGCACTGCCTGTGACAAGTGCTGCACTGAAGGCAGTGTAATCTCTGTGTCAGGGGGACAGGTGGGCTGGAATAGAAAAAGCAGCTTCCACGAAGGTGCAGGAGGGAGCAATATGAAATTAAATAGCACGTACCTGCCCCCTCTGCTTACCCCACCCTGTTGGATGAATTAATGCCATGTAAATCTGCCTGGATTTCAGGCACATAGGACATACACACACACATTCTCCCATTGCTCCAGCTTGAGCAGTGAGCTCTGCAGAGCTGCAGGGCCTCCCTCCCGCTGCTGTCTCAAACCATCTCTTACAGTGCTGCTGCCCTAGCAGAAATTATGGCAGCCCCAGGGCCACACTGGAGCCAGTGGCAGCACCCTGTGGAGGAGCTGGGAAGAGACACTTGAGCTGCAGCCAAGCCCATCCCCTCAGCAGGGCCAGCAGAGCATTGTGACCCCATCTGTCCCCTCCTGCCTCTTGACAGGCAGAGGCACCACTCTGCCCTCACGAGAGGCAGCAGAGGGGCAGCTCCAATCTCTGCCCTCTGTGACCAGGGACAGGACCCACAGGAATGACCAGACCTGCATCAGGAAAAGTTTCTTCCCCTAGAGGGTAGTCAGGTACAGAACAGGCTCCCCAGAAAATGGGCACAGCCCCAAAGCTGCCAGAGCTTTTTGCCAAGGAGCATTTGAACAATGATCTCAAGCAGAGGGTGGGATTGTTGAGACTAGCTGGGAGTAAAGACTGAGTACCCTGAAAGATCAGGGAGACACAGACCATCATGTGGCTAAAGAAATCAAGGCTTTAGCCAGCATTCATGGGTCAGTCTTCCCTTGCAGTAATTCTTGATGCCCAACACAAACCTCTTCAGGCGCCCAGAGGAAGCATTCAGCTCCCACCTGGACACCAGGTCACATGGTGTCAGATTAGTTGTAGGACACATGGGCCACAAACTGCATCCTACCTTTTCATTCTTGGCATCTGTATCGAGCTCTGCTATCTTGGCCCACTTCTGCCAGAAGTTGGGGTCATCTAAGGAAATGTCAGTTCTGTTTCCTGATGCTACAAAGCTGGCCTAGGAGAGAAAGAAGAGGAATGAACAGGGTGCAACCCACCATCAGGTGTGTTTTCTCCCATACAGAGATCCTCCACACACCTGTCTGAGTACACGGTCTTGCTGCTGTGGGATGTTACACCCTAAGCTGATATGTGCCAGAGGGTTCTTTGTTTGCCTAAGGGAGTTGAACCCCTCTGTTCTGCAGTCATGCCTGACCCACTGTAAATGTGTTGTGCAAGAAGAAGAGGGAGAGATGGCCCTTAGTGGCCCCAGCAGGCACCAGCCAGAGCATAGCACAGAGATGGCTCCTCAGGCTCTATCTGGGAGTTTTGTCAGGCCCCACAGCACTCAGCTTCCATGGCACAGCAGTATCTGGCTTTGGGCACCGTGCAGCCCAGCAGCTGGGTCCTGCCACCATCCTGGGGTCCCTATGTGGAGCCAGACCTCATGGCTGAACCCTCCTTGGCAGGCTTCCATCACCTGCCAGGCTGGTGGCCCCTCCTCAATGTTCTGCTGACCACCAGAGAGACAGGAGACCACACCAGCTGCAGTGCCCCAGCAAGGTCTCACTGCTGGGCACAGTGGGACAGCAGAGCTTGGCCTCCATGTGGACGTCTCCTCACACAGGTAGGAGGTCAGCTGACCACTACCACCCTGCATGTTCCCCTTCCTCCACCCCCAAAGGAAATCCCCCTTCCCTCCCAGTGGAGCACAGCACACCTTTGCAAATGTGGAGCCCTTCCCTTCAGACTGGATGGTGATGGTCTGTGTCCTGCGCTGGAGGATCTGATCAATGTCTTCCTCACAGAACTTCGACCCCTCGTCCTCCTCATCCATGAGTGCGCCGTAGGCACCCTTCCGCAGCAGGTCCTCCACCTCCATCTTGGAGAGCTGTTGAACCTGCCCAGAGCACAGGGGCATCACCAACCTGGCCAGCAACCATGACCACTGCACAACAGGAAAAGGCTCCTCCCTCTACTCCAGGAGAAAGGGCCCCAAGCCAATCCAGACTTGCTGCTGTTAAAGCAAAGAGGTCACTTCAAAACTCTTCCTGATGGACTGTCAGGAATTTCAGTCCATGCCACCCGGACACAGCATCACATATCCCCTATCCTCATGGCAGTGCAGGAACAGCCTGGCAGGCTAAAGAGCAGCAGTGCGAGTATGTGGGACTGGGCTCTCCTTCCCCAAAGCCTGCCCAGTCCCTGCTCTGACCTTGCAGTGACTTGCAAGAGGAGGAGGAGAGATCTCCCACAGAGGCTCCCAGTTGGCCCTGCTCCTGCAGCCAACCTACCCCATTGGTGCTGCCCTTGCGATTGATGTCCTGCAGCACAGCTTTATCCAGGCCCAGCTTCAGGCTGGCCTTGTCGAACATCTCCCGTTCATAGGAGTTCCTGGTGATGAGGCGATAGACCTTCACGGCCTTGCTTTGCCCGATCCGGTGGCAGCGAGCTTGAGCCTGTCAGTGCAGGGGGACGGTGTCAGTGCAGGGAGCCCAGCTGGATGAGGACCGTGTGGCTTGTGGCACCCTGCATCAGCATCTACACTCACTCACCTGACCCACAGTCACCTCCCACCCACCACAGCACCCTCACTCCCTGCCTGTGGCTGACCTGGCAGGGCTCTGGCACAGCCTGCACAGCTGTGGAGCAGGAATGGGAGATCTCAGCACCCTCAGGCAAGGACACAGGGCTCAGGCTGGAGCCTTGGCTCTCTGCAGATGTGGCACACAATGCTATACCCACTCCAAAAACAGGTATGACACAGTGTTGCCTGCTCTGTGGCCCGTCTGTGCTTTCAAAACCACACTGTGATCTCCCCCATGTCCTGTTCCCTCTGCCCACATTCCTGCCAGCTATCCTGGCACGGCACCTTGTGCCCAGCACAGCTGGTGCTGCTGCCCTGTTCTCCCTGCCTCTTATCACAAATGACAGGAACTGTGCCTCAGGACCTCCTGCTGGCCTGGCCCTGCCCAGCCCATTACCTGCAGGTCATTCTGTGGGTTCCAGTCGGAATCAAAGATGATGCAGGTGTCGGCAGCGGTCAGGTTGATGCCCAGCCCACCTGCCCGTGTGCACAGGAGAAAGACAAAGCGATCCGAGTCGGGCTTGCAGAAGCGGTCGATGGCAGCCTGGCGCAGGTTGCCGCGCACCCGCCCGTCAATGCGCTCGTAGGTGTACCTGCTCAACAGGAGGGAGAGGGCAGAGCAGAATCACAGTGGGGCCTGAAGAGGCTGCGGCTTTCAAATACCTTTCTGCTTCTTCTCCCAGGCTACGTGGGCACACCAGCCAGGACTTACTGGCAGGACCTGTGCCCAGGTGGAGGGCCAGGTCCCATTAGCCTGCATGCACTGTGGTTGGTCACAGAAGTTGTGCCTCTTATGATGACAAAATCATCACAACCCCGTGCATGGTGCGTGGATATGGGGTTCATGGGAACCAGGACCAAGGGAAGGATCTACTTCCACCTGGTCACTCTGAGGACTAGCCCTAGACTACACAAAATGAAAGGTCTGAGCTGCTTAGCTCTGGGGTCTCTGCACCCACCAGCAGCAAATGGTAACTTGGATCCATCAGTATGTGGGCATGGAATGGCCAAATCCCCAGCCTGTGCTGTGGCCACTCCACGTGCAGTGCATGGAGGTACTGTGGAGGAGCCGTGGTGAATGCTGGAGCCTGTACTAACCGTCTCTGGATGAGATAGTCTTCCAGGATGTCAAGGCAGCGCACCATCTGTGAGAAGATGAGCACCTTGTGCCCACCAGCGATCAGCTTGGGAAGCAGCTTATCAATGAGAACCAGCTTCCCAGCTGCCTGGATCATCGCCTGCAGCTGGAAGTCTGGTGCCTCTGGGCAGTGTGTTTTACGGAAGTCTTCCAGGATCTTCTCCTCTGCCCCTGCCAGGTGAAAAGGGATGTGAGCTCTTGGCAAGGCTGGCAGTGCAGCTGCCCGGGCAGCAGCAAGGGACAACATAAGCAACAGAACCCATACAATCAGAGCTAGGGAGGCTGGCTAGAGACCTCCTGCAGACCCTTCACTCCCGGGACTGAACTTCTTCAGGGCTCACATCAGCTTTTGGCAGAACAACTCAGGTTGGGATGTTGGTCCTGTGTCAGAACATCCCTAAACGCAGTGAGCCTCAGGAGACCCTGAGGTGCCCATCAGCAAGCAGCCCTTTGAGGGAGCTGGGCTGCCTGGGAAGGCAACAGGGCAGAGCACTGCTGCACCAACAGCAGATGGCACAAGGCCTGAGCTGGCTCCCCAGCTGGGCAAGCTCTGTTGGGAGAGAACAGTAAATGTTGCAGTGATACCTGTGTGTCCCCCCACACAACTCCTGTGCACAGCCCTTACCATTGATGAGGTATGGGTGATTGCAGCACTTGCGCAACTCCATCATGGTATTGATGAGGTTGGGCATATTGTGCTGGTTGGCACCCTTGGAGAGAAAGGAGAAATTCTTCTCCAGGATGGCCCGGTAGTATTTCTTCTGGATATTGGTCAGCTCCACCTCAATGATGGTCTCCTGCTTGGGTGCCAGATTCTTCTCTACATCATCCTTCAGCCGTCGCAGCATCATGGGCTTCAAAATGGACTGCAGCTTCTTCACCTGCAGAGCAAGTGCAGACACTCACTGCCCTCCCTGCATGGCAAGTACACGGGCCCAGCAGAGGGGCCTGCAAGACTGGAGCCTCCCCATGCTGCAAACCCACTACAGGTGGTTCTTGAAGTTGTCCTGCTCAGCAGCCAGCCAGGACAACTTCAGGGGCTGGAGTCCTTGGGGCAGGCATGACCAGTCCCAGGCTATGAACTCCACACGCCTCTGCTGCCAGCAGCCTTAGGTGTTTGATGCAGGAGGAGAGCTGAGAGTTTGGATGGTAGCTGAGATGGTGGTTGCTTCATGCGTCTATGCTTGCTCCCAGAGAATGACAACTTTTGCACAATTTCCACATTCAAAAGGCAGTGGGACAGCCCAGCAACTAAGCAGCTTCCCATGACCCACACTGAAGGAGAGGTTTGGAGGAAGGCTCTCCAGGGGAACCTGACAAGGGTGACTGACACATGGACTTACTGACCCCCCCATTCCCCCTGCACTCTGCTTGGTCTCAGGGACAGAGCAGGTGGGAGAGGCAGGTGAGCTGTTCTACCCAGGCATGCAAGGGCAGCAGAGAGTCAGTTGGGCGCAGACCACTGCAGGGATGGGTCTCCTCTCCCCAGTGCAGTGTCGGGGACTCTGTAACAACTTTACTTTTCCTGGTATGAGGAATCCTATCCACTTCCATGAAGCACATGCCTGAAAGCATGCCTGCTTTGGTCACCAGTTGTCCCAGTGGCCTGTGCTAAGTCACCAGTATCATTCTTCCCGTACCTGCTCCTCTGTCTTCAGGTCTCCAAACTCTTCCAGGAAGGCTGTCTCTGAGGGGAACTGCTGTGGCTCCAGAAAATTTAGGAGGCTGAAGAGCTCCTCTACCGAGTTCTGCAGGGGGGTCCCTGTCAGCAGCACCTTGTGCTCCTGGGAACACAGGAAAGAGGTTGAGGGCTCAACCCCGTTAGCTGGGGTTGAAGGTCTCCCAAGAGCACAATGTTTCTTGTCTTCCAGCCTAAGAAGTACTCTGGGAGCCCACACCTGAGAGGCTTCCCTGGCCAAGGTGACAGGCCTGACCAAGACACTGCCACGCAACACAGTCTTGTGGCTCCCAGGATGCTCCTGTGCACATGTTCCAGTCCAGCTCTGTGCAACAACAGCCAAACCCAAGATCTCACACTGCTCCCAGGCTTCAGCCCTGCTCTGGCACAAGACCCTCACGTAGGGCTGTGTTGGCACTGGACAGGGATGCTGACAGAGCCCAAGTTTCTGTGCAGCTGGGAGCAGGATGTCTGTCTTTGGAGCTCAGACAGAACAAGAGGGAACAAGGCCCAGAGCCATGAGACACCAAGGGGCAGCAGTGGCCTGCTGCTAGGGCCAGTCTCAGCAGGGTGCTCCAAAATCAGCAGGGGCCGATAGTACTGTGCACTGGGAACAAAGGGGAGCTTTCCTTACAGATTTACCATGTAGGTACACATGCAGTAAAAGGAGATGGGGTCCAGACAACCCCCAAGACCTGGCAGTGTGAGGACCAGATGACCCCTCAAGGAGAATGCTCTCCCTCCCATGCCTGACGCATGGGCTCGAGCTTCAGGCACCACCAGGTGCTGGTCCTGGGTGCACCAGCTCCTCTGTCCTAGCACTGCCAGCGCCTTGGGCTCACTACTCAGGCTAATCCTCCTGCCCAGTCTAGTGCAGGAAATGTCCTCAGGAGTGGCCAGCTAGGAAAGAAGGGCAATTGAAGCAGACTCCCACAAGACTTGTACAAAGAAAGGTGATGGTTTAGGAGCGGGACCAGTAGCAGCCCTGCTTTGACCCAAGCTCACAACCCAGCAGGGCCCTGCACAAGACACAAAGTCAGGGGAAACAGCAGGGTCTTTTGGAACTTGTGGGAGTGACAAGACTAATTCTTTTCAGAGGCCTGGCCCAGCTACAGGTGACTGTGATGTCAGCTGGGTACAGCTGGAAGATCCAAGAGGCCTGTTGGCCCTTCGTGCAGCTAACAGCAGAGCTGCTTTTCCCAGGGCTGGAAAAAAGCTGGACATCGAAATAATTTCTCAGAGCAGCTCATTGATCCCTTTGTTAACCCACCCCTGGCATGGACTGGTCCCATGTTTGCACAGCAGAAAGAAACCAGCTCGAACACTACAGCCCTGCCCAGTGCAGGGCACAAGGCACACCATGGCTGGGGTGCTGTTCAGGGCTGGCCAGCAACTGTCCCCATGTGCTGCAGCAGCTTACACTGTGCTGCAAGGCTGGGCAGGGCTCTGGCAGGGAGCACCCCCAGATGGGAAGGCAGAGGGGGAGTTAATACTCCACTTTGGAAAAAAGAAGTTTGTGAGGGCTGCAGGGCACCAGTGCCCCATCCATCAAGGGGCCTCCTGGATGGTTTTCCTCCTGTCTGGCACAGGGCCTGAGCTGCTGACAGTGGCATCTGACTGCTCAACATGGCCATCTCCAGCCCACCCTGCTCCCAGGTGAACCCAGGCAGGACATGCTCACCAGGGCCATGAGCTTCAGCCCCTCCAGGAGTTTGCAGTTCCTGTTCTTCAGGCGATGTGCCTCGTCAATGACCACACAGCGCCACTGGATCTTCTTCAGCTCTGGGCAGTCAGCAAGGATCATCTCAAAGGTGGTGATAACCACCTGGAACTTGAAGATCCCAGGGAGAGGGTTACCCTAGGGAAAAAGAAACCAGACTTTGAGTCCTGCAGAGTGGCACGCTGTCAGACCTCCTGTCTGACAGTATCAGTGTGAGCATCTGACTCTGAGCTGGAATTTCCCCAGATCTCTCTCAAGCATTGAGCAGGTTGCTTCAAGCCTTCTTGATGGCCACAGGCTGTGCCTCTCCAAATAAACACTGCCCCAGGGCAGGCACATAGGCCTGGACAAGAACCAGGGCTATGCTGCACCCTCCCCGTTCTGCATGAGTCGTGCCTGTTCACTCACACACAGTGCAACGTGAACCCACGCCAGCAAATGGGGCTGTAAAGATCACATTTCCCTCTCCAAATGAACAAGTTCCACAGGCAGCTCAGTGCTTCCCGAGTAAAGGAAGCCAGGGCTGGGGGATGCATCCTGGGAGGGCTGCGTGCATCAGTCACCTGTGTGTCCCTGTACACCATCTCATACTGCTGGATCATCTGCCGGCTGATCTGGCTGCCGTGGTACACAATGGCGTTCATCTCTGTCCAGGTGCGGAACTCCCTCTCCCAGTTTGTGATGGTGGACAGAGGTGCGATGATGAGGAAGGGGCCGTGGATGCCCATCAGGAATATCTCTGAGAGGAAAGTGATTGACTGGATTGTCTTCCCCAACCCCATCTCGTCAGCCAGGATGCAGTTCTTCCTGCAGAGATGGACAGGGTCAGGTCAATGTGGCTCTTGGAGGCAGAAAACACTCTGTCACCAACTCTTTGATGGGGTGTCAGGCACACCACCTCTGCCCACATTTCTCTGACCCTGCAGGATAGAGCATGGGGGGACTCTGGTATAGTGGCCCAAATCTGTCTGAGTAAGCCAGCCAACTTCTTATAAAATCATGGATTCAAAATCAGCATGAAAGATGCTGTTTTTCAGGTACACACAAGCCAGGGAAAGATGCATCTGATGACCTGCTGCAGCTGAGAAGAACATGTATATTCCATCCTGCCTGCCACATCAATAGTGCAGTCAATACCAAAAACTAGGTGTATGTTAGAACCATAGCTAAGCCCCATTATCTCCAAGACTCATCAGCATTTACCAGGGAGAAACATTCCTAAAGACTCAGTTGCAAAACTGAAGCAAATCCACTGTCTCTGGTAGCTGCCTGCCACCTCCAGCACTTGCAGGACTCAGTGGCTGCTCTGTCAAGCCCCTCTTCATCAGCTCTGCTCCCCACATTTGCTGTTCCCATGACAGCACACACAGGACTTGGTGCCAGCAGGACTGCTCATGGCAGCACTGGACTCCAGTCCCTCCTCACCTGTTATACCAGTTAAAGAGCAGCCAGTTCATTCCCTCCAGCTGATACTCCCGCAGCTGGTTGCTGTTCTTGTACTCCCGGGACTTCTCCAGTTTCTGCCAGGACTCGGATGCTGGGCGCTCCTAGGAGAGGACAGCAGGAGCGAGGTCCATGGGAGATCCCAACGCCCACTGAGGCCAGATCCTGCTGCTGGGGCTGCACATCAGGGACAACACTTCAAAGCAGCCACTGACAGCTGAGTCACAGCAAAGGCTTGGCCTCTGGAACCCACCCTCAGACCTCCAGTGGGGAGGATACAGGGCTTGCACTGCAGCACCAGGGACAAGGTCAACACCGCTGAACTGTGGCAAGACACAGCCAGTCCCTGCGCCCAGGGCAGCAGCTGCCAGCCGGGTACGTTACCTCAGGGTACGTTACCATGTGCTTGATTTCTGGAGGGATTTGGAGGGCTTCAAACTCTTTAATCTTCCCTGGGTCAACATCCTCCTCCAGCTCCCAGGTGCTCTCCTCATAGGGCAGTGAGCACCACTTCACCAAGTAGTGGGTCACCTCCTGCAGCACAGAGAGACACAGGCTCAGAGACAGGGAGGGTCAGCAGCCCTCCATCCACCCTGTGCCAAGGGTCCTCGGGGACAGGGAAAACTGTGCAAGGGAAGGCTGGGAAGGCTCAGAGTCCTCAGAAATGACCCACAATGTACACCATGAGGCCGGGCCTCCTGCAAAGTCTCCCTCCTTCCCTCCATAGGGCAAGTAAGAGATGCAGCTTCTCACCTCCCCAGTGTCAGGGTCCTTTGTGTGAGCCACCTCCAGAATTCGATCCACCTCCACGTAGTCCGGGTTGAACAAATCCTCATCAGGCTGTGATGGCAAACAGTAAAGCAGGTTGGTAAGTTCAAGGTGATTCCAGGGTTAAACAGATGGGCACAAGTAAACAGCTGCAGGGCATCTGTCCCCAGGATGCTGCTAGCTGTGTGCAACACACCAAGTGCCCTGGACACAGGTACGGACATCTGTCTCTGGGCAGGGAGGATGCAGGAGCCTGGCAGAAGGCAAAGCTCTTTCTTTGGAGCAGTCACATGCTCTGTGCTGCCCTTGCTGGGAGGCAGGAATGTCCTCTCCAGCCTATCTGGCCCCAAGGTACAAGTCCTGTGCTGTCTGCTCCAGCTGATGTGCAGCATCCAGAGCTGTGACAGCCACACTGCACAGCACCCAATGAACCCCAGAGCTGCAAGGAGTGACACCTTGGTCTCTGTCTCTACCTCCCTCTTGCCCCACCTAGAACAGTCCTTGGAGAGACATGGCCTAGGGCTTGGGAAGGAGAAAAATGAGGCTTCTATGCTCACAACTCTCCAAGCCCCAGTTACAGGAAAAGAGCATGTGCTCCTTGCTGAACTGTTGGTGGTACAGAGTGTTCCAACACAAGCTTTTTTTTTTTTTGCATCCTGAGAAAGACCCCAAACAGACTTGTGAGTGAGAAATTTGACACACACCCCCAGCTTTCCAGCTACAATGGAGAAATTTTCATAGCCTACTGGCCCCATTTACACTTGTAAGGGGCAGTTTGAGGAGATCCAATAACTATCTCTGGAGCAGCAAGATAAATTACAGAACACCTTTCATACTAAGCAAGACTCATCTGCTTATAGAACAGAACAGGCAGCAGCTCCCCTAAGCCCAGATATTTATAGTTCCCTCTCTCCCACAGCATCTGTGCTCCACCACAGAAGCACCTCCAGCCCTATATGCTGCCCTCCCTCCCACCAAGCAACTCTTCCAGAGCTGGCAGTGCCTGGCAAGTGACACTTGTCACCCTGCTCATAATTCCACCAGTGACACTACAGGTGTCCAGGGCACAGTCGTGGGCCCTCAGCTCCAGCCCTGGTGCCTGTGACCCTGGAGATGGACTGGTCTCAGCAGCAAGGTGTCAGGGGCAGCTCCTGGCCTGCTCAGCCATGATACTGGGATCAGGCACCACTGCCCACTGTGCTCCACTCTCACCTCTGTAAAAATATGTTTCATCTGAGCCTGCTTGTTCCGGAAGCGCTTTATCTTCTGTGAGATCCTGGGATCTTTCTCCAGCTCCTCCAGTGTTGCCCATTTACAGTGGAGGTAAGAGCTGCAGGGGGAAAAACATCAACAACACATGACCAAGAGGCCTTTGGTCCCAAAGCCATCCACCGCACAGAGCAGCATGGATCTCCCAGCAATCCAGAGGATGTCCATGCCCATACCTATGCCTCTGCCACCCCAAACTGGGGAAAGTCACACCCCAGGATCAAGCACTGAAGCTGCAGCAGCTTCCCTGCTTCCCACCACCACAGCTGGCTCAGGAGGACAGGGGCAGGAAAACAGGGATGCTGGGGCTGCAGCTAGGGATGGGATGGAGGTGGGAGCACACAGTCCTTGCTCCTGCATGCACAAGGTCCACAGAAAAAAGCACCACAACACTGCACGTACAAGTTCCTGTACTTGACGTAGAACTCCTCTGTCTCAAATGCCAGGCCTCCAGGATGAGCCTGAAACCAAGGGAAGGAGAGTAAGTGACAGTCAGAGGCTGTACAGAAGCTGGGGGGGCATGCTCAGCCATCCCCTGCCTCGCCACAGGCTCCCAGGACTGAGCCCCAGGGATGGGGAGGACAGCCAGGCACTTGTGCTGCTGCTCTGGAGACACAGCCCTGGGGAACATGATGTGAGACCACCCTTGAGCATGGGGGACTCCAACACCTTCTGGGCATCAGCCCAGGCCTGACTCCTCTCCAGAGGCTTTCTGGTGCTCAGGAAAGGAGACACACCACACTGATCCACAGTTTGGGCATATCCCAGCACCCCACCACAGGAGCAAGAGCACCAACTGCTGCTACATCTCATGTCCCTGCTGCACAGGGCAGCCAGGTCCCATCCCTCCTCTGCTCAGGGACTCCCAGCCCCACTGACATCTTTGCCACTCACCTCCTTCTGCACCATCCTGGAGGCAAGGATCTTCTCAATGATATTGGCATCATCCTCGGGAGGCTCCTGGGGACAGGACAAGAGAGCTCTGGTTTTGTGTCTCATCACGTGCCCCTGGCACTCTCCCAGCATAGAAGGGCTGCTTGCTCCTCTCTCAGCTCCCCAGCCAGGCAGAGTTGGCACTGGGAGCTGGGAGAGCTGTGCCTGGAGAGCCCTTGATGGGTGTGAGGGTGTAGGTGCTGCCACCTACACTCACTCTTTCCCATCCTCTTCAACTCAGCCAGGCCACAGAACTTGGGTTTGCTGGGTGGGTCCTTGCAGCTACACCAGTGCAGCCAGAGAGGGTGAGAAGTCTCCCAGAAAAGAGGAGGGAGCTTGGGGCACCTTTGCCCATGGACACAATGAAGGAAAAATGCCAAAATGTGCACATTCCTGCTCCAAGGCACTCTTCATGCCACATTCTGGTCATGCCTTGGCAGTTATACAGCCCCATAGTGCTGTATGGCCCCAAGGACCTCAGGAGAGCAGGCAGCATTGTCTGTCAGGCCCTGCCACATGTCACCCACACATTATCATCTGCCCATGGCCCCAGGACATGGCCAACAGCGCTTCACCCCACCACTCTCCATGCAGCTCTTCCTGGCAATGCTGAGTCGTCCCCTCTGCAGGCTTCTACTCTGCCCCCAGAAACTCAGCCATAGATCCCTCTGCTGGCACCCAGGGGCTCCCAGCACAGCCCCTCTCTCTGAGCACAGGTTTTGCTGCAGGTGGCCCCTAATGCTGTCCTGTTGCCAGCTCTGGGGACGTGGAAGCTCTCCTGGCTGTGGCTGTGCCAGGACCAGCCCCACCAAATGCCAAGGCACAAGAAAGCCAGAGGAGACACATACAGGAAGATTCAGGGGAGATGGCAGCCACCAAAAACATGGAGCCTGCTTGAGCATTACAAATATCAGTTCTGCTTTGGCTCAAAGATAGTACAGCAGAAAGAGGAGCAAAGTGCAGAGCAGAAAGCAGGACTCTGTTCATTCCCTTCTGACAGATGCAGAGTATGGACCAAGGCAAAGGAGCCCTGAGGTGTCACTTTGCAGACTAGAAAATCTCAAAGAAAGGCATGGGGCAGCCTGGGGAAGGACAGACAGACAAGGCATCCCACACAGGGAACAGCAGGTCTGCCTGGGCACTTTGGCTGCCATCTGAGGCCCAGAGCAGGATTTCTGCCCTATCTGGGGACTCTGCCCTACACTGGGTTAAGACAGCTGAAGGCTGAATGCAGAAGAGCTCCTGCCACAGTCACTGTGCAGTGCCTGCTCCCTCATACCCAGGCATTCACCCAGGCACAGCTGGGCTCTGCCTGACCCTTCCACAGAGGGTTTGTGTGAACATGACCATCACACCAGCCCAGTGCCCTGGTGCTGGGAGCTCCCATGCTGATCCACAGCCCCTACACAGGCTTCCACTGGTCTGGTGGCTCATTGCTGGCTGCCTGAAGGCTGCTGGAGGAGCCCTGCACTGCCCAAAGAGCTGTTTAGGACCATGTCCAGGATGCAGGAGGAAAGCTGCAAGTCCAGGCCATGGAGAGAGCAGTCCTGAGGTCAGGGCACTCACATCCTGCTCTGCCTGTCAGTTCCAGTCCTGGGAGCAGCCACTGGCAGGCCCAGCTGGGCAGGCTGGCCAGGCCTCAGAACAATCACTTAGCCTGGCTGCTTTGGACATCAGCCTTAATGACCCATCTGGAGCAGGACAAACTGAGGTGGAAGTTTAGGGCTGAGAGGAAACAGGGTGGGAGCGTGGACACATGCCAAAGGCAGCTTGTACCTGCTGCTTCGAAAATCCCACTTGGAGAGATGACTGCCAGGAGCCCAGCTGGGACACAGCCTCAGGCAGAGCTGAAGCAGCACCAGCAGCATGTCCTGTGGGTGTGTGACAGCCCCAGGCCAGGCATGCATCATCAGGTCAGGGCTTATCAACAGAGCTAATACCCACAAAACCTTGAGAAGAGGGGACTGGAGAGGGTAACAGAAACACCGTGAAAACAACTAGGGACCGTAATTAATTTATGGTGGCAGCTTTGTTAGTGACCAAAGAGATGGAATGAGTTGCAGGATCCAACACACAGTCCCAGACAGGCAGGAAGGAGCAGCCAGCACCCACCAGGAGCCAGCACTGACCCAGTGGGCAGAGGCAGAAGGACAGCAAGGCCCAAACCGCAGTAGCACCAGGTGGTCCCTGTCATGGTGCCCAGATCCCTGCCATGCTTCCCAGCAGATCAGCTCAGCTGGCAAGGGTCAGGATGGCATGGCTACTCTCGAAGGCACTGATGGAGAGCAGCAATATGGGTAGAAAATTATGACCTGGCTCCTACAAAGCCCTCAGCTGGCAGGGACAAAACAGTAGAGTCATCATGGACAGGAGCTACAGAAACCAAAGGCAAAGGTGGGCATGGGCAGTGGGTAGGACATGTCCAGCTGCACGACACATTCCAGAGGCCTTAGTCTCCAAGCAGGAAGGGGACAGTTGGCCAGCACACCTCTCATCCATCTCACAGTTCCTGAAAAGCCAGCCTGAACCCTCCCAGACAGGCCTCTCTCACCCCATCCTCACCCCAGCACTTCCTCAAGGCTCAGCAGTGACATTTTGGGATACCCTGCACGAGGCAGATCCCCCAGACCCCCCAGTCCCACAGCCAGCACTACCTCTGCCTGCCACGCCAGAGTAGAGGCGGAGAGCGCCGAGGTTCGTCCAGCTCCCAGCACAGCAATTGTCTCTCCATCATCATCCACAACCTTGAAATCCAGGTCCTCGTTGTACTTCCTCCTCTTCACCTGCCGCCCCGAGCGTCGTTTCTGTTTACAGGATGAAAACAGGCAGTGCCTGGGGGCACACGCAGACCAAGTACCCCCTCCTTGGTCAAATGGCAGAGGGAAAGCCCCAGAGCTGCCAGAATTCCTTCCAGGCCCTCCCCTGCCCCAGCAGGATGGGGGAGGTCAGGAAGAACAGGCACTCCTTGAGTTGCTGAGATGTCCATGATGACCCACAGAGCCCCATCAGTCCCCAAGACGTGAGGCAGAGGAGCCCTTTAGAGGAGCAGGCCATGCAGCCCCCCAGGCTGCAGGGCCAACATGTCCCCCTGTGCTGTGCCAGGAAAGGGAGCTGCCCAGAGCTGTGGTGGAGAGGGACACTCAAGGCTGAAAATACAGGGCCCAGGTCAGCAGTGTGCATCCAACCCTGGGCCAACAGCTGACTTCAGGCTGATAGAAGCTGACTACACTACACTGCTGAACATGCTCTCTGATTCCTGTGCCCAGAGGCCTTGCTGTGGTCCCACTGAGAGGCAGCCAGAATTTCACCCACTGGCAGCCAGCTGAGAGCTTTGGACATACCTGGCTGTCAGCTGACTCTGCAGACTCCTCTGGGCTCTGTACAGATGGGCTCAGGAGATCCTGATCCAAATCCAAACTGTTCACTGGTATCTCATTTTTCCTCTTCCCTTTTTTCTTCTTCTCCACAGGGGTGTCTTTGCTGCTGAGGCAGACCAACAGTTAGATCATGTCCTGGGGATGTCAGGAGAGAGACAGCAGACCCACACAGAGCACTGCCTCCACCCAGAGGCAGCTCAAGGCTCCTGGGACCTCCCCCCACACTGGGGATCCCCAGTTGCTGATGCTCATTAAGCACACCAAGTGTTTCTCCATCCAGTTCCAGAACACTGGGATGAAAGGGTCCAGCTGCCCTGCCCGGTGTGGAGGTTGGGTGCTCTCACCAGCCAGGGGAACAATCCCACATGGGCTGTAGGAGCTGGGGCTCATGGGGTCCAGCACAGGCACAAAGAGATCTCTCCACTGCCAAACTCAGTATGCTAGGGCAGCAAGGTGCACTCCCAAACACATCCTGTGCTGACCAAAGTCAGAAATAAAGAAGTTCAGCAGCTCCAGAGGCAATCCATGTCCTGGCACCCTTGAAACAAACCTTCAAGCCCACTCTGAGGAGCACTGGCCTCACTGCTGGCCACCTCCTGCACGTGCCACAGAGCCCTGCCAGACCCCAGTAAACTTCTACAACAAGCTCATGGTTCACAGTTCACTGAGATCCCTCCTGAGGCAGCTGAGCAGACTGGCATGAGCCTCCAGCTGGAAGGAGCTGAGCCCTGTGATTGCCACCACCACAGGCAGATGCAGATCCAACTCCCACAGGCACAATGGCCCATCACAGCAGTCACTGCCAGCTCCAAGGGCCCACTGGGAAGCTCTGAACCACCAGTCAACTGTCCTCCATGCTCAGGTCATGGAGGAGGTTTGGGCTCTGCTCCCATGAATCCCACCATCTTCCTGAAAGACATGGAAAGACAAGCCCAGTCCCACGGCATGTTCTCAATGTAAGGGCCACCTGCACCCCTGCCTGCACAAGGAAAAGGGACCAGGAAGCACCACAGGTTAGAAACAACTGCTCCCAGCATGCCAGTCCATCCTTGCCGTGTGGGTTCTAGAATATTTTGGTTGTTCTTTGTTTTGCTTTATTTTGAAGTTTAAGAGTAATGAGAGATGCTTTGTGTAAAAACTGAGCATGAATCTGGGCCAGTAAAGCTTTGCCACTTGGTTTTGTGTTGGTATGCTTCACATGCATCTCATAGTTATACATATATTGGAAAGTTAATGCAAGTTCTCAAAATGTGAATGTGAGACTGGGCAATGCCTCCTTCCTCACTTCCAGCCCCACCATTCGTTCCCTCCACAGCACAGATCTGCACAGTGGCAGAGCAACCATTAGTTTCAAAGTGATGCCAAGGTTCTAGCTCCATTTAATGAGAAAAACCTCTGCTGGCCTGTGACTAGCAAAAAATGAAAGTAAAAATCTGTTGTTCAGGCCAAAAATGCCCTGGCCATGCATACATGCTTAAATTAGAGGCCCTGAAAATGCTCTGCGAGCAGTAACTCCCAAGATATTGATTTGTAAGTCACAATTAACAACTGCTTCATTCATGAGTCAGTCATTGACTATGATTAGAAATAATTTAGAAGAAATTATGCCACATTTATCTGCCACTTAGAGGACTCCCAGCAATCATTCCATCTGCACAGAGTACAAACTAACTAAAGCCTGCTGCTTGCCTCTCCCCCTCTGTGCTGCCAGGGCCCCTCAGGCACCTCCCCAGCTTCACGTGGCCATTCCCTGGCCACAGGGGAATACACAGCCATGCTCCCTGCAGAGTTTCCACCCTGACACCCACGGCCATCCCTCACACCAGAAGAGTTTGCTGGTCACTCACCCAGAGCCCAAAGCAAGTCTGAGAAAAGGCTCAAAGAGGGGCAACAGAGGCAGGGAAGTTGTAAGGGGCACCCATGGGCTGGACTTTCCAAGCAGCAGAGCTGGAACTAGGTCCTTCTGGAAGGTGCAGGTGAGTGGGAAGAAGAACCACAGGCTCAGGCTATACTGGGATAGAGCATCAGGAATGCAAAAAGCTTTGTGGAGCTCCCAGACTCACACACACAGTTTCTTCTGGTTGCATGACATGTTATATTACATTGTTTAGTTTGCATGAAGTGGCCTCTTCACCAGGGCTATGCTGGTACCCAGCACAGCAAGTTGGTTGCCTTTCAGCCCCCCCGTGGTACACCCAGGGAGGAGAGCCAGGGTTCCCAATCTGCAGCTGGGGTTATCCTGCCATGAGCCCCATCTCTGGCAGGGTGTCCGTGGGCTACTCACAACAGGTTGCACAGGCATGGGCTGCCCTGTATGTAACAGTCAGCACCCTGCCAAGGCACTGCTGGCAGCAAAGGACCAACATGAGCCAGGAATGCCTCCAGAACCACAAGCCTCCATGGCCTGCTCTTCCCCTGGCTTCCCCTGCTTTGGTCTGGTCCCACAGGTCCTGCTGCAGGGGCAGATGTCTGTGACCTGCCTGTATAGCAGATCCTTCCTGGTGGAGCAGAAGTGCCAGTAGGAGAATCTGATAGCTGCATCTCTTATCCCAGGACCCTTCTTGGGGCCCAATGGTGCATTCACATGGGCTTCACCCTTCTCTTCCTTGTCTGCAGCCCTCCCTTTCCCGCTCCACCTCTATCCCTCTGCTGCAGCCCTCCTTGGGGCCTGGAGGAGCCCTTCCCTCACCCTCCCAGCACTGTCCACTTGATCCAGCCCTTCCCACCAGCTCTGGCTCATGATGAACATCTGCAGAGCCCCAGGTTCAACAAAGAACACAAGTGACAGCACTGCATGGCTCAGGGATCCACTGGGGACATGGCATCCAGCTCTCCTTGTCCTGCTGAGCAATCCACACCTCCCCTTGTCCACAACAAGCCCATACCAGTGGCCACCCCAGTGGCAGCTCCCCAGCCATGGCCCCTCCAGGATCTGGCTGACAGGGAGCTCTGAAGGAGTAGGGCTGTGGAAGACGAAATGACATTGGTGCTCTTGAGACCCGCTCTGCCCGTGCACACATTCTCTATTAAAAAGAAATCAGAGCTTCTGGCCAACCAGCCTGTTAATTAAAAGGCTGAAGAATTACCAGAGGCGGTGGTGCTGGCTTGTGCAGTACAAGGCAGCCCTCAGGCCTGCCCCCACTGCTGGCTTTGAGTGCCAGCACAGCTCCACAGCTGCCAGGAGGAACAAGTCTTCCAGGAGAGGGAGAGGGGATGGGATGCGCTCCACCACCCTCCCAAACCCGAGCCAGGGGGAGGCAGGCTGCTGCCCTGGGTGTGCACAGACCCTCATTTGCACACAGTTCACGTTTTTCTCATTCACATACCCTCTTGCCCAGGCCCAAAATCATGTATGACAGGCCCTCTGCCACACAGCACTGCACTGTCCTGGTGGGACATCTCCCTAAAGCCCCTTTTGCCCCAGGACACTCGGTACGAAGGCCAGATCAAGGAGAGGCCAAGACTCTCCAGTCCTCTTGCAGATCTGGAGTTTCAGAGGGCCTCATCCCCAAAAGAGCACCCACCCACCTGTCCCATCCCTGCATGGCCAGAGAGCTCATCCCAGCATCCCAACCAGCACATCCAGCCTTCAGACCAAGTGTCCTGCACATCCAGTGCTGCTCCCTCCCAGATGCAGCTACTGCAAGCCCACAGTCCTGCCCACAGCAGGCACAAGGTCAGGGCCACACATCACCCACCTGATCTTCTTGGGTCTTGATCTGGGGGCTGGCTCAGAGCCACTCTTCTTGTCTTTAGGCTCCTTTGGGGCTTTGGGTTCCCGAGGTTTCCGGGGCTTCTTAGCCACCTCCCTCTGCTTGGGCTCCTTCAGCTTCTTAGGCTCCTTCACCTTTTTAGGCTCTTTTGGTTCTTTAGGTTCTCTCCTCCTCTTTGGTTTCACCTCCACAGCTGCTTTATCTCCCCCTTCCTGCTCTCCGAGTTCCTTTTTCTTCCGTTTCTTCTTCACCCCTGTGCCCCCACTGTCCTGCATCCCGTTCTGGCTGCTGGTCCTCTTCTGGGGAGCCCCGTTGGGCTCCTCCTTCGGGCACTGGCACTGCCCACCTGTGTTTGTGGCCATCACTGTCACCTGGTGGGGTACCTTGTCCTGCTCCTCACTGCTGGCAAAGGTGTCCTGTGTCTTGCACTCCCAGGCAGACATTGGGGAGAGGCTCAGTGCTTTCAAGCTTGGCGGCTGCAGAGAGAACACAAGGCGACAGGTGAGGCAAAGGCCACAGCTGTAAACAGCAGGTGACCCTGGGGGAATCACAGCCCCATGAGGTTCCAATCATCAGTGCAGCATGGCAGCATCCCTCAGTGTTTGGGAACTATGGCTAACAGCCACCATGGGCAGATGAAGCTCAACATGAGGAACCCCCCTTCTCTGCCCAACAGAGCCTGACAGACAGAGGCGTTTTGGCTCCCCCCTCGCCCATGCAGGTCCCAAGCAGAGGTGGCTGGCCCCAGTGTGTGCCCCAAACACTGTTCTGCCTTTGATCAAACATTCTAGACTCCACTTGGCTAAGACAAGAGCAACCTGTGCATCCAGACCACTTCCTGCCTGTTGCCCAGAACCAGAGATTGTCCCAGTAGGGCAAGGAGAGAGAATCAGGGATGCCTTGCAGCCTATAGAAACAAAAAGTGGGCTCCCAGGTCCATTTGGGGCAGAGCATGAGGCAGAAGAAAAGGGTTCACTGCTCATAGGAGCTGCTGGGGTGCCAGGGCTCCTTCCAGGCCAGGAGAGAAGAGCTGCTCTTCCTGCTTCAGCACTTCCTTTGTTTCCCATGAACTTTCCAGCAGTGAACACTGAAAGGAATTGAGCTGCCTCCTAGGTGTGCTTGGCCTCAGCAGGCATGACCAGAGAGCAGCACACAAGGGCCCCGCTCTCCTCAAGCAGCAGGAGTGCCTGTGGTGAGGGCCCAGGTTCAACGTGCAACAACCTTAACTCCAGCAGAGTTGGGACAGCCCAAGAGAGGGAACTGTGGGTGGCAATTCTCCATGGGAACCAGAAACATCCCTTGCAGCAGCTACCAGAGCAAGAGTGAGAGAGGGATGCACAAAAGAGCAGGCAGAAGTGCAGTTGTGTGCTGCAAGGATGGGCAGAGGAATGTGTCAGGTTCCATTTCAGCTGCTCTACCAGTCAGTTCCCATCCCAGCACCCCAGCTCCTCCTAATGCACAGCTCAGCCATGACCAGAGGGAAGCAGGGGCCACTGCTGAACCTGCTCATCCCTGGGGAGCTGACAGGGCAGTGTCAGACCAAGCCCAGTGGCACGATGGGCTGGAATGCTGCTCCTGCAACTGGGGGCTGTGGCTGTGCCATGAGACAAGCCACAGGCCCTTCCCACCAGCCCAGAGGTGTCAGCTCCTCGCAGGGAAGCTGTGGGGCTGCTGGTGTGTGGCCCAGGAAGTGCTGGGCAGCATCTTCTGTGCCTGTAGGGACAGGGGCAGTGCTTGCACCCCCACCTCACACTCATAGCTGCCCCAGGCCAGGGGTGCTGAGATGGAGGTGCCAGTGCCTCCAGCAGCAATGCCCTGGCTCTGCAGAACCTCGGCACCATCCAGTTCCTCCAAACACCTCAGAGCTGTGGGAGAGAATGCAAAACTTTACATCTTACAGGCTGAGGGCTGGAGCCATCCAGGGTTATCTAGGCACAGGGTGCTCTTTAACACCCAGACTTGTGATTTGGATTAGAAGAAAGCATTAAATGAAACAGACTACAAGTGGAAAGCATGAGTGGGGCTGCAGGCTTTGCTGGCATTGGTCAAGCAGGCTGCACCAGCATCCCTGCCCCTGTGCAGCCACCTCCAGCCCTGGCCCCTGCTGCCATCTGCACCAGACCCTGGGATAGGGCAGCAGCCATCCTGCCACAAGGACCAGCCATCACAGGGCATCTAAGGAATTAAAGGGAACCTATTCAGAACCAGGAGAAAATCAGCAGTGTTGATGCTGCTTCTGAGGCCACTGCCTGTGCAACAGGATCAGTACCAGCCTGTGCATTCCTCAGCTCCTGCAAGATGGGGATCAGCTGTAACAATTTAGAATCATACAATGGCCTGGGTTGGAAGGGACCTTACAGATTATCTATTTCCAACACCCTGCTGTGTATAGGGACAATTTTCACTAGACCAAGTTGTTCAGAATCCCATCCAACCTTGACCTGAAAACCCCCAGGGATGGGGTAGTCACAGCTTTTCTGGGCAATCCCTTCCAGTACCTCATCACCCTCACAGCAAAGAATTTCCTCTTAATATCTAATATTAGGTATATATCTGTGTATCTGTATTTCTTCCTAATATCTAAATCTACTCTTTCAGTTTGAATTGACTCCTCCTTGTCCTGTCACCTTATGCTCTTGTAAAAAGTCCCTCTCCATCTTTCCTCTAAGTCCCCTTTAGGTAGTACCCCTGATAAGGACAGAAGAACAGAACAGCAGTTTACTCACTTGATAAGGATAGTAGAACAAAACAACATTTACTCTTGTCAAGGACAGTAGAACACAACAGCACAGCCTTATATAAATAGATAAAGGATGTAACTTAGGCAAATAGAAGTCATGCAAAATGCAAGCAGGATGCCAGCTCAGCTCTGCAAGGCTGACAAAGCAGAAGCTACACAAAAAATTGATACTGTGTTTACTCAAAAGTGGGGGTCAAGGAATAGCCACCTAAAATGGACACCAGAAGTTGAACATGGACCCCAAAGAACCATGTAAGGACTTCTGATAAGACATGCAACTATGTAAAATAAAGCCAAGGAAGTGGGGATAGCTAATGAGTATGTAATCAATGTGTCTGATAAAATCCCTGTTCATCCAACACCTACCCACTGGAATAGAGGAAGGATTCCCCAGAGTGACCAGCACATAGCAATAAAGAATGCCTGCTCCTAATACTCAAAATTGTGTTAAAAAGTTTCTATCCAGACAATTTCCCTATCACTCTTTTAGGTAAGCCCCTTTTAGGAACTGGAAGGCTGCAATTATGTCACCCCTAAGCCTCTTCTTCTCCACACTGAACAAACCCAATTCTCTCAGTCTTTCCTCCTAAGAGAGGTGCTGCATCCCTCTGATGGACTTGGTGGCCTCCTCTGGACAGGCTCCACCAGGTGTGTGTCTGTCTGGCACTGAGGACTCCAGAGCTGGATGCAGCACTGCAGGTGGGGCCTCATCTGAGGGGAGCAGAGCAGAATCCCCTCCCTTGACCTGCTGCCCGCTCTTCTTTTGATGCAGCCCAGGACATGGTTGGTTTCTGGGTGCCAGCACACATGGCTGGGCATGTGCAGCCTCTCATCCACCAGCACCCCGAAATCCTTCTCATCAGGGCTGCTATTGATCTGTTCCTGCCCCAGTCTGGATCAATACAGGGACTGATGCCTGACCCACACTTCCTTAAAGATCTGCCAGCTCTGTTCACTCCCTTATCTCAGAGGGCAGTCTCCCAGGGAACCCCATTGACTATCTCCCTGAAAAGCTGGAAGTCAGGTTCCCTAACACTCAGTGTCAGCACCTTGGCCTGGAACCCCTGTGAACATTCTGTGTCACAGCTGCCATGTCCCAGGAGCAGTGCTGGTCCCAGTCAGCAGTAACTGCCTCCATCTGGAGCAACCAAAAGCCTCTGGTGCAGGCCCTGCCATGAACAGGCCATCAAATGCCAGCACATGGCCAGACCAGGCTGCTTCCCACCAAATACTGCCAGCCCAGAAACCACACTCCCAAAGCTGCTTGGTCTGTCTTGAGGGGGAAATGCTTCATGTTATGCTCCTGAAGCCCACAGAAAGCTCTGGCCATACACATAGGAGTGTGCTGCCAAGTACAATCTGCAGTGAGAGCCTGGCACACTGCCATGAGCCAGGGAATGGGTTTTTTCTACTCCCCCTTGATGAGGTTTAGTTTATCCTGGCTTCTTGTCAACAGTAAAAGCCCAAGAAAGCAAAGGCAGCCTGTGCTCCATGGCTCCAAAGCACCCTTGCTGTTTTGCCTGTGGCAGCACGGCTGGCTCCTCATGGCAGGCAGGAGCTCACTGTCCCTGGGCAGCTGTTGCTGGAACATTGGCTGCTGCCCCTGTGCCACAAGGGAAATCACTGCCTGAAGGGCTGGTGTCACACTGATGGGGACACAGCATTCACTGCAAGGAACTCTGCTGCAGCAGCACCCTTAGCCTGAGTGCTGAGATACAGGTGCCCATGAGCCAACAGACTGCTCACTGCTGTGACTGGGCTACTGGCCACTGTGTCTGCAGCCACGGCCAGCACTGATACACCACCACACTGAGACCCTCCCTTCACAGGGGAGGAACAAATGTACCTGCAGGAGCCTACACCTGGCAAATCACAGCCCTGGGACATGCTGCAGCAGGGCAAGGCAGGCAGCTCTGGGCTGCTCTGGACCAGCCAGAAGCAGCTCTAGGCCATGCTGACCCTGAGGGGGCAGGAGTGGGGCAGGGTAGGCAGTATCTCAGTATCCCATCAGCCCAGGCTGGTCCAGCAACAGACTGCACCCACACCACGATGAACCCCCCCATAACCCTGGGTGCCAAAGCACCTGGGGGCATTCAGTACTACAAACTTATAAGGTATTGGGCAAAACCACTAATTTTGGTTAAATCCTGCTGTCCTCCTAAGTGGCTCCTACTTCTCAGGGTGTGAGGGTTCTCCTTGTCACACACTGAACAATTCAGTTTTGCCATCCTCCCCCTGCAGAGCTCCTTTGGCCCAGCTAAGGCACAGGTGACAAGTCACCCTGTCCTTGCAGGTGGGCCAGCTCTCAGCCCACCTGCCTGATCCTGCTCAGCATTTCTTCCAACCCCACTGGCTATGGGGTGGCAATAGGAAGCACGTAGCACCAGAGGTACCATGGAGCAGTAGGAGGGTTTCTGCTCTGTTCCTTTTCCCTTTACAAACCATGGAAATGCACCCTGGGACAACCTGTAGGCAGATGCCAAACTCTGCCAGGGCTTTACAGTCTCCTCCAGGAGCAGGGACAGCCCCCAGCAATGACATGTGCATGGCTGGTTCTTCCATACTTTACTGGGCACCTCTTCAGACTTTCGTCAACTTTTCAGCCTCCATCTCCTTTTCAGCATCTCAGATGACAGGAATCAGTCAGCACCTTTCTTCCCCAGTTTGTGCTGTGAAAGCAGCAACATTTCCATGTACTTGGCTTCCTTGCCTTTAACCATTCACTAATTCACAGAAAGACCTTTCATCAGGACAGTGCTTCATGTGTTCACAAACGTTCAGTGAGAAACTTCCCCTGGAGTTGGGAGCCCATGAGCCTTGCACCAGCCCAGCCCAACTTCAGCCCTGTGACTCAGTTATCTTTAAAATCCCCAAGAGACTGCAAGGACTAACTCTGCTCTGCAAAAGTCATGTTGCCTATTCACCAGTATAGTATATTCAGAAACAAAGTGTTTATTATAGTTCCTAACTATTTACTCAATACCTAAGTGAATCTATTGACCTTTAGTTTCAAATTTACTCCCCTCTCCCTGCTCCATGGTCCCAACACTATTAGCAATTCCCAAATCTCACAGTGTTCCTTTAGAATTCTAGAGTCAAGACACTCAAAATGGGTGGCTTATGTTACTTTGCTCAGAAATGTCTTTACCACATACTTCACAGGCAACCTTCTGCTGCCTCTGGCATCAAGAGATGGCTCTGGGTAGAGTGCCTGTTTGACTGAGCTGCTCTGCCAACACTCAGTTTCCACAAGCCCTCTTTTGACCTCACCATATTTACTCTGTGACTCCTCTTAAAGGCTTTCTAAATCCTGAGAGAGTTGGAAAAAGATTTGTTATTAGACTCCATGTCTTTAGTGGTTCCTAATGTGATGCCCTGCCTTGCTACAGGGTTACTTCTAAATTCACAGAGTATATGTCATTTTTCTTACTGTCACCTTTTTCAACTAAGTAGAAACATAATTTTCCATTCAACTGCCAATTCTACACATCTTTTTACACATCCACCTAAGCAAGCAGATTTGTTGCTTCGGGGCATTTTGGAGGGGAGAAGAAGTAAAGATGATGACTTCCAGATTTTGGTAGATGATGCCCATCTCTGAACCTCTGGTTACCCAATCCAAAGAGCCTCTGCTTCCCTAGAACACCTTTTATCCCTAGAACTACACCTTTGCACTGTCTCTGAACTGGCCTTTTTTTGGTGATGATTGTAATGATTTCACACTTCCAGAATACACTATAAAATGGGGGATTTTATTCACAGAGAAATCTTTTGTAAATTACATTTCACACAGTCCTTCAGCATCAGCTGGAGCATGAAGTCTTGTTCCATGTATCTAACTACTGTAAAATAGAAGGTCAGGAGAAAAAAAATGTTTAAAACCTCCTCAGAGAGCTGTGGAGGCTAACAGAGTGCACTTATAATTGCACGACCCCTAGGGCAAATTCTAGGGCAAAGCCAAGGTCAGGGTGGGCCTTAATGGTGTGGTGTGCTTCCTTAACTTAAAATTGTTTTGTTTCATTTATAGTCTCAATTTGAATGCCAAGTTTTTATTCAGGATTTGGGGGAAAACACCACCAGGAGGTGGGGGGCAAAGCAGCTTGTGCCCCTGTTACTTGAAGGGCTCCCTCCCCTCTCCCAGACCTCTGAGCCTGTGGGATGCATTGGTTGCTCCACAAGGGTCACACAGAACCCCCAACCCTCTGCAAGCCCTCCAGCAAAGCTGGGTTTGCAGGGATCTGAAGGACAGTTTACAAACTCCCCTCTGCACATGCATGGGAGCTGAGGAGCAGTGAAATTCAGCACTGTTTTCCCCACACCTGCTCAGGACAAGGCCAGTGGGACTGCCCACGGTGAGCCAGGGACAAAACCTGCAGCCTCACCTGCCTGTGCCAGGTACCTGCAAAGGGAACAACAGCAGAGAAGAGGAAACTGCAAAGAGAAGGTGGGGTGGGGAAGAAGCAGTGTCTGCTGCCCCATAAAGGTAGCACTGATTTACACAGCTTTCAGCACTTTCCACAGCAGCAGTAATAATAACAATAATAATAGCAATAATAATAACTGTGAGAGGCAGCAGCAGAGAACCTCCTCTGGATCCACACAGTAGATGTCACATGTCAGAACTGCCAGGAGATGTGATGGGGATGAAGGAGATGTTGCATTGGCACTGCTGGGTGTTGGAGCCTGATCCACATGCAAATCCTGCACTATCCCATGAGTTTGGGTGTGGGAAGGAGAAAAGACCAAAAGCTTCATGCCCACCCCATAATTCATCCTGAAGGCTCTCCTCTCCAAGAGCAGTGTTCCCAGCAGGGCAAACCTCAGGATCTGAATGGCAGCTCTGTCCAGTAAGGAGGCCACAGAGGAGCTCTTCCAACGGTCACAACACCAAGAGCAGATCCACCTTCCCTGGCAACCAGGCTCAAATGACATCCACACAACACAGCCTCGCCAGGCAGTGCCACAGCAGCCAGCAGCAGTGACCATGCCATGTGCCACCTTGCACCCAAGTGCAAGGACCATTCAAGCAAGCCCTGCCTGCTGCAGGCTTGGCCAAGCTTTCCTGCAGCACACCACAAGAGCTCTGCAGAAGCCTGCATTTGGGTCTAGGGCATGCATCAAACCCCAGGGAGATCTGTTCTGTGTGTGTCACAGGGACCCTGACTGCAGGGGTCATCAAAGGTTTCCTTGCTCTTGAGGCAGAGACTGATGCCTGGGGGCTGCCCAGCAGCCCCACTGCCCATTTCCCCCCTCAGCACTAACTGAAGCCACCAGCCAGCCTGCCCCTCCAACAGCAGCCCAGGATGAGCACCATGACACAGCTCTGCCTCCCTGAGACAGCCAGGCTGGCTGCCACCAGCCCAGTCCATCCACACAGCTGCCTGCAGAGCCCAACAGGAGCAGAACAGTTTCTTTCACACCAAGGGTTTTGGCAGGCTGGTGAACCAAACACTCCAGCAGCCCCATCCCCACCACTGGTGTGCACAGTATGGGCTGTTGTGCTCTGCTTGCTCAGTGTCTGCACCCCGTTTCCAGCTCTTAATCCAATGCAGCAAGAAGCTAAAAATATACAAGTGCCACCTTCCATCATGTCTCCGAGCAGGTCTTGCTGCAGTCACCATGGGATGTGCTTGATGGAGGTGGGGCCTGGCTCTGTTCCCAAGATGCTCCACCACAATGCAGCTCTCAGTAACTACAGCTAGGGAGCTCTGTCTGGTGACTGGGCCAGCCCTGGCAGTGTGTTCCCACCACCCTAGCACAGGGAATGGGTGGGGCAGAGGGCAATGCAGCTGGGCTGTCCAGGGTGTCCTCCCCACTAAGCTCTCTCCGGCAGGGAGGAAAGCCTGTGCATCCCTTGGAGCTTGGGGGAGACCCAGCACTCCTGGCTGTGAGTGCAGAAGGGCACCCTGGCAGCTCACTGCTCTCCCCACCCTTCACCCTTACTGAGAGAGTGCCCAAAACTCCTCCATGCACTCAGCACCGGGGGACATCAGACCTGACAGTGTCACCGTGACAAAAAAAAGTCCACAGACACAGCCTGGGACAGAGCTACAAGTGCCCTTGGGCTTGGACAGCCCCACCCCCTTGTGCTGCCTCCCACTGCTCTAGCCTCAGAGAACTCTGCTAAAAACCCCCAACTGCATTTGCAGGATGTGAGACAGCAAAGCTCACTTTGAAATAAACAGGCCCATAAAATCCAGGAAAATCCTTCACTTTATGCAGTGAGTCCTTGAAGCAAAGGCAAGCAGAGCTCCCCCAGATGCTCCCAGGGGCCTCCCTCTTGCAAGGGCTGCCCAGCAGCCACATGGTGCCCTGCAGCCCTGGGCCATTCCCCACTGCCTCCCACTGCAGGGGATCCAGCCATTCCTGCCACTCCCAAGCTCAGGCTGGAAAAGTCAGAAGACCCTCCAGGAGAAGGCTAAGGGGTCACAGGGCTTTCCATCTCTCCATCTCCAATGCAATTCTGCTCTGCTCTCACAGACCATGCAGGATGGGAGCATTTCCATGGCTGTAGAATAACGCAATTTAGAGGCACTGTGGGATAACTGCATTATTTTAGTTCATTATTTCTCTAGTTATTTCTAGAGAATTATTTCTAGTTATTTCTCTAGTTATTTATTATTTCTCTTGTTATCTCTAACAAGTCAGAGTTTGGCAGAAATAAGGAGAAGAACACCCTTCAGTGCCCAGAGACAAGCAGGATACAGACAGGAAAGGAGGCCCAGAGAATGATGGTGCTGAGCCTTCAAAGGAAATCCATCACTTGTCATTGCTCTTGGGGGTAACCAGACACTCCTGTCCCATCTCCACCAGCAGACAAGGCACCCTGGCATGAAAACTTGTAAGTCATGAGACAAGTGACAGGTTTAATGAGTTAGTCACAGCTTGGTGACAAATGTAACAGATTTTTGTGCATTACTAAGGAAGAAGAGTTGTGGAAACACAGCCCTTGCCTTTGCTAACAACAGCCCCGCAGACGAGTGAACCAGTTGGAAGCTCCCTGTATCCCAAGCCATCGTAATTTGCACAGGAAGAGAGGCACTGCTGCAGGGGGCACCAAGGGGACACAGAGAGGAGCTCCTCCCCAGACAGCCCACTTCAAGACCCCATCTCTCCAGCCCAGGTTTCCTAATCCACTGGCAGTGGACATAGGCAGGACAAAGCACTGGCCTAGGGCAGCCAAGGAGAGAGCACATCCAATACTTTTTCCCCAAGGCAGTTGGCAGCTCCCCTGCCACCCCTCACCAATATGAAGGGTACCAGCATTTTGCCAACCTTTTCATCCTTGGGTCTTATCCTACACCCACGTAATGACCAACATGGAGCTTCTGGAGGTGAGAGGCTGGCAAGGAAACACGTGATTTTTGAGAGCCTTGGAACCACATAAGCATCTCATCTTCTCCAGAGAGACTGTTCAGGGGAAGGCAACAGCCCCCCTTGGTGTGATGAGAACTCTGTTTACAAGGTGTGGGTGCTCCAGGGCTCAGGTGTCCAGAGTGATGTGGCATGCCACCCCTTGCTAGTTTTGCTCCCAGTGCTGCCCATCTGAGCATTGCAGGGAGCCACCCACCCCTTCACCACCTCAACCAGGCATCCAGAATGCCCTCAGGAGCCCTGCTTGGCCAGGCTTTCTTACAAACACTGCATTTGGGAATGCTGCACCCCACCCTGTGACATGCTCCAAGGTTTGTCCTACACTGCTGCTGGCTTACAGAGCTCAGGAGACGAGCAGCTGGAACTCTACCCCTCCTTGCTCACACCACATGCCTTTATGTCCCTCCCAGATTTTATCTGCAGCAACAGCTGTGGAAAACAATTTGTCAGCTGAGCCCTCTAAAATCTCTAAATGGTGGGCAAGGATGGTTTTGCTGTGCTTAAACCCCATGTCATTTCAGTAATCCCATTTCCAGAGCACCTAAACCTGCTGTATTACCCAACCAGTGGCATGAATTGCTTACCTGGGCATTGCTATCAGCAGAGAGACATCACAGATCCACACCCCAAAGCACCCTACTCCTCTCCAGGCCTTTGCCCTGCCCCATCAGGAGCAATCCAGCCATGCTAGTACACAAGAACTTCCATGATCCCATCCTCCTCCTCACTTTGAGGCTGGCTCTGCTTCTTCACAGCATTTACAGGACACACTGCTAATCATTACTTCCTACAGTACTGAGCACACACCTTCCAGTATCTGCAGTATTTGCCTTGCTGCAAGCCCAAAACAGCACAATGACCTCTTCAAAACACTTCCCTCCCTTCCTCCTCCCATCAACCTGCCATGGCAGTGTGATCTGGGGTGCCCTGAGCAGCACACACTGCTTCAGAGCTGGTTAGAAATGGCACAGGCTTGTGCTCTCATACAGATCTATCCTTTAGCTCAGTGCTCACTTTAATGGTTTCCTATCATAAGCAGCAGACACAAATCAGCTTCAGGCAGAGCAGTTTGTTTTACACCTCCAGCCATATTTCAGCCCCGCAGGCAGAGTGACACTCCCTGTCCTCTCCCCTCAGCAGAGTGCCATGGTCAGGCTCTTTCCCTGCTCACAGTTAACACAGAGACCACTGACTCATAAATCTCCTCTGAGAGCAGCAGGTTGTTATGATCCAATGCAGCAATCCAGAAATGACAACTTTGTGAGATGGGATTTTTTCTGAGTAAGGGAAGGAAACTTCCTCTGTCCAAGCTCTCACAGCTCCCAGACACGATCCTCCAGAACCTCCTAGCTGGTATATCATGTTAGTAGCAGCAATCACAGCAAATGTGGTTTTGTAATGAAATTACAGCAAGAACCAATACTATGGACTTTGAAACAAAAAGAAGGGCTGTTCCTCCCCTGGGGGCAGCGCCAAGTCCAAGAGCATTTCCACTAATGAAGATAAACCCCACCTTGTCCAACGGCCCCTTCAGGCTCATGCACTCTGGAGTGCAGCTCAAGTCAAATTTCAAGGAGCTGAGCTGCACCCCTGTCTGCAAATTCAAGACAGCATTCCCCCAGCCTCCTTCCCACCACACATCAGTTGCAACAATTTCCACATGGGACACGGTCCTCAGGCCTTCACAGCGGAACTGGGAGAAGGAGAGAGGGTCACAAACCTGCTTTTCTTTTTTCTGTATTTTCATTATCATCAAATCTGGGATGAATGTTATTTCTGCAAGACACAACACAGAAAAAATTCACAATGACAAGACTGCTGAATCTGAGGCACTCCATATCTTTCTACTCACCCCTCCAGGAGGCTGAGCCAACTGTGGGGCTGCTCAGAGCAACAAAGCTGCCAGAATGAAACTCTCAGGGACAAGCTTGGGGACATCTGCTCTGCTGAGCCACAGCAAGAGCCTAACCACAGATATTGCCACAGCTCAGTGCTGCCTGAAACCCACTGGCCAAGACCAACACAGCAGCCACAGTCTCAGCAAGAAGAGGCACGTGTGGGGCTTGCACAGAACACACTGCAACTCCTCAGAGCCCCGGGCATAGCCCAGGCCCTGCTGAGAGTTTTGTCAGATGCTGCCAGCCCTGCAGCAGCAGAGGGAAGTAAACAAACCAGCCCCTGCCAAGCAGCAATGACAGCAGAAACAGACTGGAGAGGATGCAGGAACTTAACATGGGCTGCAAGCCCATGACCATGGAAGAGCTGCTATGGGGACAAAGATGGGGCAGGCAAGGACGAGATGAGCCATGTCTCCCCACAAGCAGCCCCAGGTGCAGTGCTGGGCTGGTGATGTCCCCAGTCCTGTGCCCCTGCAGCAGGGAGGACTCTGCATCAGTGGCACCCACCTTGCAGCTGACGGGCAGGATGAGCTGAGGGAGGGGTCATTTCCAACAACTCCCCCACACCAGGCCTGATCAGAAGGGCTGCAGTTGCAAGTCCAGCTCTTAGCAGCACCTTAGTGCCAGGGGCAACCAGGTCCCCACACTGTCCTCCTCCAGTGGACCAGTGAGGGGTCTGTGGCAATGCAGCACCATGGCAGCTCTCTGGGGCAAACAGAGTGTTCCCTCAGGCTCCCTGCAACTGTGGCTGAGGTCCAGCTTGGCCAGCAGAACCTTTTAGCTGGTGTCTGCACTGGCCACAGCTCCCAGGCACTGCCAGAGCAGCTATACCCAAACACAGAGGAACAGCACCCAGCACCCCCTCCCAGGCTTCATGCACTTTTAGGACCAGGCCAGATGGTGAGCTGACACGCACATGCCTAGGCCTGATTCATCTGGGAACTGGGCATAGGCTGGACATTGCCAGATGCAAGAGAAAGCTGGCCTCACTGCCTCCCTCCCACCAGGGCTGTGGTGGCAGGAGGGCCAGGAGCAGCCCCACCACACGCAGGGTCAGCATCAGAAAAAGTGTTGATCCTGGGTGGATGGGGCATTGCTGCAGCTCCCCAGGATGAACATGCTGTGACAGTCAAGAGGACAGGGTGAGGTCACAGTCTGTGCCCTCCCCACTGCAGCTCCAGCCAGGGCATGCTCAACAGAGCTGTCAGCAGTAGATGCTTTTTGGGCAGCCAATCCTCAGCAGCTGTCTGCTCCACAGTACCGACAGGTGCCAAAGAGCTCAGAAGTATTTGACAAGTGTTTTAAGACAGAAATCCCACAAACACCTGCCTCCCCTTTCCCTTCGGTACCGTGCAAACCCCACTCCATGGAACGTAAGCCAGACTTGCTGGCACAAGGGCACAGCTGGCACTGCTGCCAGCCCACAGGCCAGCCCAGTCACCTGCCCATACCCCCCCAGTCTATCCCACCCTGGCAGGAACACCAAAACCCAGCAGGTCCTACAGGTGGGCAGTGCTCAGGCCAGCATGAGGTGACCAAGTCTGCATGCTGATGCTGGCCCACGGCTCATGCCACCACACTGAAAAGAGGCAAAGGCTGCTAACTCTGATCCTGGCACAGGCCAGGCCATCCTGGCCCACACCTAAGTCAAGCTAGGTGGGAGCAAGGAAAGGCACAACATGAGCAGGAAGGAGTTTCATGGCATCTGCGAACAGGATGACACAGGACTTCTTTCTCATGACTAAGTGTCTTGGGGATGGTTTATTATCCTACATAATTTTGGGTTGGTTTTTCTTTTTTTTCTTCAGCACTGTGCCTAGACTTGCCGGCTTGTTTCATCTGCTGCTCTGCTGTGGGAAGCCAGGAACCAAGGCATGTGGCACCAGGACGCAGGAACACCCTCGTTTTCCCGCTGAGGACTGCCTCCCTGCACAGTCCAGATGTAGGGACCAGCCAGCACTGGTGAGAAACCTCGCGGAGCCTCTCCTTTGCCCTGTTCAGGAGCTGGGCTGCTGCTCCCCGGCATCCCCCCCTGTGCCCCTGCTACTGCACCGGGGTTTTCTGCTACACATTTTACCCCCACCCTGCCGGCAGGGCCCACGGTCCAGCTACAGCTGCAGAACTTCTGCTACCTCTGGGTGAGCCTGCCCTGCCGTTCCAGCTCCCGCTCAGAGGCTCCTGCTACAGCTCCTTTCATTATCCAGAGGTGCAGCGGGAGCGGCTGCTTCCCGTGAGTTTCCAAAGGAAGCCCCTTCTCCATCCCCGCCGCCAGCCCGCCCGCCATTGCCGTGTGGGGAGAGGCGGCCGAGCTGCCGCCACAGCGCCCCCTGCAGCCGTGGGGGAATCAGCGCCCCCGCCCTGCCCGGCCGGGAGCCACCAGCGCCCCTGCTGGCTGTGCCCGGAACTGCACCAACGGGGAAGGGGAGAAGGTTGATGTTGGGTTTTGGGGCATGCAGTGGGGTTCCAAAATTTCAATATCTACCATTTATTCAACTTTTTTTTTTCTTTCTTTTTCTGTGCCTTGCAGTCACCCTTACTTTTTTTTTTAATAAACAAGGCTTTTTCAGTTTCACTCCCTGGTATCCATTTCTCTCACTGGCAGAAGGAAAGGGAGTTACTGAAGCCCTTTCTCTTTAGAGGAAATGCCCATTCCAGGCCATTTTCTCCTGAAATTTGTCTCAAAACCAAGACACTAAGCCTGTCCTGTACAGCCCCTCCTGTACTGCTACAAATGTGTCCCAGGACAGCCCAGAAAACACAGGGCTAAGTCAAGCTAGAAGACACGTGCAGCTGCAGTATAGGTGCTCTCCAGAAAGGACCATGCAGAGGTTTCAGACCAAGTGGGTGCAGCAGCTCAGAACAATCCTGCTGGGCTCCAACAGTGAGCAGTCCCATCCCAAGGGTGTGCTTGGTGCCAGATGTGTAGGAGACCTGCGTTTGGTTCATTTTTCACAGTGGTCTCTGTGGTGCAGGAGGCTCCAAGGTGCTGTTTACCCCTCCTTGCCAGCAGCACAGGAGCACACTGGTCTTCCCCCACCTGCCTCAGCGTGGCTCCCAGCAGGGCCTGCCAGCACCCACCCAGGTGAGCTGCTCCTACCCCAGCTCTACTTCCCAGCTCTCCCTCACAGGTTTAGAAACACCACAGCACAGAACACGCTGCGTTGGATCGGACCCATCAGGATCATCAAGTCCAACTCCTGGCCCTGCACACGTTGCTCCAAGAATCCCATCATGTGCCTGAAAGCATTGTTCAAATACTTCTTGAAATCAGACAGGCTTGGTGCTGTGACCACTTCCCTGGGGAGCCTGTTCCAGTGCTCAATCAATTTGCTGCTGGAGTAACCCAGAAGGTGGATCTGGGGCACTCCAGCTCTTGTGGGCGCTGGCACTCTCTTCCTGCTCTCTCTTTTCTTTCCATCATCAAAAGGCTGTGAAATTCCTCAGAACCCTGGCAAGGCATGGGATGCCTTCTGTGCTCAAGGAGGTCTCCCCACTACCCTTGCCCCAAAGAATCACTCCGTGACACTGAACTTTAAGTACCTGGCACACCCCAAGGGTTTTTGCAGGCCAGCCAACCTGCTGCTCCCAGAGCCAGAGCAGAACTTACACCACCCAAACAACTTCCAGGCTGTAAGCTGAGCCCTGGCACCTAGCATTACAACTCTAAGGTGCCTGTGCATGTCTCCAGCTGATATAGCTGTGGGTTCAGCATCAGGACAGAATCCAGCAGCACAGGACTCTCCCACAACAGGAAAGCAGGACACTGGTAACATCCATCTGAAACCACTGCATCTCACCAGTGCAGCTCTGTCCACCTCCAAAGCCTGGGGAAGGGCCACCACCAGCCCAGAGAGACTGGGGGGCATCTGGTAGCCCTCTGCTCATTTCCAGCGGAGCTAAGGTCCCACATGGAGCACACAGGAGGTTTCACTGAGACCCAAGAGATGCCAGGGAAGGAGAAAGGTTCAGACATTGTCTGCAGAGCAGCAAAACTTCTGGCAAGCTAAGGTCAAGATAAATACCTTGCTAGAAGTTCCTCGTCATGGGGCTAGCCCAGGCTGGAAGTCTCTTGTTGCATGGCCCACAAGAAGCCTATCACTCAACTCTAGGTTTTCAGGGTGTTTTTGGTTTTTTTCAATAAAGAATCAAATGAAATACCATCTATTGTGCATCACACACATTGAGTGGCCTAGGCCCCAGCATGCTCACTGCCTTTTGTACAGTGTTAGCTCAGGCACCTGCAGCAGCTGAACGAGGGCTGGAGGATGCCCAAACATTTCATGGTGCAGTGAGTGGCTCAGCTCTGCTGCCTCCAGAGCCCAGGAAAGGGCTGCAGGGCCCTGCTGCCACCAGCCCTGGTGTTGTCACACAGCCCTGGCCCCTGCTCCCACGGGCTGCTGTTCCAGCACCACCCCACCTCTTCCTTCCCAGGCAGCCAGCACTCAAGCAGGGCAGGATCCCAGGCAGGCAGCACTGGGCTGCAGCAGGGGAGGACAGCCAGTGCCCAGAGGAAGCAGCTTTAGCCTTGCTTCAAAAGCCTCAGCAGCAGCAGGTAGGAGAGCAAGCACCACTTCTTCACCAGGATGGGAACAGGGAGCTGGGCTATGCCACACATCCAGTTCTCCCAAGAGTGGCTGTGAGGGACAGGGATTTTCCTGGGCTCTCCAGCAAAAAGGAGACCCAGACCCCTGCTGCCAAAGCAGCCCTCTGTCTGTAGCCCGACATTCTTCTTCCCAGGTGTATTGGTTTTGCACAGCCTGGTTTTTGGTAGCTGGGGGGCCACAGAAGCTGCTGGAAGCTCCCACCATATCTGGCAGAGCCAATCCCCAATGGATCTGAAGATGGACTTGCTGCTGGCCAAAGCTGGCCCAATTCCTGAGGTTGGTAATGCCTCTGTGATAACAGATTTAAGAAGAAAATCAAAACAAAGGCACACAGTTTTTTCTTTTAGTTCGAGAAGAGGAGAAGGTGAGAACATGTGAGGGAAACAACACGGTGACTTGACACCAAGGTCAGTGAAGGAGGAGAGGGAGGAGGTGCTCCAGGCACCAGAGCCGAGATTCCTCTGCAGGCCATGGCGAGGACCATGGTGAAGCAGCTGTGCCCCTGCAGCCCCAGGGATCCCCAGGGGATGGAGAAATCCATCCACAGCCCATGGGGAGCCACAGGGGATGGAGAAATCCATCCACAGCCCGTGGGGATCCACAGGGGATGCAGAAATCCATCCACAGCCCGTGGGGATCCACAGGGGA
>JBBMKD010000067.1:530314-546795 GCA_037834095.1 Argya squamiceps | reverse complement strand
ACCCTGTGGATGAGTGACCCACGCTGCAGCAGCTCTGGGAAGATTGTCTGCCCGTGGGAGGGACTCACACTGCAGCAGTTTTGGGCAGACTGCTGCTTGTGAGATTGGAGTCACACTGGAGAAGTTCATGGAGAACTGTCTCCCGTGGGAGGGACCTCATGGTCTCACAGGACAAGGACTCCTCTCCCTGAGCAGCAGAAGGAAACTTCAAGTGATAAACTGACCAAATCCCCATGTCCTGTTTCCCTGCACTGTCAGTGGAAAGAAGGGAGAGGGTTGAGGGAAGAAAATGTGTTTTAAGGGCTTATTTTACTTCTCATTTTCCTCCCCTGACTCTGTTAGCAATAAATTCACTTTGCAACTTTAAGTTGAGCCAGTTTTGCCCTCGAAGTGTTTCTCCCAGTCCTTATCTCAACTCATGATGAAGCCCTCATTATTTTCTTTCTCTCCTCTGCCCAGCGGTGGCAGGAGAGAGTGAGCAAATGGCTTTCATGGGTGCCTGGCATTGGGCCAAATCTTGTCAAACCATGGCACAAGGGCACCTTTGGACCAGGTTGTGGGGCAGGATGACCTGCCCACTCCTAATATTTGTTTTCTCCAGGGTGCACAACATGACTCACAAATAACTTTTCCCAGATTGAAGTCAGCATCAAGGAAGGTCTTTTGCAGTTCCCTGACTGTGGCAGGCTGCAGACCACCCTTGACTTTGAGGTGTACAAGAGGCAGCACAGAAGCCCAGCCACTAGGCAAGCAAAGCAGGGCTGGCAGCACTGGCACACAGCAATGCAGGAGGAGCAGCCCACTGGCAAGCTCTGAATGGGCATCCAGACCAGGGAAGACAAGGGCATGGGTTAAAGACATGAGACAGCAGAGCACAGAAGGGGATTTCTCCCTGACCAAAGCAGAGCAGCCACTTCTTGGCACAGACCTTTGTTTCTACTCAGACTCACACCCACAAATGGCTGTGGGGGACACAGCCAAATGCAGAGCAGCCCCCTGCACAGCTCCCACTCTGACACCAGCAGGAGGGAGCTACCAGGCCCTGTGCCTCCTCCTCTCAGAAGCCACCCAGAGGCACAAACAGCCACCTGCCCTTGGCAGGGAAGTGCCAAGGAGTCCTCGCTATGGGACATAGGACAGACTGTGTCCTGAAAGCACTCAGCTCAGGCCACAGCCAGCACGGGACAGCCAGGAACAGAATTGGGCAGAGCCCCCTCTCTCTCAAAGAGCCAAGAGGAAACATCCACAGGTCTTTCTTCTTCTGTCTGTGCCCAGCTTGAGCATATGAACCTCTACACAGATGTTACAAACACACATTCATACCCCATTGCTTTCAGAGCTGAGCTGCCTGGCACAGCAAGCAGAGCAAGAGCCAGACCAGCCCCAGAACAGGGTAGTCCCATATTCAGCAGTGGTCCCAAACCAGCAGAAACATCTTCTGCATGCTCTGGCCTCTGTTCCAGCTAATGACAGGCACAAAACAGTATCACAGCCACCATACACCCATGTACTTCCATAGAACTGAAGCCATCTTCTAGGTAAAATAAGGCTGGGATATCAGTTAGATCCAGAGGAGACAGTTTAACCTCAAGATCTGCTTAACCTGCTCAAAGGTAGGAAGGCTCTACAGAGACACCTGGACAGACTCAATCAATGTGCTGAGGACAACTGTGTCAGGTTCAGTAAGGTGAAGTGTCAGCTCCTACACTTGGGTCACAGCAACCCCCTGCAGCTCCAGGCTGGTGAAGGAGTGGCCTGAGAACCATTTGGGAGAAAGGGACCTGGGGATGTCAGCAGTGTGCCCACATGGCCAAAGAGGCTAGCAGCAAAAATAGTGTGGCCAGCAGAACTAGGGAAGTGATCAAACCCCTGTACTTGGCAGTGGTGAAACACCTCGAGTACCATGTTCAGTTTTGGGCCCCTCACTTCAAAAGGGGACAAAAGCACATTTTGGTTCTGGAGCATTGTGAATGGTCTATAAAAATGTTTTCTCAGAAGCGGCTGAGGGAGCTGGGTTTGTTCAGTCTTGAGAAACTCATCGTTCCCTCCAACTCCCTGACAGGAGGTTGTAGTGAGGTGGGAGCTGGTCTCTTTAGCTGTGCCTGCAGTGTGAGACAAGAGCAAATGGCCTTAAGTTGAGACAGGGGAGATTCAGATTAGATATAAGAAGAAAATTTTTCACCGTTAGGGTGGTCAGGAACCAGAATAAGTTGCCAGGGAGGTGGAGTCACTATGCCCAGTATTTAAGAAGGGGCTGGATCAGGCACTGGGTGATGTCGTTTAGGGGTTACAGTGGCAGTGCTGGGTCAGCCATTGGACTTGACAATCTTAAAGGTCTCTTCCAACTTTGATGATTCGATGATTCTAACCAGGATACCCACTCCAACCATGTGCAAAGTCAAGAAGAGGCCCTACAGAGCCCCTTCATGTGTCAGGAGAGAGCCCCTGGTCTCCTGTCTGCACATAGAGCTGGCCACAGAAAGGGCACCCTGAGAGGATGGCAGCACCCCAGGTCCTGACGAGGCCCTGCTCCAGCTCCCAGGCTGACATGCCATTCCAGCGTGTGGAAGGCTCCTTTAAACTGTGCTGGCAGGGGCCAGAGTCACTGTGGCCAGCTGTGACCCCAGACACTGGGGAACCTGCAGCATTTAACACACTGTACTATTCATAATGCTCAGCTGGTTGAAGCATGGTGTTAATAATGCCAAGGCTATGGGTCTGATCCCCAAAGATCAGACGGGCCATTCATTTAAGGGCTGAACTCAATGATCTGTGTGGGTTCCTTCCAGCTCAGAATATTCTGTGATTCTGTGATAATCCTGTGGAGCAAGCACCTCTTCCTATCATCTCCTAGGGGACAAGCTGGACAGAAGGAAAGGGACACAATCACATCTGCCAGGTGCTGTGGTCTGCTTTTGCCTGCTGCATCCAGAGCATCCTGCCTGGCCTCAGCACCAGGAACTTGTCCATCATCCTAAAGGGAAGCATACCACCTGCAAGGAACACCACCACACTGCTGTGGGGATATATATGAACAGAGAACCCCACTTAACAAGCTATTTCCATACTAATTAAGAATTTGCAGATGAAAGAGACACTCTAATCTCAAATGAGACAGCTCAATTTTCTAAATAAGCTTATGGTTTTCATAGGGAGATGTTGTCACTAGCACATCATGCAAGTGCTGCAGGTTTATCACCACAGTCACAAGTGGAGAGTTCTCATTCTCCGTGCTCAAGTTTTTATGCCTTTTTACACCTTTTAACTAATGCATGCCCCACCCCCAAGCTGCGGCCTGAAACCCCTGCCCCAGGCAGGCATCAAGCACCTTCAGCAGCCCAGGACAAGTCCTCGTGAGGTCATGGCACAACCTCCTCAGCAAGGCCCTGAGGCAGGCACACAGCACACGGTGAGCACACCAACGGGGCAGACGCTGGCAGGCTGACCAGGCACTAGGAACTGTCTTGCTGCATTTCAAGAGTGTCCTGGGTTGATGGTGCCTCCTATCCCAATCGTGCAACTCTGTCCTTGTGTGCAACACTGTTATATCTGACAGCCCCCCCGCCCTCGGTGGGGTGACTAGTCCTTGAGGCTTGCTTTTGCGGCTGGCTTGCTTTTGCTACCGGTTTTCAGCTACTGATTTCTGCTCTGCTGCAGGCTTTTCTGCTCTTGCTCCTGGCTTGCTTTTGCTGTGAGCTTCTCGCTTTGCTGCTGGCCCATTTTTCCTTTTTTTCTCTGCCTCTTCTTCTTTCCCCCCCCCGCTTCCCTGAAGATCATCGAACCGGCTCCGGACCTGACCTGGAAACATCTGGGGATCTCCGGGGCCCACAAGAGAAGCTCTGCGCCCTCCCTGCACAGCAACGGCCTGAGTATCATCTGGGGCTATTTTCTTTTCATTGTGTGGGGGAGTGTTTTTGTTTATT
This sequence comes from Argya squamiceps, assembly GCA_037834095.1. Classification (NCBI taxonomy): domain Eukaryota; kingdom Metazoa; phylum Chordata; class Aves; order Passeriformes; family Leiothrichidae; genus Argya; species Argya squamiceps. Next base: position 542,872 of record JBBMKD010000067.1, on the reverse strand, counting down.
TGTCAATAAACAAGTTTTTTCCACTTTTCCTCCGAGGAATTCCTTCCCAAACCCAGAGCTGGGGGGAGGGGTGGTGGAGGTTTGTTTTCTGGGGGCCTCCTTCTGGAGATCTTCCCTTAATTTGTCCTAAACCAGGACAAAGAGAAGAGCAGAGCAGTGCTGAAAGATGTGCTTTGTCCCTCTCCATGAGCAGCCCAAGTTGCTGTGGCACAGCCTCTACACAGCATCTGCTGATAGCAATGATGTTTTCAGTTACACAATTTGAGGCACATCAGGTTACTATTCTCCTCCCTTGGATTTATCTTTATTCTTCTGAAAGTACAAGCCATTCCTACACCAGACTGAGTCCACCATGCCATTATTTCCTTTTGCTCTTGCCTGGGCTCCTCCAGGAGTTGCAGCATCCGTGCAGAAGCCAAGAACATTATCAGAAATTCCACAACTGAGCCAACACCAATCCAAGGCTAAGCACTGACCATGTGTTCTCCCTCTCCTACCAGCCTTCCCATATGAGTGGCCAAAGTCTCCTCTGCAGCTGGAGGACAGATTTTCCCAGTTCAAAGGCTGAGGCTCACTAACATATGCTCCCAATATCCTGTAGACATGCAGCATACTCCAGCCATGCAGCCCCAACACCAGTACCACGAGCACCCTGTGAAAGCAACCACAGCTCCCTGTGAGGAGCCATCTCCTATATCTCATTTGTACATCCAGCACATGTCCTGCAGAGTGGTTCACTTCTGTTTTCCCTCAGAAATGGGAGATCTTCTCAATATGATCTTCAGAGGAAAAGGGGCACTGAAAATGAGCTGACAGCAAAGGCACAGAGAAGCCACAGTGGCTCTGACTAGTCAGCCTGCAAATGGACAACATCTCCAGGGCTTGAGAAGAACTTTTAACAGGCACTGCAGAATCACACTTGCCAAGTCTGGAAGAGGAGGTCAACATATGAAGAAAAAGGAATAAAGCTCTAGAGTGGTAACAGGAATAAAAGGGATATATACCCAAAGGCATGTGCAAACTACTCCTTTCATCCTGGCTTAGCCACAGTGCTTGCAGGGCATCCAAGCTGGAGCCTTGGGAGTGCAGAGCCCTGGTCAGGGTGTGCTGCACCCCTGCATGACATTAACCCATCCACATCAGCTGAGACAAAGGAACATACCATTTGGAAGCCACAGCACATGGGAGGTAGCACTGCCTTTTGGAACTGTCACAGAGAGCTGTGAGCAACCCCAATGATTGGCCAGGACAAAGCCATCACAGCTGGGCCACTGCTGAGGATGCTTTTCAAGATCATACCTGACAGAAAGACAGCCTGCCATTGCCTATATCCTGCTGCATGCCAGGAGAGGTGGATGCTGGCTTGAAAGCCAAAGTGCCATTCCAGACTTTCCACCATACATGTCTCTACATCAAAGTATCCAATTTCCTGTTTGCTCAACACCACCTGCTGAGAATCCAGCTCGGAGCAAACAAAACACACACTTGTGCACTCACCCTCAAGTGCAACTGACTGATGCATGTGCTGGGCAACATCAGCACAGCACCAAGGACTCCATTTGTACTTCAACTCGTGCTCCAACAGCCACCCAGCAGAATGAGAGCCCTCAGGTGAAGCCAAGCCAAGAGATGCTCTGAGCACCCTTCTGCACATGGTGGGAGCAGGTATCAAGTGTATGGCACCCAAGGAGTAGCTGGATTCAGTTTGAAGCACAACAAACAGGTGCTAATACACACTCCAAGTGCAGGATCCTGGCAAGCAGGACTCATGTTGGTAGGACTCATTGCTCCTACAGGGTCCTACTCTGCCCTGACACCTGCAGCATCTTGCTGTCACTGTCCTGAGTAGCCCACAGGTTCCTTCAGCAACCCACAACAGTGTACTCTTCTGCAAACACAGCCTCACACATGCCAGGCAAGGATTTTACAGCTACACAGGCAACACAAAGCTATGAAGCATGGAAGTGAAACAAGAGGTGCTCAGACAACACCTTGACAGCATCAAACCTCCTCAAAGAGGCCAGCTCACATGGGCTGCAGCTCTCCTCACACCTTCCTCTATTGTTCTAAACCACTATGTTCTCTTGAAATTCGCTGCCCAGGTGACACCCCAGCCTCAGTTCATGATTCTTCCACTCAGACATCTTCCAACAGCCAAGCTATGGCACCATTCAACACCAAAGCCCCTGCTGGGGTTGTCCATATGACACACAGCACAGCCCTGCTCCTCCGTGCTTCACAGAGCTTCCTCTCCCAGCTCTGTCCTGAGCTCCCATGAGGGACAGTGCTGGAACAGGAGGCCTGGCTTTCTGCATCTACCTTGCTTCTATCTTCATATTATTTTGTATTTTTATTTCTGTCCTGTATAGGGAGCTAAAAAGAGCAGACAGGCAGCCCCACGGTGCAAAAGCAGGTGGAATGCTGCATGTGATGGAGCCCAGCTCTCCTGCTGCTCTGCATACTGGGGGTTGTGCTTTTGGGAGGTCAGAGAGGGCTGAAGGTGGAAGAAACACAACACTCGCCCTTTCTGCATTCAATCCTCAGGAAAAGCCAAAACAAAACTCTGCTTGGAGTGATCAGCAACTCCACAGCACATTCAGGGCTTGCAAGGGCTGGCATGACTGAGCCAAGGGGGAAATTCAGGAGGCTGGGGAAGGCTCAGAGTAACTGGTACCCTAAGGAGGAGCTCCTTGCAGGATCAGTTTGTCCAGCATGAGGGATGCTGGGACACACTGCACCTCACTTCAGAGCACACTGCTAAGAGGAGGTACCCAGCACCACCAAGAACAGCTTCCAGACTCTTTTCTCCAATTGTGCTCTCCCCATGAGAAAGTATCCCTGGCTTTTTAAAAAGCCTCTGGAAGCACATCCCACACTGCCCGCCCAGAGCAAGGACCAGCCCAGGAGAACATTTCCCAGCCCCTCTGTGAGTCTGACTAGGCAGCAGAGTTATCACAGCATCAGGCTGACCCAGCACACTTTGTTCTCAGATCCACAGGCGCCCCAAGAGCAGAACATGTCCAAAATATCACTGTCACCACCTGATCTGAGAAGTTCTTGGGCCCCAGCAGGCTGGGTGAGATGCATCTGTGGCAGCACCCTCCAAGCAGGGCCCAGGGCCCCCATGTGCACCCACCCAGGCGTGTCCCATATGATCACTGTCATTGCATGTGAGCTCCACAGAGAAATCCCCAGTGCCACTCTGACTATGAACCTGCAGGAAACATTGGAAAGTCACAGTGCTGGAAGTAGGAAATCTAAAACAAACTGCCACAGGACACCAAGGAATTCCTAGTATGTGGTTTGCAAAAATAGTTACAATGCTAGCATGCCTGCAGCTTGTCACAGCACGGAAAAAACAGCTCTTCAGGGTCCTGCTTGATGCACAAACAGATCTCAGAGAACCTCAGACACATCCCACAGCAGTCTCAAATCCACAACTCAAAAAAATCCCCTGATTTCATGTGATACGCATATTCTTGGCCAGGTTTTGAAACTCTAAGACAACAGAATCTCAAACAGAGCTCGTTAATATTAATTATATTTACATACAGCATAGCTAGCAGCCTGTAACCACAGCAAGTAGCATTCATTGTTTTGCTGCTTCAATCTGGCTGGGAAGATGCTGCAACACACCCCTCCTCACCTGCAGGCTGAGAGCAACCAGAAGGAAATCCTGAAGGATCAGCTCCAGCTGCACAAAGCTCCCAGACAAACAGTAATGTGTCAGCCCAACAACTCTGCACCCAAAACTGCCAGTGTTTAAATTACTGCAGAAGAATAAATAATTTCTAACATTGTCTTGAGTTCAATACAAAATGTATTATATTTCCCATCTGTTAAAACCATGTGGGGAGGTGTTTCTTTCCTCATAGCTCTGGGGGAGAGGGGGCAGGTGCCTTCTGTCAATGGGCAGCTGTTAAAACCAGGTGGGGCAGCCTTCTTTACCTCCTCCACCACCCATCCTCCCTCCAGGGGATCTCTGCTGTTAATGGGCCACTAAGGCTGAAATCATTACACATCACCCCACTGTGAGATGCTCCACCCAGCAGGAGGAGCCAAGCATTCCTACCTGGATAAAAACTGAGTCAGATAAACAGGACAGCCTGCTTTCCACTCCCAGAGAAGACTGGACCCATGTCAGTACCACTGGACTCTTCTAGAGGATCACCTCTACTCCAACAGAACCACATCTGTCACTCCAGGGGGACTTACTCTGGACTGCCTCCAACACCCTGACCAACAGGGTGACAAGTTGTATTCTAACTCTGTCAGTGTTGCTAGGAATTTTTTTTGTTTGCTTGTTTTTTTGTTGGTTTTTTTCTACTACATCTGTATTTTTTTATACTCCTAGTAAAGAACTCTTATTCCTATTCCCCTATCTTTGCCTGAAAGCCCCCTTAATTGCAAAATTATAATAATTTAGAGGGAGGGGGTTTACATTCTCCTTTCCAGGGGAAGCTCCAGCTTTCCCTGGCAGACACCTGTCTTTCTAAACCAAGACCAATATTTATCACCTTGTGTGACAATGACAGTGAGCTCTGTGTGAAGCTTGCCCAGATCCAGACCATTTTGGGAATGGCACCACAAGTGAGCCTGCACAGGTGGGGATGCAGACTGCACTGAGGGCTGCTAAGGGAGCTCCTCCCAGAGCCCAGCCTGGTCCCCCAGCCCAGGAGCCTACCCAGGCCAGCTGTTAGCTCTGAGAATAGCTCAGATCAGCTGCAGGGAATCAGAAAATTGCCCTGGGGATATGAAATACCAACTATTTTCAGTTTTCTGGGGGCACAGTTGGGCCAGGGGAGGCAAGGTGCTGGCCACCCAGCCTGGGAGGAGGACGGCTTGACAGTTTGTTATACCCTCTTTATTGTTGCTTATCCCAAGGAAAGGGAAAGCTTTCCAAGAGGGTTTAAACCTCAGACTTGCTTTTTTAAAACCATTTTTCAGACTGCAGTTTTTATAGGAAAATATGAAATACGTAAATTTTCCACCCGAGGCTCAATCCTGACATTTCCTACCCCTCCTTGCAGAGCAGCAGGGAGCAGGTGCAGCCCCAGGGGCCAAAGCTCCAAGGGGCAGCCTGGACTGGAGTTCATACCCCTCATCACAGGCACTCAGCAGCCTGCTTTTGGCTCCTTTTCCATCAAATCTTCGTAGGGTACCTTTAAAAGCCACATGATATCCCTAAAAACTGTTTTACAGGCTGAAGAACTATTTGTCTCCATAAAGAAGTTCCTTTCTGGCAGCATGAGATGTCAGTTCCAGACACTACTGCCTCCACACCAGGGCAGCAGCAGAAGCATCTGTTGCCCACCTCTCAAAGCAGCACCTCTCTCTCTCTCTCTTTCCAGAAGCCTGATGTCTGGGGTGCTCATGGACTTTGCTGTGTTTCAACCACACCATCTCACAAGGATATTTAAAGGACCACCTGGAAACACTCATAATGAAAATACCATAGTGAAGGTCTAACAAGCACTATTAACTAAACTTCTGTAGGTGGCTGTTCCACAGGAAAAAACCTGCACCCTAGTAGCAATGCCATAATCCAGATCTGAAACTTGGATGCAGAACTGGGAAGAGCAGCCAGTCTGTGCTGACATCCTTCACCAGCCCTCCCGAGAAAGGCACGGCTGCCTGTGGGACTGACAGGGGCCAGAACAGGCATTCTTGGGCTCCAGGCAGTGGCCTGAAGCCTGTGGGAAAGCCAAGGGCAGAACTCCCTCAGTCTGGCCTGGGAAATCACAGAGAGGAAGCCAAAACAATCCTTGTAGATACCGTCCTCCTGACACCTGGTGTTTTTCTAACTTCTTGTTTACTTGTAAGAAGATGGGCAAGAGGTGTTGCTCTAAATGACCAATCATACTCACTGTACCAAAACACTGGATAAAAAGAATCTGTCTTTCAATAAACTTTCCTATAATATCCTCCAAAAAAATCCAAGTTGCACATATCGTTACTCAGCCGTCCTGAATTGTACCCACAGGCTGCCTGGCATCCCTGGGGGGCAAATGAGAAGAAAGGGGAAAAGTAAGTTAATGTTGCCCAATCCCTGTCTGTCTGACTTTGAAACAGCAGTTTTCTGACTTAAAAAAAAAATCCAGAAATATGCACATAAAATTTTAAGGAACCTCAGCTGAACCCTGTTCTGCATCACTGGGAACCCTGGGGAACTGGTCCTCCATGTGCAGAACAGCTGTGGGAGTGGGGTCTAACAGCACCACCAGGGCACAGAACACCTGGCCTGGGAGAAGCCTCCCCTGCCCAGCCTCAGCTGGGCTTCAGATGTGAAATTAAGATTAGGGCTGATAGAAAGCCAAAATTCATAGCTTGAGAGGGGTCAGAAAGGACCCACTAGATGAAAGAAGGGGCTGCTAAAGACCTGAGTTTGCAGACACCTTCCTGAAGAATGACGTTGGCAATAAGATTAGAGTTGGGATAATGCTGAGACAAACAAAGTCCAGAGCTGGAGCTAGAGTGGGGCTGGAGAAGTACAAGGCAGCTTCCAAGAATGCTGGGCTGGGAGGAAACACTGGTCCAGGCAATTGTTAGAAAAATTCTCTACAGCTTCTCAGGAAAATCAGGGCTATGGCTGAGAAAAAGAAAACACAGAGGTGCTGAGGCAGCAGAGCTCACCTGAGCAAAGAAATAACTGCATGAGGCCTCAGCTGGGAAAAAGCCTCCATTAGGAACAAGGCTGGGGAGCTTAGCTAAGGCTCTGCTGGAAAACCAGCATCGGGGTCCAGAGTCTAGCACTCGTGGGGCTGGAAAGGGATGGCAAAAGGTAAAGAGGCTGGACTGGGAAATGGTTTGGAAGCTTCCCTACAGTTCAGCTGGAAAACAGCTCAGGTCAGGGTCTGGACACAAAGGAAAGGTTACACCACACCTGGGGAGAGGGGCTGCCAAGAGACCCATGTTAAACACCTTTTGCCAGGAAATAAATGGCTGCAGGCCCTTCCTCATATCCCTTCCTCACAGTCCACAGGCAAACACGGGGTCAAGCTCAGAAGCAGAATGCCTGGTGTTACTGCTGGAGCAAGCCTGGAAAGAGGCTGCCAAAGACAAGTGAGAGCAGCCCAGAGCCCAGGATGAGCGAAAGCTCTGGTGTGAGCCGTGGGTTAGGGGTCTTCCCTGCAGCTCTTCACAAAAAATAAAGAGGCTTGAGTGAAAGCCAGAGCTTACAGCTGAGCCAGGGCTACAAAAGCAAGCAGGAGCTGGCAGGACAGCTGGGCTGGGTCAGTTTTCATCCAGACAATGGTTATGCAGCCTTTTCAACTGCTCTGTGGAAATGAGTGCTAGTGCCAGGATTAGGGTTAGGGCTGTGAGAGGGACAAAGCCTAAAGCTGCACTTGGACTGTGGCAGGAAAAGGGCTGCCAAGATACATGGGCTGGAAGAACTCAATCTGGCTTTCCACCTCTAAGGCTCAGATAGAAAGCAAGAACAGAAAGCTAAGGCTGACAAAGTGAAAGCTTAGAGCTGCATTTGAAACAGGGTTAGAAATGGTATGCCAAAAATTATTTTAGTTTGTCAAGAGCCCTTGTCTAGGAACCACCTTTTATACAGCAGTTCTTTTCAAAAGATTCAGGTATAAAACTAGATTCCGAGTAACACTGACAGACACAAGAAGCTTTGACATACAGCTGAAACATGGATGGCAATGGGCTGTCAAAGCAAAGTGAGGGCCGGCAAAGACTGGGACTTAGGGAAACCTTTGGTCTGGAAAATGGCTCAGCAGCCTTCTCTAGAGTTTCCCCAGAAAGGAAGAGCTAGGGTTGAGAGAAAGCCTGGAGCTGCAGGCAGAGCTGGGAGGGGGCCAGCAGAAGGAAATGGTAGGAGACCCATGCTGGAAAAAGTTTCAGGTCTGTCTACCTGTCTTCAGGGCTATGTCCACCCATTCTCAGGAAAAGGAAGGCTAGAGACATGACTGAAGGATGAGAACTGCTGTTGGAGCAGAGCTAGAAAGCAGTTGCCAAACGCTTGGGATGGGAGAAATTTTTATCTGTGCAATGCCTGGGGGTCCATGTCTCAGGCTCAGGAGGAGAACGAGGACAAGGTCTCAGAAAAATACATTTCTCCATTTAAGGCAACACAAAGCCTGTGGTGGTGTATCTTGGTTTGAAAGTATCTGCCAAGGAAGGGTGGAACTTCCCCTGGAATGGAGAATATGACCCCCTTTCCCTTCAAATTATTATAACTTTGAAATTACAGGGCTTTCAGGCAAAGATATAGGAAAAGGAATAGCAGTTCTTTACGTGTGTGTGTGTAACAAGGCAAACAAACACCAACCCCAGCAGCGACAACAACCAGAGCAGAGACCCAGTCCCAGCCTTGCCCGGCCGCGGGCACCTTCCCCGTTGGTGCAGTCCCGGGCACAGCCAGCAGGGGCGCTGGTGGCTCCCGGCCGGGCAGGGCGGGGGCGCTGATTCCCCCGCGGCTGCAGGGGGCGCTGTGGCGGCAGCTCGGCTGTCTCTCTCCGTGGTTAATGGAGACTCAGGTGGTGAGAGAGAGAGAGAAAATGACTCCCTTGTGAAACTCATGGGGGCAGCCAGTCTCGGTGCCACTCCAGGTGGCAGGCTGGACTGTAGCAATAGCCTCAGAACAGCAGGCTGGAACAGCAGATGTAAGAACACTTGGGGTGGAAAACTCTGTTGATTTGGTACAGCCTGGTTTTTGGTAACAAGGGAGGGTCACAAAAGTAGCTTCTGTGAGAAGCTGCTAGAAGCTTCCACCATGTCCAACAGAGCCAATCTCTGATGTCTCTGAAGATGGACATGCTGCTGGGCCGATTAGAGAGGTTGGTCATGCCTCTGTGATGTGTTTAAGAAGGAAATCAAAACAGGGCACAGACAGTTTTTTCCATGGCCCGCATTGAGCCTTGCCTGCCTGGCTCCCCTAGCCAGCCGTGCTGCAGGCAGAAGGGCAGGAGTGGTGGCAGCGGCTTCTCCTTCGCAGCTCCCCACATGGAGACAGGTGTTAAATAGCGCCAGCACCACCGCAGCTGGCACTGCCCACCCAGAAACATGGCAAACAACTCCCCAGTGCAGACCCTAGAGGAGATCAACCTCTCACCACTGTGAAATGGTGCAGGAATCTTTGAATTAGTGGAATCTGTTGGCAATGGTATCTATGAGCAGCAGTTTTTCTTCTAGTCAGGGAAGAGGAGAAGTGAGGACAGGAAAGAGAATAATATGGTGGCACCAAGGTCAGTGGAAAAGAAAGAGGGGGAGGAAATGCTCCAAGAATCAGAGCCAAAATACCTCTGCAAGCTGTGGTGAAGACTATGGAGAGACAAACTGTCATCCTGTAATGCATGAAGTCCACAGGGAATGTGGAGATCCACTCACAGCCTGTGGGAAAAGTGCTCACGCTAGAGCAGGTGGATGCCAGAGAAAGCTGTGACCCTGTGGGAGACCCGAATAAAGAGAGGGGGTTCTTGCTTCCAAACTAGAGCAGCCTATCATTAAAAGACTACACCCTGTGGACGAGTGACCCTCCCCACAACAGTTTTGGGAAAACTGTTTGCATGTGAGAGGGATCTCACAGCATAGCAGGGGAGCGAACAGAAAAAGATCCGGGGTGAGGAACTGCCCAAAACCCCCATGCCCTATCTCTCTGCACTGTCAGTGGGAAGGAAAGAAGGGCTGGGGGGATAAAGGTGTTTAAAGGCTTAATGTACTTCTCATTATTCTCCTCTGACTCTGTTAATAATAAATTTATACCTTTAAATTTGAACCTGTTTTGCCCTTAGAGTGTTTTTTCTTCCAGTCCTTAACTCAACTCATGAGCCCTTCATTAATTTTTTTCCCTCTCCTCTGCCCAACTGTAGTAGGAGAGGCTAAATAAACAACTTTCCTGAGTGCCTGGCATTTGGCCAGTGTCAAATCACGACACACCTCCTCCCATTCTCCCGATAGGAGCATGTCCTTCACATACTTCAATAACCTCATTCCTAAGGATAGAATAAATTAACCTCTTCTCCCTCTTTTTCTGACTCAAATGTAAAACAATACTGCTTACTCTGTTCTGTAAGTGGGTATCCCCAGAAAGCATTCCTTAGCAGTGTGAGCAGGGAACCCAACTCAAGATGGTACAAGGATCTGGGATGGTGGAGTGCCTGGGTTTAATCGCCTACTCTGAGGTCCTGCACCATAACTGGCAGGATAGGAGTGTTATAGGGAGACACACAGCTTCAAAAGACCTGCCTTTAGCTCAACAACAGGCTGCAACCCCTTCTTTCCTTCCTTTAAAAGAGGGTATTGGTTTTTAGACACCAGTTGTCCGGGTCGCCTCAGAGTAATCTGTAGCGGCCCCACATCCAGTTTTCCATGTTCCAACACTACTAGCCTCCCCATCACCCCTTCCAACACCAACTCGCATTCCCAACTCCAGTCATCAAATCCCCTCCTAGAAAACCACAGTCACAACTAGGAATAATCAGAAACTCATGCTTTTCAAACCCATCTCACACATTTAGCAAACTCTCATAAGTGTCCCCATATTACTTTTATTTGCCAACAAAACTCAACACACACAGAAGCAATTCACAAATACACACACACTCATTCTCCAGAAATGGTTGAAAAAACCGCATCTGCTCATCTTTCCCACTTAAGAAAAGAACATTTGAACAATTATTCCCCCTTTGGCATAAAATTCAAATTAGATAGAGAAGTACTAGGGAACGCACTTCTCAGTTCAACAAGGGCACAGCAGCGTTGTGAGCCCCTGGTACCAGAGCAGATCCTGACACCCTTAACAATCATATACCTGAGGTGCCTTTTTAACCAATTCCTGCAAGGGCCCACTTGGCCACTTCTCCAGTTCCTGCTCTCACTGCCTGTGGGCTCTCACACTTCCACAGTTGCTGAATTCTCTACAAAATCACTTGCCTCCCCAGTGACCCAAAGGCCATCCCTTGGTCACCATACAGGGGGGAAAGGGGGTATGGAGAGAATAGAGGACATCCAAAACCAAATCACAATAACGTTACTATACATCAGTAAAACTTCTCTTAACATACACATAATATTCTTCCCTTAATTGTGAGAGCCAACCATCACGTTACCTACCTGTAACACTTTTGACCCATTGCTGGGCAGTGCCAAGCAGGGCCTGGCTCCTGCCTCTTGGCACTCTGTCTTTAGATATTCACCCAGCACAGCAACAGCAAGTGCTCATGCAGAGCTTCTGGGGCAGCTCGGTCTGAGGAGAAAGGGCCCTACAAAAAGGATCACAAGGCAAAGACATCATTGTCCTTCACACGAGGTGAAACCCAAGCTGCCTCCAATGGGATGTGTCCCTCCACTTGCCCGACAGCAAAGCTTGCTGTACAAGACAAAAATGCTGGCTACTCCTCGCCTCCCGAGCTCAGATTCTGTAGAAGGCAAGAGGATGGGACAGGTTACAGCAGAGAAAATGTGCAGATGCAGTTTGGCGTGGTTTGGAGGAAGCAAAAGCAAGCCCTTAGGAGTAAAATCTTTATTGACGGAACAAGGGTGTGAGGTTTGCCATCTAGTAGAAGCCCTACAGTTCTCCTGCCACACACCTCGCTCACCTCAGACAAACGTTGGGTGCACTGATCTGCGCCGTGCCCCAGCCTGGGCAGGGGGCTTTGGACCCTCCGGAGGGAGGGACTGTTGGGAAAAACTTGGGTCCACGGAGGGGAGAGTGTTCTCAGCAGCACAGCTCTCCTGTCCACCTTGGGATGTGGCTGGATTTGGGACAGGTTCCTGAAAATTCTGTCTGGGGGGTCTGGGGGTTGGTGGAGGCCCATGCTGACCAATCTGGTCCAACAGAGGCAGAACGATCCGATTTGCCATGGTCCTTATGTCCAAAGTGTTGCCTGAGGTTGCTTGATTCCTTCCTCTCTGCAAGCTCTCCTTCACCATTGCAGGATTCTTGGTCTCCACGGTTTTGGCATAGCCAGTCCCTTCTGCTTGGAGCTGTTGTCCTAAGGCAGGCAGCTTTACTTCTGTGCTTGCTTCCTGGCTCTGTTCTTCAGATGCTTCAGGGAATCCTGGCTGCATCTGTCTGTCAGAGACCTTACCCTTGGCAAGCTTCAGGATTTCAGTGCACTTGCAGCTGGAGTCTCCTTCAAACTGAGAAGCTATCATGGATTTCAAGAGGCAGCGAACATTCTTAACGACTTGTCTGGTGAGTTTGTCAAGGCAAGCATGTAAATGTGCTCTGTCTGTTTCAGCATCTTTGGATTTATCCACTCGAATGGCTCTTCCATTAACAGGTTTCTCCTTCTGCCTGGCTGCCCTCCCTGGCTCAGAAGCTTTGGACTCCAGACGATTTGCCAAGATCTCCAACACTTTCACTATAAGCTCTTTGGCCAGCATTTCCATTTCTTGACAATGGTCTAGAGGTGTCTCTGTTTTCACACAGCCACTAAAAACTATTCCTCTGATCCTCCGGGCAGCCATCCTTAAAAAGCTGACATAGTGATCCCGAGGGACCCTGAGCCTCCCAAAGACTTCGTGCACAACAGTTTCAACCAGCTCTTGGAGTTTCTCGGCTTCTGCTGCAGTCAGTTGCTCAAAGACAGCTTTAAAGAG
>JBBMKD010000067.1:512092-530214 GCA_037834095.1 Argya squamiceps | reverse complement strand
TCGGGTGTTGAAAGGTCCCAGTTCAACAGCTGCTCTCGCGAGCAGAAGCTCACCCACGGTAAGCAGAAAGCAGTGCAGGACAGAACTCCGCAGTGGCAGCGAATTCTCCCCACAGCAGCAGCCTGCCCATCTCACCTCTGATCCCAAGGACGAGAGTGAGCGAGGAGCTGAGCCCAGCCCCTCACCCAAAAATCTTGTGGTATCTCTGCCTTTCCCAAGAGAAATCCCTACAGCCAGCTGCACCTCGCCCCCCATCTTGGACACTTCTTTTGTCTCTCCTAAGTATCCTCGTTATCATCTCTTAGGCAACAAAGGAGAAAATTCCCTAAGAGAGGGGAAAAAAAGAAAATCCTAACCTCCAACATGGTGCCAGGCTCTTGCCCCCCTTCATTCAGGTGCAAGGGCAATAGAGTACAGCAACAGACAGAAGTTTTAAAAATCAAATGTTTGTTTTCAGAGGCTGATGGTGTGCTGAGGCTGGCTGAATTTTTACAAGGACAGGTAAAAGATAAAAAATCTGTAACCTCTTTCTCAAAAACAACACCCATTCTTGCTGAAACCTTAAAAAAGAGCCAGCCCGAGGCACTGCACAGATTTGCACTGCAAAACAGTGAGAGCTAGACAAGGATTATTCCAGCTGCACAGAGGAGCTTCATCATAAAGTGCATCAGCACCACCTAAAATTGAATTATATTAAAACACATCTTGCAGAAAGGAGGTGTAATTAGACGGGCTCACAAATCCAACAGTCTCCACAGCCAGCAAGCTAAAAACAGCATGTGTTAACAGGCAAAGAGGACAGTGCCCACAGGTTATGTATTCCAAGAGCAGGAAAGGGGATGCATCTGCACCATTCAAGCTGCTCTCAGTCTACGTTCTACTTGCCTTTTAGGAGACTCTGGGCTGGTGGTCTCTCACATCTCAAATTCCATCTGATTTTTGCAGTGCATCCCCAAAAAAGGCTACATCCCCAATGTAACTCCATTGAACACCAAAATATCTGACAAAAAGGTGAGGGTCAGTCAAACAGGACCAGTTCTCAGGGTTCCAACAGGATGACCACTTTGGAGGAAATGATGCAGAGGGATGGAGCTTGGATTCAGTGGTTGGGCCCCTTGTGACAAGAAAGGCCTTCAGGGAACACACCCAGAGAAGAGCAGCAGAGCTGGGGAAGGATCTGGAGCACAAGTCTGATGAGGAATGGCTGAGGAAGCTGGGGGAGATCAGCTTGGAGAAATGCTGCCTGACATGAGTGTAGAGCCAGGTGGACTCTTCTACCAAGTAGTAGGATATGAACAAATGGCCCCAAGTTGCACCAGGGAAAGTTTAGGTTAGAGATTAAGGAAAAATTCTTCACCAAAAGGGTTGTCAAGCACTAGCAGGGGCTGCCCAGGGCAGTGCTGGAGTCACCATCCCTGGAGGTATTTAGAAGATAAGTGGCTTTAGCACCTGGGGACATGTTTACAGTTGGGCTTAATGATCTTAAGGGCCTTTTCCAAACTGCTTTGATTCTGTGATTCACAGGAAACTGTTAAACAGCCTCCAAAACCAGTAAGCCACAAGGCAAAGTCAGGGGTTACCCCATCTTTCCCCTAGAGACACATCCAGATTTGTCTCAGCCTTTCCCTCTCTCCAAAATCTGGACGTGCTCCCAAGATTCCCACAGAGCCACTGGCAAGGACTGGGCCCACAGATGAGTTCAAACACACAAAATTCAATCTCTGAGTGCAATCTCTGGCATTCTCCCATTGCAGACTTCCACCAATATCCCTTCAAGCATTCTTTGTCTCAAGATGTTCCCACAGCCCCTCAGTCACGGACACATCAAGGCACTTCAGAAAGGAAGTTTTATTCATAGCTTTCATCCAAAGAGCAACTTTCATTTCCTGAAGGGAAATCTCATCTGCAGCATGGTGAGGAAGGTGGGAGTCAGCAGCTCTGAATGCAGTCCTAATTTTGTTTTGCCTTTACTTCCAGGGTCTGTATTAACTTCAAGCTCTGTCCTCCCTTCTCTTCTCTGGTAGTTCAGGTGCTCCCAGGTCCCCCAGCACAGAGCACAGGTGTACATGTCCCCATGCCTTGGCTGCAGCTCAGAAGCTCCCCCAGGCCAGCTCAGCCCCAGAGCTGCCCTGAAACAACATGAGCACAGCCCTGTCTGTCCCCCCAGTCATGTCCACAGGCTTGTCACCAGCAGGCAAAAGGGCCACACACCCAGACAAGGCAGAGGCCTCAGCATCTGCAGAAACTAATGGCATTTACCTGAGAACACACCTTATTCAGCACAGCATCAGATTTTTTTACTTTATTAGAGCACATTCCTGCAGCACAGTGCCATGTTCAGTTGCCTGGAAGAGGTAGGTGACAGGCTTTTTCAAAGGGGAAAAAGCACCAATTTTATCTGTGGAAATAGGCTGCAGCTAGGAAATAATGCAGTTAAAACAAAAATCAACACCCCAGGTTCTTACTGATCCCCTTCAGAAAGGCAAATAAAAAGGAGCATGTGGCTTTCTCTAAGCACAACACGATCTGGGATTCAAAAAGAAGCAAAGCTCACAAGCCCTCACAAGCCTGGAAGGACAAGGGGCATCAGGCCTGTGTGGGCATGGCCACCTATGTGCCAAAAACACTGGTGATAACCCGTTTGGAAAACCTGCATTTTCTTTGCCCTTGCTAAATAGGAATTTTGCACTCAAGTCCCTCCAAAGCTGCTGCAGCAAGGAGCAGAACCAAGAAAAAGCCTTAGACACTGCAAACTTGTAAGCAGAGACACACCACTACACAGAACCCCAGAATGGTTGGAATTCAAAAGGGATCTCTTGAGATCATCATGTCCAAGTCCTCTGACAAAGCAGGTTTCACCTCGAGCAGGTCTCACAGGATTGTGTCCAGGGAGGTTTTGAGTATCTCCAGAGGAGACTCCACTCAGTACACTTCAATTCCTCTTTTCAACCCATACCTGTGGCAGACATTCAATGTGAGAGCCCCTGACCCCCTGAAGCCCAGCAAGCTGGGTCCAGTGGGATGACACTGCTGAGGTGACAAGGTCCTCCAGCAGATACTTTTCCTGGACAGTAAGGGCACACTGCCAGCCAGGACCACATAATGACACTACAGACACACAACACTCCACAAACACAGACTGGGATCCATGCCTCTGCTGCCCACCCTGAGCTGAAAGTGCATTTAGTGGAAGGTGCCCCTGCCCATGGCAGAGGGGTTGGAACTAGATAACCCAAGATTCCTTCCAACATATTCTATGATTCTTTGATTTAGACATCAGCAGCTTCTCCAGCTACTTTTCCTACATGGCAGAATGGAAGCACCCCTTGGTGGCTCATCAGTGACATTCAAGAGGAACAAGAACCCCACATTTCAGCCTGGAGATCCCTCTGCTTATTACAAACCAGAGAAGTGCTCTAATACAGTACACCTAGCTTCACACATCCTCACTGATCCCCCAAACTGCCAAGCACTAGCCACTGGAGATGCACTCTCTCCAGAGTGACCTCGTCTTCCAGCTCCCTGCAGCCAGAGGGTTTCCCCTTCCCAGGTGCAAGAGCAGCACCTGGCACACACAGAGCAGGCCCAGGGAGGGGAGGTGCCCAGGACAAGGTATCACTGCAAGCAGCTCCTTTGAGACAGATGCATCAAGTCTCCATCTATCAGCAGACTTCTGGTGACACTTCCTTCAAGGTGAGGGATGCAAGCCTCACTCACCTCCTCAACATCATGGAGCCCTTCTCTCTCCTCCCTGCTGTACTTCTGATGACAAGAAGGATCCCTTGAAAACACAGATGTCAAACAGGCACTGCACTTTGTATGCAGCCCTGAAGGACAAGCAGAAGATAAAGAATTCCATAGCCATGTTATGAAATTATTGATTTTCAGACAAGCAGGTCTGCTCTGCTGATGTGCCTCAAGAAGTGCTGCATCTCCCCAGTGCTTGGGCACAGCCTAAAGGAAAAGAGATTTGTCAGGGGTGCCAGGTCCAAACCTGCTGCCCAGGCCTGCAGGCCAGTAGTAAGCTGCTCATGGATGGCAGCTAGCCTAAGGGAAATTGGGTGGTCAGCACTGCCTTGCTGCTCTGGTACACGAGGATGTGGCAGAGGTCACAGTACAGACTGATGAGAAGGCTTAGAAATAAGACCTGCAGGCTGCTCCCACAGACATAACAAAAGTCCTGCTCATCCCTGCCAGACAAGGCAGCAACAAAGGACAACTGAGAGCTTTCAGTAGTCTGTCTTCCAAGTAAAGAGTCCTGGTCTGTCTTTTGCTCCACATGCTAATCCCTGTGCCAGCGTCAGCAGCTGTCCTTGTGTGTTCACACCATTCTGGAGTGCTGGGGACACCCCACTGCCTCACATAAGTTGCAGAATAGTTTTCCCAGGGAAGAGGTGTTACTCCAGCCCTAGCTGCCCAAGAGTTGCTCTGCTCTCCACCACCTGCTGTCATTGAAGGAGCAGCCCTTGGCTCAAACACAGAGCAGTCTCTCATGCCTGATAACAAACCCTACAGCCTTGAGGAAAGGAAGTAGCCAACAGCCATTCCCTACCATACAGGGATGACGTGAGCTGAGTCATTTCTCTGTCAGGGTCAGGCATCACATGGGGCCTTTGCAGAGCTGAGAACTCGTAATGCTGCTCTGGCAGGAACTCTCAAACTCCTGACTTGAGGTCAGAGGCAAGGAACAGCCTCAGCATCTCCTGGTGTACCCCATGCCAAAGCCTGGAGAGCCTCACACCAGCTAACTGACCAAAGCATGTCATGCCAAATGGGACCAGAGTGCTGGGTGTGAGGGACCAGCCCTGACAAGCAAATGAGAATCATTCCCACAGGAGCCAGGAAAGGTCCCTGCATTTGCCCGAAGTCACGTGAGAGACGTAAGGACTCGCCATTGCTTGCCAAGAGGTTTGCTGTGTTCCCCTGCTACTCCTGGCCAATCACTCCAAGAGCTATGGAGTAGCAGATGACAAATCAGAACTGAGAGGATCTGGCAGGCTTTCCCAGGCAAGCTGGAACAGAAGGCCCCAGGCCCTGGCAGCACCTCCACATGAGAGGAACCTTTTCAATAGCTTTGCAGTTGGTAAGGTAGACAGCAAGCCCAAGGACAACCAAGCAAGGCCCAGGTATCAGCCACCCTCCCCACCTGATGCACCCTCCACATTGCAGGTGAGCAGCAGTAAAGGACTCACAGGTCTGCCCGGGACACACAAAGAGCAGAACCTGGAACCTGCACTGTCCTCCTTCTGCTTGGCTTGACCAACAGTGTTTTCTGACACCAAACAGCAGAGACATCTGCAGTCTCCTGGTGCTATTTGAGCCTTGCTACCTTATCAATTCCTGTTCCTAAGCAGAGCTGCACAGGCACGTCTCAGCCAGCAGAGCTGCCAGAGCTTGAAACTTGAGTGTCTGCTGCAATCTAGAGGGACTCAGGGAACTACATTCCTGAGGGCTGCATGGAAAAGAGGCTCCGCAGAAACATCTCCCTGGCAGCGGATTTAGAGAGGTGCTCCCATCACTCAGGGAGTTCCAGGCAGGGGAGACACGCACTGACAACACAACTGCCTGCAAAACACTAGAGGCAGAGCTAGGGGAGGGGTGAAACAGAACCACGGCACAAAACTGACACTTCTCGCCCTGGCTCCTCCCTAAACAGCTCTTCGCAAGTTGAATTAGGGAGAGCTGCATGGTCCAGCAAAGCCTCCTCCAGCGGGCAAACCCGGCTGGCTGCTCCTCCACAGCACACTCCATCACCCGAGAGCATCTCTGCAGGATACTCTCTGAAGTACCCAGTCCTCGTCAACAGCTACCTGTCTGCAGGCTGTCACGCGAACAGCCTGGCAGGCAGAGCACAGCCCTCTCCCCACAGCCTGCTGCAGCAGCATTTGTTTATGTGTCTGCAGCTGCTCTGTGCCTTCGCCATGGGAATCCAGGCTGAAGCTCCATCCGTGCCGAGCGAGACGCAGCCTCCCCTCACGGCCCGGTGCGGCCCGGCGCCCCCCGCACGGCCCGGCGGGCGCGGGGCTGCGGGGGGTACGAGCCCTGGAAACCGCTCTGCTGGAGCGGCGAGCCGCATTCCCGGCCTCTGCAGCGTCTCCCCCACATCCTGCCTCCAGCCCTCCGCTGGGGGTAGAGAATGCCAATCTCGGGTTGTAATTTTTCCAAGTTAAAAATAACCAGTAGTTTAGCAAGAGAGGAGCAGCAGCAAGAGCAATGCAGGGGGCTGTGGAGTCTGCAAGCTCACTGCGAGGCAGCGCCGCATATATTCTCCTTCCCAAACAGAGGCTGTGGAGAAGCAGCTTCCCAGCTCTGCTCACACAACTACAGAAAACGGGGCTCCCTCACCATCCCATCAGGAGAGGCTTCGCCAAGCAGCCAAGTGGTCTTCATTTCAGAGCTGCCATAACACTCCACGGCACCATGGAAGAAGAGGGCACAGGCCCCTCATCCTGAGCAGGACACACAGCAGGATGAAGGAAGCAAAGGGAAAAAGGAAAATACACAGAGCTCCAAATAACCCAAAGAAAAGGAGTAAACACGCATCAGGTAGGTACACATGTCCAGAACAGGCAGAGCATCACACCAACAGCCAGCCCCAAGGGACACAGCCATGCTGCAAGCAACTTTCTGTTCTCAAAATATTTTAATCTTTAAAAAAAGAAGGGAGGGGGGGAATGACCTGTGTTCTCTGAGGGGCCAGGGGAGCCCAGAGGTCTGCTGATAAGGACACCAAAAGCACATGGCAAACCTGCAGTACCTTCCCAGGACATCCAGCTTTGCCACCCCACAGGTGAACAAGCAACAAGACTTTAACAGGTAGGCAATAAATCAGCACAACCTCCTTGCCATTTGCTCCCTTGGAGAAAGGAATATGGAGATGCTGCACAGCATTCCCCTCCAAAAACCCTGTTCAACATCAACACTCTGCTCTCAGCCCTACGACGACAGCCACGTCAGAGACCCCGGGGAGACACCTGGGCTGGTGCCATTGCCTGTCCACAGAGGATGCTCTGTTGGCACCCAACAAGCAAGAATGCACACGCAGGCTGGATACAGCCCCCGGTAATGCAGCTTCAGTCAGCTGCACTTCATGACTCTCATGACAAGCTCACGTGGCAGAACCAGCAATAGCTCCATTTTGGAGGGTTTTCAAATGCAGCTCCTAACCCAAGACCATAACCACAATGACCTTCAGCAGCTGCACGGTGCCAGAGGGCTGAGAACTGAGGGCTCACTCAGAGTCCAGAGAGCACAGCAGCGAGCAGGGACCGACAACACAAGGGAAGAGAAAGCAGCAGAATGGCTAAAACCCCTTCAGTTTCTTCAGTGAAGGCACATCATGAACACAAAGCCATGCCTGGCCACTCAACATGCACACAAAGATACCCACTCCAGCTTGCTGCTCAAGAGAGGAAACCACATCTGAGCTCACCATAAAATGCATTTCCCTCATCACCTTCATAAACAGCCCAAAATGAGGGGACACACTAGTCCCAAGTGGCAGAGGAGTTGCAAGGTGGGCTGTCTGCAGAGCGGGGATGCCCCCAGTGTCAGCTGTGCCCCCTTCTCCCTCATGGGGACACACCCAGCATCAGCTGTGAGTCCTTTTCCATGTCTCATCCTGCTACCCTGGTATGCAGGAACTACCAGGAGCAAGATAGGTTTCTCAAACCTACTGTGTCTGCTGCCTTCTGATCTGCTGGCCGAGAGTCTGACTCCAAACATTGCTCATAAGCCTCAGGCAGTGGATTTTAATCCTCAACATCAGCAAGGCAAAAAAAACAGAGGAAAACCAAACCTACAGTGCAGTACCTATGCAGTCAAGGGAGAAAGGAGACAGGCCAACGTTGCCCAGGCTTGGAGCTGGCAGCCAGCAGGCTGGGCTCTCACAGGAGTGACCACCCTCAGTGCCAAGAGGCATGATTTCATGTGCACTGGTGCACAGGAACACATGCAGCACTCCTGCACACCACAGTGGTCAGCAGTGGCTCTCTGCAGAGCAGTATCCCACCAGCATGATTCATGTGCCTTGTCAAGAGCATCCTCAGCTCAAGCTTCTAACACATTAGCAAAGCCCACTGCACATCACTGATGTGGCACTTTCTAGACCTCTGCTACCATTAAACACAAACATGCTCCAGGCGTGGCATCCAATCCAGGCCACCACACAGCCCAAATTAACTGCCCTGTCTGCCAAACCTTAACAAGCCATTCCTCCATCACCAGTGCCAAACTCTCCTTCCACTTTATTCACCAGCTCCAGTAGGCTGACCAGCAAGCAACAAGAAAGGACACGAATGGAGTGTCCACTGAACAGATAATGACAGTGGCCATAAAGACTTCCCACTTCTTCCATCACACTCCCAGCACCTAATTTCCTACTTTAAAATAAGAAAAATGTAATCTCTGTATCCACATGCTACATAAGAGTCCCAAGCTCCAGAAGCCAATAAAGCCTACGGCCAAGTGTCACTTGCACAGCTCTCTCACCCTCGGGCACCCTGCTACAAGCTGGAAGCAGCCAGCTCACAACCCCACTCCTGGCCTCTGGGAGTCAGCTCACTGCTCACAGCACCTCAACACAGTGGTATGACCAGCTTGTTGGCAACCAAAATATGCCTGGTGGGCAACTCCTCTTAGCCTGGGACAGTCCACTGAATCTGCTCCCCCACAAGGCAGGGAGCCTTGCATGCCAAGGCAGGTGTGCCTCAGCTGCCAAGGCAGCCGTGGAAAGCCTCTGGTCAGAGTGACAACACAACCCTAGCTACATTTTACATAGAAATGGGCAAAGGAGCTCTGAGGACACACTCGTAGTGCTGGAAGCAGGCTCTCTTCCCTGAAGTGCCTGGCTGTTACCCCTGAGTAGAGAGAGAATTGCAGGCTTAGTTCCTGCTGGCTTCCTGGACCACCAGTCATGAGGAGCCAGACTTCCCTGTAGTGTAAGAAAAAAGCCTCTGATGAATTACTGGGCTCAAGGGAGCACAGGGGTTACTGTCAGCTGCTTCAGAGGCTTCTTGCATCAGGGCAAAACATCCAGCTGCTCTCCAGCTACCAGGAGGGATATAGTGGTTTCAGCAAAAATCAGCACCCTGTGCACTCTGCACATTTTCCTGCTGCCTTTTGTGTCTCACACACAAGAGTTCAAAGCTCCACTTAGCTGTCCAAGTCCATCTCCAAGGTCACTATCCCTACAAAGAAGCTACCAGGCACATAATTTAACCTTTATTAGTAAGAAAGGTGTACAAAAGCCAGCTCAACCAGTAGGCCTTGACAGCTAGCCAATTCAAAGAACATTTTATAAGGTTTGAGAGCTTTACACCAAACTGCACCAAACTCACACTATCCCAAGGCAGATGGCCAAAAAATGAGATGGCATTCTTGAAAGTACAGATCTTCTTTTGCTGTTGGTAGCATCCTGCACAGCAAAGTCAAACTGTCAGAAAACAGCTTTGCCACACTGCAAACAGTTCCTCAGAGGCAATCATAACCCTTTGTGCCTCTATTTTTTAATGCTAGAATAGAGACAAAAAATCAACATTGACATGAGGGCTACTGAGAAGGTGAAAAAACACAATGCACCTCAAGACTTGGCTGTAGACACATATGAAGGACACAATGACAACCTGAGCAGATTTCATGCTGAGAAGGCACAGCAACACTGCCCACAGCCCCATATGGTGATGGGGACCCCACTGCAGAGTCCAGTCATGCTCAAAATCATTTCTTCAGGAACTTCTGTCAGCCTGCTCCAGTTGAAGCTCCCTGCCAGAGACCTCCACAGTGGATAACTCTTACTCTGCCAGTCATTCACCTGATGTCCCCACATCACCATTAGCTTCTGTTATCTGCTGACTAAGATATTCCCCATTGTTCTCCTGCTATAACCACAGTAAAGGAAAAGGATGAAAGAAAAAGTTGGTGCACTCCTGCTTCATCTGATGAGCAGCCCACAGAATGTGTCCGAGGAAACACATCCAAGGAGCTGAACAAAATGTGGCCAAGTCACCAGCAGCTGGGCCACAGGAACAGAGTTCACATTTTAAGTATTTCCAGGCCCTCACAACAGGATGGACACCACTGCTTTGCCAAATGCCTCATCTGTGCACAGGTGGCAGAGTGGCAAGGGGTGTGTAGTGCCTAAAGGGACCTCAGGGCCAGCCTTGCTTTGCCTTCCATGGCCACATCTCAGACCACAGCTTGTGAGCATGAGTATTGAAGGCTGATTGCAAGGTACATCTTAGTGTGTGCTAAGTGAGCAGCTCGTCTTTGGGCCAGGCAGCACTGCATCCTGGTCCTAGGAATCTCAAAAAACAGGTGACAAAGGAAACTCAGCTTGGTCTGTGCTCTCACACACAGTGAAAACTGGGGGGCATAGAAGGGATCTCCAGGAGCTGAAGGACATTTTGCTACACTGCTCACTCTCCAAACACAAGACAGTTCCAACACCAGCTTACAGAGGCCCTTTGACTGATGCTGCCCTGTTGGGGAAGAGCTCCTGCACCCACACAGGCTGTACCTGCCCTGCTAGCACTGCAAACCCAGGCCAGCCACTCCAGGGCAGGGCAGAAGGGTTGGCTGGCAGACTCCTGCCTGCAGCAGGGCCAGGTACTGGGGAAGCCAAACTGTTCTGCAGCACCCAGGAAGATAACATCCCAAATAACCGTGGTCTGAGAGTTTTGTATGCTGTAGGAAGGGCCCACACCTCATAGCATCTGTACTGCCTGTACACCCTAACAAAATCCAGCAAATCTCACTCCAAAATAGCAACAGACAAAATCTGCTGCTGTCCAGGCCTGAGAAGGTACTTTGAGAGAACAGTCTCCAGAGTTCAGATGCCACCTATAATGAGACATTCTCAATCATCTCTGCTTCCCTGCATTTGTCTTTTACACCATCCCAAGAAAGACTAAAGTATGAGAGGCTGAGAGCAGTGCCAAAGAGAAATACTTCAATTTCTCTTGTGCAAATGCTTGGGGTTCAGTGATGCCAGCTCCTCAGCTATAGGCAATGCTTGGCTAGCCCTTTTAAATGGTGAGCATACAAAGGCCTGCCCAGACACACTGCAAGTAAAATGCTACCAAAAGCACATATGGAAAGGTAACCCCTCTTGCCTCTGCTCATAAAGCCCTTTAGTCAGAGACCAGCTCAGGGAACCGTGAAGAGATCATCAACTTTGCCAGGCTGGAGAGCCACAGCTGCACGAGTAGGGAATTCATGGGCAGGAGGGGTTCCTGGCAGAGGATGCCAAGCCACTGTCATTCATGCTGGCTGCAGAATGCCTTTTTCCAAAGAGAACTGGAACCCCAGAGCACACCAAGCTTCTTCCAACAGCACACAGGCAGAGCTGCTGTGGCTCTCTCCTGGACTCAAGCTGCATTCATTCAGGGCACAGATACAGAAGATGCCCAGGACACTCCTGGCCAACCAGCAGCATCATCATGGGGTCAGCCAGGCAGCAGGCAAGCACATGGCATCAGCTGCATCAAGCTACCAAGAAACTCTTGTCCCTGTTTGCCTGGCAGGTCTGTAGACATCAGTCTCCTCTGACATGCAGCAACGTGGACAGAGCAGGAGAGCACAGTTCCCACAGACCCGTGCCCAGCCTACTCCTATTGCACATACCTGTCTGTAGTCCCAGCCAACATGCTTTCCACATCTCCTCTCCCTCTGTACTGAGATAAGCCACCCATATTCTGAACCCTTCCTTCAGCAGGCATTGCTGGAGGAATAATCATGCAACAAGGTCCAGAAATCCACTTCTGCCCTGTGTCTGTCTCCCTCTTGCAACTAAGGGTGACAGAAAGGGCAGGAAGTAGAGCTGGATCCAGGAAAGGATTTAAGAACACTGTCCTCAGCCCTAATGCCATGCTTCACACAGCAGAGCAGCCAATGAAGAGCCTGTCTAGAAACCAGAGAGCAATATCTGCAGACACCCACATTTCCACACAGCATGCCCTGTCAGATGTGGGCACAGCAGCACATATTCAAACACATAGGTCCTACAGCTTGCAGAGTCACACCTCAATCCAGAGCCCTTGAGGAGGGCTCTCAATTGAAACTGCAACTGCCAAAGCCTCGAGGAACCTGTGCCCACAGTGACACTCCCTCCTTTGCCTTCGGGATTCAGGACCTTGGTCCTCACACTCAAAGCACAATGCGACACTGGCCTAACTCCAAACCAGCAACTTTATTTTCTGACAGAAACTCTCACCCTCCAGAGCAAGGAGGTAGAGAAATCACTGTGACTGGCCCACAGATCCACAACCACAAACCTCAGCACTTGACAAAAAGCACAAGCCTTGCTTCAGCCAGCCTCCCGCAACATCACTGCGCAGCAAACAGAGCACAGCCTCTGCTGTCTGCGCCGGAGGAGAGAAACCTGCTTTTATGTATGCACCAAAGTGCATGCCGGGAAAGGCTCAGATACTCTGGTGAGGGGCACCCTGCAGGGACTGAGAAAGATCACTGAGAAACAGGGCTTTGCTTGCCCTAAAGCAACAAGAAGAGAAGCATACAAATAGGAGAACTGTGCATTGCATTCACACACTCCACTGCACTCCTTCCGAGGCCAAGGAAGCACCAGGTACAGCAAGGATGCACCAGGCATTTAAAGAAGTCATCAAAAATGGCTCTTTTCTGATCCTCAATTAACAGACATCGAACACTTAAATTTCATTTTATCTAAAGTACATTCTAAGTTCAACCAAAGCAGATGAAAGATTGAGGGTTAAAAGTGCTCTGTGCGTAAGACCTAGAGAACTCAAGGCAGTGGCTCACACAAAAATAGCAGCTTTCACAGCATGTCTATAGCAAAGCTCTAATGTTTATTCTTGTATCTAGGACTAACTAATTCTGCCTCGATGCACATATATAACAAGGCATTAATGTATCTTAAAGAACCAATATTTCACCTACTTATATGTCAAAGAAGTGGAAATCCCCTGTAACTTTGCAGCACCCTCGTTCCTGCATGTAGCTAATTGTTAGTTCTGGAATTCAATTGTTAGTGCCTTCCAAGGCAGCCATACAGTGTAAGCTGAAGTGCAAAACAAAACTATGTCCACAAAACAAACACCTATTCCCAGTGCAATAGAGAGGGAACACAGGTCCCAGCAGTGGCTGCTAACGGGGCAGGGGGGTGGCAGCTGGTAGCTAAAGTCCTGCTTCTACCTTCAAAGAAATGCAAATGAGATCTCTCCTGGGGGAAGAGGTGGGGGGGTCTTACATCGCAGGGGGTTTTAACACTAAAGGCAGTAAGTTCTTTCTCCACTGACAGGTCCACTGACAGCCACAGGGACACAGCCTCCCCCAGCCTTCACCACCAGGTCTTTGCACAGGCTTTTGGCTGGGGACCCCACACATGCCCATGCCCTTCCTACCTATTCTCCTGTGCCAGAGCTCCCAGGCTGTAATTCAAACAAGTAATTTAGGACCACGTCAGTGAATTAAACAAACCTTGCCCATCTACTACTGTCCCTGTCTTGCAACAACAAGATATCCACCATAACAGGATATGCAGCCAGCTCTGGGGCCTACAGTAACCCCAGCCTGACCCCTGATACAGTCTCCTACTCTAATACAAAGCAGGGCTTCACAGATCCCACACTTTTGTAGAAACATTTAGAAAATACTCTGAAAAATGACACTGACAAGTGTGACTTTTCACTGCTTTCAGCACAGTCACCCCAAAAGGAAACAATTAATTACCTGCATTTCAACCCAGACTTCCCATCACAACTGAGATAAATGGCAGAGAGAACCAGACAAATGTCAGGAAGCTTCACCAGAAGAAATCTAAACTTAATCTTACCAGGAAAAACACAAACAAAAAAATTCCTGAACACCACAGTAAAACAAACCCCCCTTAAAACAACCAGCACAAAGTTTGGGAAAAGGCATGCCTGCAGAAGGCATGCTGTACCTCAGAACACAGACATTCACACTACCATGAAGCAGCATCCCTCAAGGGGAAACCAGGGGTGGAAAATATGATGGGCACCCCATGGCCAAGCCAACATCTCACCCTCACAGTAACACCCGCACTCCTTGGGCCATTCCCAACACGCCTCTGCAAGCACATTTCCAGCGCCCACACAAAAAGCTAAGAGGGACTGGGACTTGGTTCCCATGCTTCTCATTTTCTTTTCTGGACTGAAAAAGAGTGTTTTGCTCCTGTTAGAGCAAGATTTATACTCAGCACAGGCTGAGAATGCCTCAGAGACAACAGGCTGCAGTATGGAAACAGCATGCACCCCTTAACCCCAAGGCAGTGTTTCCTCCACAGAGGGAAGGTCCTCACACACAGGATGGGTCAAAAGCTCTGTGACCCCCGCCTGGTGCTAACACAACCCAGCACTCCTCTAAGCACTGGGCCCAAGGGCAGCACAGTGCAGGAGCTCTACACTCAGGCACAAACTCTCCCAGCTTTTAGCTGACTTCCAAAAGAGCCAACTGTGCTCAGGCATTCCCTGGAGCACAATCATAACCTTTTCCTAGATATCTGCCAGGGACTTCCCTTAAATATTAAAGCCCAGTCACAGTGTCTCAGGTATACCCTAATTCTTAGGCTGACTGGACACATCCAACATAACAATGCTAAAAATTATTAGCCACATATTGGCGGATTGCTAAGCTGCATCCCAGATTTTCCCATATAAGGGAAAGTTGAAGGCATTGTCCTATCACACAGAAAACATATTGCACCAGCCTGAGATACTAGGAACAAAATCAGAGTCTCCTCGTATCACAGGCTGACACCCAGAGAACTACATTTTTCCCTTTTTGCTGCCAGACTGGTCAGCTTTCCCCAGCTCTGCTACCCCACCAGGGGCTGGAGGCTGGGAAAGGCACTGCCCAGCAGGGCAGTCACAGTACGGTACCACACAGGGCCCAGCACTTCCTTAGAGGATTTTGATCCCACCATCACCATCCTTGGCAACACAGGCATTGACACCTCTCTCACAGTCAAGGGTAATTCTGTTTTCATGGGTTTTTAGGGCGCTGAGAACCCACCACACAAACCCTGCACGTCACTAACGCTCTGCCACAGCAAACATTGCTGCCCCACTGCACACAGACCCTTCAGCCTGACCATCTTCTCTCCCCTTGGCAGCACTTGTTGGCCTCCAACAACCACTCTGCCTCTGCTTTCACAGGCCAGGGCAGGACCAACAACGCCAGAGGCTGACCCCATCATCCCAAGCAGGAAACTGGGAATAAGCAAGGAGAAATGCATTCACTGCTACTTGCAGGAGCAAAGAAACAAGCTCTCTCAAGTGCCCCAAGGCCCAGTGAGACATCCAACCACTGAGCTTGACAATGTCTCTTTAAGACAAGCTCAGAGAGCCTCCCCACGCATGCCTGCTTTCCAGATCCAACCTGGAGCCTGCACTCCTGCTCCAAGGGCTCACCCTCAGCACAAGCTGATCAGCTCTTCCCCCTTAGCCAGGGGGAGCTTCTCCTGTGCACTGATGAGGACGATATCAGCTCTTACCTGTGCACAGCCCAGACAGGCCAGGACACCAGAGCAAAACACAAAGGCACGCTCTGGCAGCTTCTCAAAAGACAAGTCTCACAAAGTCGCCCAGCTCACAAAAACATGTTCACGTGCTTGTACAAAAACCTCTTGAAATAACACAAACCACTACAGTGAAACTCTTTATACTATCCACCTGTAGAAGTTTATGTGTTTGGAGAAACTCATGATAAAATATTAAAGATCACTCAAGGAAGACTAGATCTTAAAAACTATTGTAATTACACTTTTGGGGTGGAGAGGGGGGGCAGAGATTTACTTCCAGCTGAAGAAATGCAGTAAAAAGCAGTCAGGAAACTAGATGCTCCTCTGAGAGCCTCATCCACCAAGCCACTAGAAATCAACAGACCCCAAAAAGACCCACAGCACTGACCCCTGAGTCTAACACTGGAACACCTAGGGCCAGCTGCTCAAAGACAAGCAGTATGGTCCCCTAAGGCCACCATGCAGAACAATGGAGGAAGAGGTAACCTCAAGCCATTAAAAAGGCATATACTACTAAACTAGACAGCAGCACTCAGAACACAGTAACAAGGCCCCTGACAATACCTTCCATGGGAGATGTGCATTATTCACAGCAGCATAAACACTGCAAGAGCTGCCTTAGTGTCAGATTCACACAGGGTACACCCATATTGGCCTGCAGCAAGGGGCTGCAACTGCCTCCTCAGGGACAGGGCAGCCTGTGTTTCTGCTGGGAAGAATGAGAATAAAGGAACAGGCAGGAATAAACAGCCATGGCTGCAAGGTGGGCTTCAAACTTCACCAAAGTGCAAACAAACCAAGATCACTCACTCTCAAAGTCCTCTCCTTGAATTCAGCTTTTGTTTGAAGAATAAAAACAGCTACTTTCAGTTCTGCTACACAAGGCACACAGAAATGTTTTGACAGGATCCAGCTCTCCTAGTTACTGTCTTTTTCAGCTTGAAGCACTTGAGGGGCAACATTCAATGAGCTTCACCCCACTGCTGTCATGCTGCCCATCTCTGCAGTGAAGGCAGTGCAGCAGTACATCCAGCACCCCTGAAGGACCTGCAAGAACAGGCAGCTGTACCAATTCAGAGACATGGGCTGATTTAGCATTCCCAAAGACAAATTTCTGCTTTGCAGTGAAAGAGGAAGCAATTTTCAGGAAAGGAACCCAGGGGCAGCCCTAAACCAAAACCAACCCAGCTCAAGGCCAAAAGCCTTAGGAGAGAAACAACTTATTTACTCCAGGAAGAATTTACTCCTAGAGCAAAATATGCTGTTATTGCTTCATACTTCAACAGTTTGACCAAAACTACAATTTCTCTGCAAGGGAGCACAGCAGAGTTCCTGCAGGAAGGAGGTAAACAAGGGCCAAGGAGAGGAAAGACAGCACCCCTTCCCACGCCATCACCTGAACAGGGCACAAAAGCAACAGCAACACTTCACAGCAGAGAAAACACTCCGAGAGCTCAGTGTTTCCTCTCCTCTGCCAACACTCTAATCCAACTAACTCCACACCTCTTAAAAAGATACTCTGTAAATAAAGGGGTCAGGGATAAACATCTAACAAGACAACAACATCTGTCTGCCCCCCAGGAGCCCCATGCCAGGGACGCCTCTGCCAGCTGAGGGCTGGAGGCTTCTGTCCACTGCCATCAGACACTGCACAAGCACAGCCACCCACCACCATCCATCTCCCCCCATTCTCCAACCCCAATATTTGTTGCATTTCCTGAGCAGGACGTAAACAAGAAAAAAGACTGGGCTTTTGGCTAGAATCATCCCGACTCTCTGAAGAAACAAAGCAAGCATTTTTCATAGCAAAATTACCAAAATACTCTACCATATCAATGGCCAGGCAGAACCAGCTCTGCATGTGCTGAGGCAGCCTGCTTAACCCCGCGGTCCCCGACTTCACTGCGAGTTCAGTGTAGTTGTCAGCAGGCAAATCGATAACCAGAGGGAGACCCGCTCTCAGGCGGATGCACCCCCGCAGCAGCAACCCGAGCTGACGATTTCGCTTCCTCCTCTCGTATTGTTTGCGTGCGTGTCTCTCACAGCCTCCATCCTACAAACCTCATTGATCAAGGCTAAAATCCACCTCCATCGCCAATGAACACCACTGGCGAGCACAGGGGAACCCCACAGCGCAGCCACCGACAAGCAGCGGGCGCGATGACTGCGGCGAGACGCGGCTCCGCCGTGACTGCGATGCCTCTGTTGTGACATGGCTGCGATGTCACAACTGATCCGCGTCTGCTCCGCGCGCAGCGGGACAGAACCGCGGCGACAGGGACGAGCCCGCGGTCCGGCACGGTGGGAGCGGCCCTTCCACCGCATCTCCCCGCGCCCTGGCTCGGCGGGGCCAGGCAGCGGGCGGCCCGCGACCCGGGCCTCCAGCGCGCAAAGGGACCCGTCTCCCCGACCGCCAAGTTTAAAGACTTAATTATTGATATTCTTGTGCACCACAGCCGAGATGCCGGGGGGGAACTGCGCCCCGCGGGCGGACTCCGGCACCCCGCACCTGGGGGGGCCCGCTTCCCCCTCCCCAGCCGGGAGGAGCCTACGCGCAGCGCCGAGGGGAGCCCGCCCCACCTCCGGCCCCGCACGCCCCGGG
>JBBMKD010000067.1:496499-511508 GCA_037834095.1 Argya squamiceps | reverse complement strand
CCGTGCCACACCGCGACCCGCCCGTGCCACACCGTGACAGCCCCTGCCACACCGTGACAGCCCCTGCCACACCGTGACAGCCCGTGCCGCACGGCGACCCACCCGCGCCTCACCGCGACCCGCCCGTGCCGCACGGCGACCTGCCCGCACCTCAGTCTGCCCAGCCCTGCTGTGGGGCTGCGTCTGCCCCGTTCCCGTAGGCGCTGCCGCCCAGGCCCGCCGAAGTCCTCGAGGTGCGAAGGAGCCCGCGGGCGGCCCCGCTGGAAGAAGAGCGCGGGAGCGGCCGGAGGCCTGGAAAGAGGGAATGCTGCTCCCCAGAGGTGTACTCCAAGAGATGGGCTGGGAGCAGGCTCAGGCTGGGTGACCCACCTCTCCAGGAAGAAAGTTGGGATGGAGCAACCGGCAAGGTTTGGGCCCGGCAAGGTTTGGGTCGGGCACCAGTTAATGGTGAGCCAAGCCTGCTGAGGTGCCAAGGTGGGTTTTCCATTGGAATTCCTCACAACCAGACCTCCTTGGGATGCCTCTTCCTGGTCATGCAGTGTTGAGGGCTTTGAACAGTGGCCACAGTCACTCCTCCACCTCAGCACCCTGCAGCTGGACCAGCAGCCACTTTGGTGGCCTGCAGTGCCATGCCTGCTGTTCTGCCTGGGGAGAGGAGCAGGGCTGGTTCTATCCTCCCTGCTGATGCAGAGATGATGTGGCCCCAAAAGGAACACTGCTGAAGATAATTAGCTCTGCTGGGACTCAGACTGATGAACTGAGTCCAGGGGTGTCCTCATGCAGCCATACTGCTTGCCAGGCCCCTTGGGAAGCTGGCACAGCCCTGTGCTGAAGTCCTGGCCTGTTCAGCACCAGCTGGCACTGATGTCCTGTGCTGTCTGGCTGGCATGTTCTCTTTATGCCTCCTGGCTTTCCCCAGATGCTCTTCTTGGAGCTGTACTGCTCTTCCACTGGTCTTGGAGATCTGCTGGGCAGCACCCCTGGGCAGTGCTGGTGTCCTCTGCATGCACCTGTCACTGTGCACTTAGATTAAACACAAGCCAATGGACATAGCTCCATCACGAAGCTACACCCACCCCATTCTGGGCTCTTCCAAGTCCCCCACACAGACCAGTATACTGTGCTCTTCCCAGTGAAGCAGGCCTTCCTTCCCCTTTATGGTTTCTTGCTTGCTCTCACATCTCCACAACCCACATCTCTACCCTCCATCCCTTCTCCTCCCTCAGTCTGGCTCCTTGCCCATGGATGGCACTGGTGGACACTGCTGAGATCTCACATGTATACTTTGTCTCTCCTCTCCCCAGGTTCAGATTCTTTCTGCTTATAGAGGGCCAGCACATGTGAAATATTCCTCTCCAGTGCCTTCCCCTTGCCCTAGTCCTACCTGCTCCTTCTCTAGCCACCAGCCTTACCTATACCTGATGTGTTCATCCTGCACCAGGCAACCTTTGGCAAATCAACATCATCCTGTGCTGTATTTTCGCTCTATTTGCAGAGCAGCACTTCAGCCTCAGAGTGAAGAATGCCTGTTAATATGGAATTAATTGGTACTTTATGACCAGGGAACCAAAACACTCTATTTGCAGATCAACCACTTTTTGCTCAGTTGGTCTGGAAAGGAATGGCTCATTGCTGTACAGGTAAAATGGGCTGGCCAGAGGTTAGGGGCAGGGAAAGCAAGGCACAAACAAATTCCCTTGCCAGTAATGGCAAGTATCATTTGGAAAGACAGTTTAACACCTTTGTTACAGAATTGCAAAAGTGTTGATGGAAAGGGACCACTGGAGGTTATATCAGGGGTTTCCAGAGGTCCCTTTCCAGCACCCACATTGATGATCAACATGAGATCAGCCATGGCTCTGCCTGCCTGAGCCACAGCACCTTTGATGGCCAGACATCCCCCCCCTTGTCTGGTGACCTCGGTCAAGGCTGCACCATCCCAATATTCCACCTTAAACTTTCAAAACTTCATGGTGCGTGCTTCTTGATGTATCACCAGGCACTGCCAAGATGGTTTTGAGTCCATCATCCTTGAAATTGGTTTATCAGTACTTGTAGACTGCTTTCCTCTTCACTAGGAAAAAGCAGCCCAGCTCCTCCACTTGTACTCAAGGGCCCCCTGTCCCCACCTTGGTTGTCCATCACTGATGTCTCTCTTGGCTTCTCAATTTTGTGGGTTCCAATACTGGCCAAAATAAATTTAAAAAAAAAAAAAAAAAAAGTGTGTATGATTTTATAAGAGAAACTCATCTGCCAGTTGAGTCTTAATCCAGGCCATATCTTTATAATTTACAGTGAGATTGCTGTGTTTTGGGCAAGGTGATTTAGGGACCTGTGCCAGAGTCAGTAATTCATTGTGCTTGCAACCCCCACACAGGACTGAGGAGCGTGCCCAAACTGTGGCCTTTCCCACCTGGTCCCCTCACAAGGCCAGCATGAGCTTTTTTTTTGAGTGGCTTCAGTATCCTTTGATGCCAGTACTAGACCCTCCCTCAGCATCTCTGGAAAACAGGATTAAATCCTGAGTTTGGCTGTTTCCAAATCCCCTGGGCTCAGGTTGCAACCCCATTGAGTGCAGCTGAGCAGAGCTGGGGTCAGGCATCACCTGGAACACAGCATTGCTGCTGGTACCCATCATTGTAGACAGTCTTTGGGATAACTCTCTTCTGATTTGAAGAAATATTAATAATAGTAGTAGTAGTAGTAGTAGTAGTAGTAGTAGTAGTAGTAGTAATAATAATAATAATAATCCAACATTTTAGCATTTACAAATAGGGATTTTGGCAGTCATCCCTGGGTAAACTCCTCTGGGCTCAGGATACCTCCATACCTCACTGCCCAGATGGAACCTGCCTCCTTCCAGGGAGCTCAGCCCTGTACCAACATGCATCCTTACCTGCATCCTTACCTGCATCCTTACCTGCATCCTTATCTGCATCCTTACCCACAATGTGCTGTGTGGACACGACTGCCCACCACATGCACAAGCATCCACTGTGGCCATGATTTACAGGTGTCCCCCACCCTGAAAGAGAAACTCATTATTGTTATGTACTTCCTTTGAAAGCCATGTTACCTGGAATCAGGAAAAGCAAAAAGCAAACAAAGGTGGTTACTCACAGCTCCAGCCATCCCCAGGTGGGTGGCTGTGACCTGTATCGTGTTCCTTGTGTCACTGGTGCAGTGACTCTGCTCTGGCAGCCCCTGCGTGCAGCTCTGTGAGGAGGAGCAAGAGCTGAGCTGCCACCAGGGGCAGGGGACCTCCAATGTCACGTGCCACTCACAAATGTCACTGATTTTTTTCAAGCCCAGATTTTGCAGCAGAAGGTGCATCTTTCCCCCAGGAGGGCTGGGTTGAGAGGCAGCGCAGCTCTGTGCTGTGCCTGCAGACAGTGCTAAAGGCTCTGCATGTCCTGGCCAGGAGCCCACAACACTTCCAATCCCTGCTGTAGATGCAGCAGCAGCATGGATTGCCCGGGCTGCAGCACTTTGGCCAGGCGAGTGCATGTGCCGAGCTGGCACACACAGGCCTGGGCAACCCTCAGGCATCCACAAGCACAGTGCTGGGTATGCTGCCACCACAGGGACAGGCCCTGGCAGCTGCAGGGACAGCTTTGGCAGCAGAAATGACAGAGTCCCTCGAGGGTGAAGAAATGCCAGGTGTTTGCAGGCTTGTCTCATTCTCTTACAGAGAGGGATGCTCCAGAGATGCCTGCAGGGCAGGCTGGGTTTCTGCAGGGGCAGGCAGAATGAGTGACATCCTGTGTGACTGATCTCCCACCCTGTGACACAAACCCAGGGAGACAGAAGTTTCTCTGTGGTGGCAGCTCTCACCTGGGATCAGGACAGGTTTTGGAAGCTGGCTGAAGAGACCATTAAAGAGGCAGCTAATTGCTGTTAGTTAGCCATAGGTATCTTGTGGTAGAGGGATGTGGGGGTTTTTCCAACTCCGTAAATTAGTCTAAGCTGCTGACATAGCAACTTCTCTCTTGTTGTGGCCTTCTGTGTGTTTGCACATTGCAGAGCATCCTTCACTGCCCAGTTCCAATGGTTACCTCTAGTCTTGTTACAAGCTGGTAGCTTTGTTGGAGCTCTGGAGTTTTTACACAAAGAATAATCTTGCCAGGCTGTGCCATTTGTCCTAGCATAGGGATCCCTCAGCTTCTTTCTACTGGGTATCTTCCCATGCCAATGAATGGCCACACAACACCAGGTCCAGGCTGGAGGGGAAGCTTGGCTCTCATTGCCACCAAGGTGCTCTGTCTGATGTCCATCCTGGCTTTCCAAATGAAGGTTAGAAGGAAGTAAGGAGCTTCAGTTGTCCCATCCCTCTTTGATGATCCATTTGTAAAGTGAGGCAGAAGGGTACAGTTGTCCAGAAGCTGTCCAGAAGCTGTCCTGCAGACTTCACAGTGGACACACAAGATAATTTCTGAATGGACCATAAATGAGATATGTTAAGATGTACACTAGCAGACAGTGCTGGTTTTACTGCATACTTCTTCTGTAGAGGCAGATTTCAATAGACATTGCTTATACTGATAAAAACCTGGGCAAAACCATTGGAGTTGTTGTGCTGGAGTCATCAGCATGAACAGACCATGTCCTGGCCATAGCACAGGGTCACAGCCAGCCTGGGCATGCTGCACATGGCAGTCAGGTCAGCACAAGCATCCTTGAGCATATTCTGCCCATACACAGCACAGGCACAGTGAGAAAGTGCCAATCTATCACTCCAGACTGGAGTTTGTGTGTGACAGGGCTCTTGGCTGCTCGGCCTCTGCTCATCTGCTACCTCCAGGTGGCCAGGGGGGTTGTGCACATACCCCAGTACAGGAGTTGTGTGTCTGGGAATCAGACATAGTGCAGAACCATTTCAGGAGATGCACATGGTCTCTGGCCTGGGGTTCAAAGGAGGGCTGAGGAGTAATTACCAGAGGTCACATACAATCATGTCCTTTAGAGCAAAACCTAATGTGTCTGGCTCTCTGCTCAAACAAACCCCCTTAAGGTGGTTCAGGAATATCAAAAAAAGTCATTTGATTTGGGAAAGATTAGCTCTGCTTGAAATGAAGGTCAATTTCTTTGGAAAATGCTTTGGCTAAATGCATCCCTGCCTGCATCAACCTTCTCACACCCTTGAAGGGGATATTTTCTAAAGCTGGGTGTCCATGGGCCCATGGCCCAGTGCCAGATGCAAGGAGAGCTACTTGTGGCCAACACCCAAAAAGGCTTGGCCATGGGTCTGCAAACACACTGTACAGAGATTTACCAGCCCCTGCTGCTCATGCTGTTACATCCCAAGAGCAGATGCACCCCTGGTGGCCTTCCCTGTGCACAAGTCCCTTGGCTGTTGTCATGGCTCCCCTTCAGCAGTGGAGTAGTCTGGGCCATTTCAGAGACAGGAGCCATGAAATTGAGATGGAGGCTGTAGTCACACCAGCAGTTATATTTGCAAAGGGCTTTTGGAGGGATTTGCTTGGGAGCACTTGATGGTGGGCAGTGACCCCCAAGCTGCCTGGTCAAGGGGGACATGTAGGTCCAGCCACCAGGTCCCGCCCCTACCACATTGCAAAGAGGGTAGGAAGAAGAGCTCAACAGCCAAATGCCTGTAGTGATGCAAACAAGAGGATGGAGCTGCCCTTGCAGCCCTTTTCCACCAGCTTCAGCCATGGTTCTAGTCAGATTCAACACAGCAAGAAGGAGAGGAAGTTCCTCTGAAGTTGCAACACTTCTCCTTCCCTTCCCTGTTGGAACACACCTATGCCCCTGTGAAACACAGAGCCTGCAGGCAGCTGGAAGGGAGGGATTAGATTTTAAAGCTGCTGTGAAGCCTGTGAGCAGCCTTGAGTAATTAACCATGTCATCAAGGCAGAATTCAACATCTTCTGGACTGGTGTGGTGGAGTGAATTAGGGCAGAGTGAGGTCCAGTGTGAGATCCAAAGAGCACTCTGAACTCAGGTGAGATGCTTGGACACATCTGGGGCACCACAGGACTCCCCAGCTCCAGGGGTCATCGTGGCCTGATCCTTGTGAAAACCTCTGTGTGTCAGGTGTTCTTCAGTGGAAGGACAGCAAGGAACTGGGAGGCTCCTCGATGGGCAGCTGAAGGGGTGATCAAACTCTGCACAGGATTAGAGGTGCTCCAGCCCAGATGCCTCTTGGCCCTGGTTTTGCTTGTTGTCCATAGGGTTATCCTGTCTGTGTTCCTCTGCCCAGCTGTGGCAGAAACAGTCAACTTCCAGCCTATGCAGGAGACCCTGGTGTTCCCTTGGTCTTGGTCTGGTGAGTTGGCAAGGTAGGCTGCAGCTGGAAACTGCTTGTTCAAGGACAGAGGTTTCTGTGGATGTGGTTATTTAAGGAAATTCCTTTGTCCTCAAGAGCTTCTATCAGATAAATTACCTGATTGTTGCTGTAAATTTTCACATGGGATTATTTGGGATTATTAAGTGGTCTCCTGGGCTTTGCTGCTGCAGATAATTGATAATTGAAGGTGGGGTGGTGTGCACAGGGCTGTCACTCACCATGTCCCTATGTGAGCTCTGTGCTTTGTTGGTGCTGTAAACCTGGGGTCTGTCTGACACTGCATCCTGCTCACAGCACGGGTGTAAGATTGTGCTGGTTCATACAGAGCCATCCCTCCCCACAGGACCCCACATGCTGCATGGGAAGCTGTGCCACAGGGCTGTCCCCAGAGCACAGTATCACAGCCCACCTTATTCTGCAGGCAACTATGGAGTGAAAATTACACATAAAATTTTAAATCTATGAAGAATTTATACCTAATCTTCTTTTACTGCTGCTCTTCTGCAGCTGCAGTCCTGGACTGGTGAAGAGGGCTGAGCAGGCAGCTGTGGTGTTCTGCATCCCCCTGCCCTGTGCTGTACTAGCCTTGTGGACCCCACGTGGTGCTACCAAGGTCAGCTGTGGTGCCAAAAGCTGTCATCTTCATCTGGTCAGACCTAATCCCTGGGGCACCTTGTGCAAAGCAACTTTACCTGTGTGGAGAAAGGTCCACTACCAGCAGTTTCCCACTGACATCCCCTGGACTTAACTTTTTGTTCAAGTTTTGTGGCTCTTATTACTTTGGAGCTGCCAGCTCAGAGGTGCTTCTGAGCACTCCTCCAGTTAGTGAGGGTGAAGGGTGCTTAACCTCCTGCTTTTCATTAGCCAGGTCCCTGAGCATCCATCACCCATCTGAGCTCTGCTCGTCCAGTACATGCAACGGAAGCAGAGCCATCAGCCATTACTGCCCCTGGACTGAGACAACAGAAATTATTTCACAAATTCAAATTACACATCCCTTGTCTCTATAAACACTGTTTCTCACCTGGCAAGTTTTCCTCTCACTGTCGCCAACTGATTTTGTTTCCAGACAGGTTTCCTCACCAGGCTCATCTTTTTCCCAGGCTCCCATTGAGCACCTAGTATGGCAAGGGCTCTGCTGCCCACATGAGGTTCATCTGTTTTGTTTTACCCCAACATTTCCTTCCTATGACTTCTCCTTCTGTCAGTTCCTGGGGGAAGCTGGTTTGATATCCCCAGTGCCAACCTGTGTGGCTCTGTGGGATGGTGATAGTGGTGCTCCCATGGCCCATACAGACCCATTTAACCCTTTAGGTCTCTTGTCCAGTTCTACACCTGCTTCTTTGCAGGCCATAAAGACAGCTAGGCTCCTGCTATAAGGGTTTTCCATATGCTTGTGCCCAGAAATGGTTAAATCCTGGGAACAAGGGACCCTTTGGGACCAGCTAATGCTAATACCAGGTTATACCATGCTGTTGTGGACCCAGCTCTCTCAGAAACCTTAGCAATGAAGACTCCAGCCCCTCCTTCTTATGACTGGGAAGATTATTCCCACTGCCTATCTTGATTTTCCCTTTTATAATCTAAGCCTGATTCTACTTGTGTTTTCTGGCATGGTCAGATTCCTTGTTGTAGGAATCATTTACATTCCAGCAGACTGCTGCTGCAGCCCCCCTTCACTCCCAAGTACCAATTAAACAGTCCCACATTTGCTGTGTTTTCTTGCATTTCAGGTCTCTGACATCCTTATCTGGATCCTCTCCAACCAGCCCAAAGGGCAATGTCCACACATAGCTGCCTTCTCCAGCCACTGCTCCCAGCTGCTGTGGAGAAGGCAAAGAGCTGCCTCCAGCAGCTCCACAGCCCTCTCACAGTTACACATCCCAGTATTGTGTTTGCCTTTTTGTTTTTTTTTTTGCTGTTAGCCCCCTGCTCTGCAGTAATTAATTAATAATGTCAGTCCCTCCCCACAAAATTGCTTCTTGCAAGTGAGTAATTTCTTTGTTTACATGATGTGCTGGCTACGCTGGGATAGTGCCAGTATGGGGCTGTGCTCCATGATGTCCTGCTCCCCAAGCCTGTTTATGTAATTTCTCAGTGAGGTGTTGCATAGGGAGAGTTTGGGGTTAGGAATCTGCCTTCCAACATAATCTCCACACTTCCTATCTTCTACTGTGCCTGCAGTTGTGCATCTCATGATCTCAGCTGCTGACAGCCACAGCCTGGAGCCTGAGCTGGGACCAGCACTCATTTCACACCAGGGTTAGGCTGGATATCATCTGCAGCTTGCTGCTGAGATGTTTTTATGGACCTGTGTCAAAGTCTTTTGAACATTAAGCATACACATTATGTTTCCTGTTCTTCTGTCAGAGGAGAGAACCAGACCAGGTTTGCCACAATTTGCCCTGAGAAGCTGGAGTTGGCAACTGCTCCCCAGTCTTCCACCCTTCAGGGTTCTGGACTGCTTTGCTACTTATCCTTGTGTTTCCCAGAAGTCCAAAGCAGTGCTGAGCACTCAGGTTTCTCCTCCTTTTAAAAAGCCACACACCCTTCTGCTGTCCCAGCTCCCCAGTTTTGCCCTCCTGCTCCCAGCTTTCCTGCTGCCTGCTCTGCCTGTATCCACATGGGCCTGCCTGCACTGCTCTGCCTCTCCAGGCTCCCCAGCCCTGCTCCTGGCAGGATTGTATCCTCACTGGTTCAGGCTGAAGCACTGAGGCTGTGAATGCTCTTGGCACCACAATATCCATCATTCCCCTTTCCACCCCAGAGCATCAGCCCTGGCTTTGCCTGTCCCCTTCCTCTCCATGTGCTCTCACTGTCTTGCTTGATGAATCCTTGTCATAGGTTAACACAGGTCGGTTTTTTGGTAATGGAGTATTGCCCTGCCAGGACCTTGCACTTTGTTTTAGAAAGGACAGGGACCTATCAGGGGCCAGTTTTTTCTATTGGCATATGGTTTGACCACTGACAGAGTTGAAGGTGACTTTGTGTAATACCCATATAAAGCTGAGTGTGCCCAAGCCAGCCCCTTTTTCCTCTTCCAGCTGGCAAGAAGTTCACATCACTTTGTAAGTCAGAGGCCCAGGTCCAGGCCCCGCTGCCCCCCTGGCCGGGCCTCCAGGGGCCACTGTCCCTCCTGAGCAGCAGCCAGGGCTGTCTGTGTCCCCTCTCTCCCCTCTGGGCTGCTGACTGGGGCAGGAGGAGATTGCAGATTGGCAGTGCTGGCCCTGTGCCAGGGGCCGTGGTGGCTGTGCCCTTGGTGTGGCTGCAGAAGCCGCTGGCCCGAGGGAGGAGAGAACCTTTTCTCTGGAGCCCCAGGGAGCTGATGCAAGTTTGAGTCACTTTGGATCTGACCAGGGGTGGGTCATCCATCAGCGTTCCTGAGCATGCTCCCTCTCCCCTTCCAACCCCACCATCACCTGCAGCCTTGAAGTTCCGGGAGTCAGCTGGAGAGAAAAGAAAGACTCAGGGCAAAGACATTAACCCTTTCCCTCCTCCATGGAAGACAGAGTGATTTAAAAAGTAGAGAGACAGCATGGGACAAAGTCAGTGAAAGAACTGATAGAGACTATTGGAAGAAGGGATGGAGGAAATGGACATTTTTGACTGGACTTCTCTGGATGTAAACCATGGAGAAATGGACTATCTCTTGTAATATCATAATGTTGTTTGGGGGAATGCAGGTTCTAGCCAAAGGTTGTGTGTATTGATATAATTGAGATTTAATTGAGAATTCTGAACAGAGTAAGCCCCCGCTCCTTGGGTAATAGGAGGTCTCAGCTTTTGAGACAAAGATGATTTTAGAGGGAAAGTGATTTTGAAGCCCCGGCTCCTGGGCTAAAGGGAGATCTCTATTTCTTTTGAGATAGAGACAATTTTAGAGATAGAAGAAGAGAATCCTTGTTTTGTACTAGAAGAAGCATTCTTAAAACAGTACCCCAAATATGCTGAGGCCCATAAGCAGCTTGGAAAACTGTTAAATGGGTGGGACTGCACAGATCTGCAAAATTCCAGGTGGTTGCAGGTTTGTGACACTGAGACCCACCAGACCTTTTCTTGTGGCACGTGTCTCTGTGAAATTCTAGAGACTTCTCTCCCAAAGTAATGCAAGATTCTGTTTAAATGGTTGCAACTAACTGAAAATCATAGTTTTCTCTCTATGTTGTGTGGGAAAGTGAACAGTTTGTGGTAGAGGAAAGGGTTGGTTTAGAAGTTTCATTTGTTTTTTTCTTTTTCCTTAGTGTGTGTTAATAAGCTGTTTACCTTAATTGGGGCCTATATTGCCTTTTTCTCCCAAATCCTATCTCCCAGAGGTAAAAGAGAGTAGACATTCAAACCACTACCCTAAATTAGGCAAAACAGAATTTGGTGAACATGAAACTACTACAATTCTTTCTCTGTACCTTTTGGCCTTCTTGATCTCACATTCTGAGTGGATGTGTTTGCACTCAAACCTGCCTGCTTCCCGGTTGCTCTGGAGTTTGGAGGCAGCACGGGATGTTCCTCATCCTAACGTGGCCTTCGATGTGGCCCTTGCTGTGGTGTCCCACAGCTTCTCTCCAGCTGGACTGGTGAGCTGTGAACAGCAGACATGGCCAATATCAGGGGGGTTGGAGACGCCTGAGGTGCAGAGAGGGACAGGGCAGCACCCAGCAGGATCAGGGAAATTGCTCTAAGGACAAGGTTTTCCCCACGAGGGTGGCCAGACCCTGGCCCTGGGCTCACAGAGCTTTGGGCTGTCCATATGTGGAGCTATTTGAACCATACCTGAATAAAGCCCTGAGCATCCTCCTCTCACACCCCAGGAGGTTCCTATTCCCAGTCCCAGGCTCTAGCTCTTTCTGCTCTGCAAGACAAGGACTTCTTTCATGTCTCAGTGGCATTCATCCCACTGATTTCCCCCCAGAATCCACATCCACACCCTAAGGTTAGAGGCAAAGCCATAGCCTTTCTCTTCTACTGGCATCTTCTCAAGGAAAAAAATCAGTTTTAAAGCCTTGGGAGTGTTTTCTGGACAGTCTGTCCCTGCGGTCTCGGTACCACACCAGCTGCTTTGGTAGGGACATTTTCCATCATCCTGATGTCCTGGGTTTTGAGTGAGCCTGGCAATTGCTCATGGAAAGCCCCTCAGCTTGGCAGGATGGCATTTGGGCTCTCACTGGATTGCAAGCCAAATGTATCCTTCCTATACAAAACAGTACATTTCCCCTTAATCTGCTGCCTGTCTTTCCAGAACAAGCTTCATCCCTCTATATTAATATTCCAGTCATGAGCCTCAGCCCACTAAGCTTTTGTTATGCCAATTAAATCATAATCTTGACTGCACATTTAGACTTCCATCTCCTTTTGTTTATCCCTCTGGAGCGCCCCAACAGGGTGGGCATGCAGTAGGCTGACCCCTGTTCTCCTCTGTGTCCAAGGCCTGTGCTGGCCATGCCACATCCTTCCTGGGTCTCCTGTGGCTTCTGCAGCCTGCAGGTGTGTGGCTTCACACCTATCCATGTCTTAGGGGCAGCTGGTAGTGCTGGAGCTGGCCAGGCTGACACCCCTTCCCCTTCCACCCAGGTGCCAGGAGGCGAGTGAGGGTGGCCAGGGAGGAAACAGGGCATGGGGGAGCAGTGAGTACCCAAGCTGGGCTCTGAACAGTGCCCATCTCCATGCAGCAGCCCCATGCAGGTTTAGGCAGGGGTGCCACTGGCTCGGAATGGTCTGCACTGCAGGTATCAAGGCAAGGGGCTGGTGGGAGGGACGGCATTACCAGGCACCTCTGTGCTGGCTGCAGAGTCCGTGATGGTGCAGGAAAGGGGTCCATGTGTCCATGTGCATGTGAGTTCTCTCCAGCCAGCAGCAGAGCACCAGGGCCAGGAAAAGCCGTGTTTGAGTTATTCCAGCTGCAAGGCTGCGTTTGGACATTGTCAGAATCTGGTGTAAATCCAAGTTCTGGGCATGCTTCCCAGGGGTGTGAATCCTCTCCTGGATCTTTGTGCTTTGTCATCAACACGGGATGGAAGAACAAGGTAGAAGGGGGTTCTTTGCTCTGTGGTGAGGGGATAAGGGACAAGGGGTGGGCACGGGGAGGAGCCCAGCTCAAGCTGGCGGCTTCCAGCACCCCATAAATCATCCTGCCATGCTCCAAGCTAGGGTCTCCACTGAAGGTGAACACGGAAGGAAATGAGTATTTTTTAAGGTCTGTGCTGGAGCTGAATACTGTGGGATAGGGAAGTTTCCTTTTTGAAAGCAAAACACAATTTCATTTTCCTTGACACAATAAAATAATTTCTTACCTTTGGATCTATCACAGCAATACTTAGAGAATGAAAAAAAAAATCCATTCCTTACCGTTTTGTAACAAACCCTGCTGAACTAGCACAATTATTTAGTGGAAATTAATGGTACTGACTATTTCCAGTTCCCTGTGTGGACAGAGGGGTGGGTTCCACCACAGACAGCCCCCTGGAACAGCACCCCAAGGCTCCCTGGCACTGTGCAGCCCTGGCAGGTGTGTGATGTGGCCTTGGGGCATCAGCTGTGTGTCACTGATGGGGAAGCAGAGTCAGGCAGCAGCCAGGTGTCACTAAATTTCGTATCCACCATGTCAAGGGCTGCTGCTGCTGTTCCTGAAACACTGACAATAAAACAGCTCAAACCAAGAACCACCAGGGTGTCAGTTCATTACTGAGCCCGGTGCTGGAATGGAGGAAGGGCCCCACTCATCCTGATTTGGCCCCTTTGGGGGACTTCTTACAAGGAACAGTGATGCTGTGCCAGGGGAAGGATAAGACTTATTCAGGCCCTAAGCAGGTAAGTTGTGGGGGAGGAAGAAAAACAGGACAGGACAAGACAGAAGCCAACAAGAAAAACTTCAGGCACATATTTTTGGGGCAAAAATGTGGGTTTCCTGCAGGACCGGTCAGGCAGGTGGGAAGGAATAAGGGCATGAGGAGCAGCCATTTCTATGCAGTTTCAGCAAAAACAAACTTCGGGGGAGTGGGAGGGAGGGTCTTGGAGTGTGAGTGTGCTTTGGAGAGCCTCTCCTACCCTTTCAGGCTGAGAGACCCTGAAGGATGACCTCAGCCTCAGCCCAGGGTTGCAGCACATCCAGGGAACACCATGCAACACTGTGAGCGAGGTGACTCTTGGCACTGTCCCCAGCTGTCACCCTGCCCCACCACTTGCCAAAGGTGCCCCATCCTCCCTGTCCCCCTAATCCCAGGTGACCCTGGCTGCTGTAGCTGTGCAGGAAGGAGTGGCACGTGGCACCCTGGGAATCAATATTAGCTTGTCAGCTGCTGCTCCCCTGCCCCCAAACACTGGTTGCTTTTACAGCCACTGCCTGGCTGCAGGAAGCAGTGTGTGCTGGGGCACCTCAGCAAGCAAGGCACAGCTCCTTGGGACATCCACAGTGCCAACCCCGGTGTCCCAGGGCAGCCTGGCACTAGCCACCCTCAAACAGCCCTGCTGTCCCCTCCCCATCCCCATCACGCTGGCTCTGCTCTTTCTCCCCTCACATGGCAGCCATCAGCCATAAAGGTTGTTTTGTATCCCAATGGACAAAAACTTCTTAGGGAGGGAATTACTATTTAATTACACAAAATTACAAAGTAATTTATTTTCAAAGTTTTATAGATGGGTAATGCAGTGGTTGGCTCTCACAACTGAGGGATGAATGTTATTATGATGAATAGTATGTTAAGAGAAGTTTTATAGATATACAGTTATGTTATTATGGTTTGTTCTCCCCGTAGTCCCCTTTCCTCTCCCCCTTGTACCGTTGTCACTGACTGGCCTTAGTAGTCAGGCCATTTGAGGGGGAGGGCAGGCTCGTTCCTAGGAGGTGTGGCATGGCAACATCTGACCTCCAACCAAGTTGCAGAAAGTGATCTCCACCAATGCATGGCAGAGGAGGAGTTG
The DNA here is from genome assembly GCA_037834095.1 of Argya squamiceps. Taxonomy (NCBI): domain Eukaryota; kingdom Metazoa; phylum Chordata; class Aves; order Passeriformes; family Leiothrichidae; genus Argya; species Argya squamiceps. The sequence continues at coordinate 497,290 of JBBMKD010000067.1, read as the reverse complement.
ACTGACAAGACTTTGGGAGGGGCCAAGGGTATAAAAGGTAGAGCATGCATTTTGTAGATGAGCACATGGTGGTGTAGTTTCTTGGTCCCAGTGCACTAATTTTTCCTTATTCAGTCCTGTGTTGTACTTTGTTAAGGTTTAATAAACTTCAGAAATTTCTAAAAGTGAGCATCATTTTGTCTCAGAGTGATAGCGGGTCAGGTCTGAGGTGAAGTCCTCCTCACTGGGGTATTATTCTCCCTGGAAAAGAGAGCAGTTTCTGTGTTCGGTTTGTGCTGGCATCAGGACACAGCTCAGCAGAGTTTTGCTGCAACAAGTTTCTGCAGAATGAAGGCAGGTCTGTGGGTTGGAAACAGCCACTCTGTGTGCTTCTTTCTTACCCTGGGTGAACCTCTGCTCGTAAGAGCAGCCGGTGAACTGGGACTTTATTCACATTCGATCTGACTGGAAAGGACCCTCACCACCTATTCGGGTGCCTCAGGGGAAAAACACGGGGCCCCGCACCCTTTCCCCTTTCTGGAGGGAACTTCTCCCCAGCTGTGTGCAGCAGCTGCTCACAGAAACCCGGCTGCTGCTGCCCAGCCCTGCTGCTTTCTGCCGCTGCCTCGGCCTTTTTCATTATGGTCTAACCCTGTGTCCGCCCGACTCCCGCGGCTCCTGCTAAGGCTGCGCAATTTTCTCTTACATTTTATTCGACACCCCGGGTGTGCTCACCTCTGCCATTCCAGCTGCTGCTCAGAGGCTCCTGCTACAGCTCCTTTCATTATCCAGAGGTGCAGCGGGAGCGGCTG